>CM077442.1:4371061-4851061 GCA_039654765.1 Mylopharyngodon piceus | reverse complement strand
TTGGGGCGCCTCGGATCAAAATCACATTTCAGTTTCACGTGTTCTCCGTAACCCGACATGACATTTCAGTGGTCACACAGTTTAATTCGTCCTCTGCCCAGTGAGCGCTGTAACGCTACAGACTCGAATCCGATCTGGGAAAGGATTCCCAATAGAAAAGAAAGCGCCGGGGCTTTTGTTTCTCAGATATTAATGTGCCGGTGTTTTGCTCAGGCTGAAGGTGACTCATTCAGCTGCGTTGGTGAACGTTTTGTTGCCATAATCAAATGTCTCATCTTCCTGTTTGTGAACTATTCAACTGGATTTGAATGCGCTTTCAGTACATAACACACGAAGAGGAAAACTAACAACCGCAGGCAAACACTCACATCTGAAGGTACAGATGAGTTACAGCGTACAGTACGGCAGTATATAGTCATACGGAGGAAGTAATGATAACATTTAAGATGGCTGCAGGTTACTGCTGTATATTTGACATTTATGAGGGTTATTTTGAGACTGTGAGAAAACAGCGCTGACTGTAGGCTAGTCACGTCAGCTTTACATGTGTACTGTTTCAACGCAGCTGTAGAAACTGACTTCATCTGGAGAACCAAAGCAAATTCTACTGCATTTCTACATAAGCCAATGAATCTTTCTGAATCAAAACGTCATCAAGACACTTAAAGGCACACTATGTAGATTTTCGCCACTAGAGGTCGCCTATTCAAAACAAAGGCGTAGCTTGATGATGCAGAGTTTGAGCGCGGAATCTTGGGAGATGTCGGCTTCACCTCACAGCCGGTGGAAAAGAATCGGGATGGAACTCGGGCAGAAATCATATTCATGGATGAGATTATTAACGTTACTGTAGTATGAAGCAGAGCAGGGCGAGTGCTGTGGGAGCTGAACGATTGATAATGAAAGACGAACGCGACGCCTCGACAGCAGCAGAGCTTTTATTATGCCGCAGTCACCGCTTCTTCCGTTGAAAATGATGTTATAACGTTACTCTGAGCGTTCGCTCGGCGTCTGCTGTGAGACACTGTTGCACACTGCAGTAAGCTAAATCAATATTAGAATATCATATTAATAAATGCTGGATGATTGTGTTGATAAATGGCATGCAATTCATTTTAAAACATTGTATGATGGAGAAAATGCTGTATTACTGTTACTAAAAATAAAGTTGCATCTGATTATGCTATGTTAGCTACAAAATAGTGTTTTTCTCTGAGGCATGGTGAAAACATGGTACTCGCGGTAAAGCAAGAAAACGAGATATAAACAATAAGACTAAACGTGTTGAGCTATAAAACAATAATTCTTTTTCTGTCTATAAATGTAACCAAACAGTTGTTCCCTTGTCTAATAAAACATGTAATATATTAAAGCGTCTTTGGTGTTTCCATGGTTTCTACAAAATAAACCGGAAATCGAGGGTAACGCGGATATGATGTCACTGATAGGCGACGCATGGTCACGGTCCGTTTCCTGGTTAAAATTGCTTATTTCTCTGGATTTAAACATTCTTGGAAACATTTGGGATAATGGAAGTACACAAGTCAACAGAATACTATATAACACTGTTCTAGTGGGTTTTGGAAATATTACATATTGTGCCTTTAAAGGTCAAATACAGCTGCACCATTAATCAAACTAAATGTTATAAAATACTCATTTATTATTATTTTTTCAGTGAAATATTACAATAGTAATATTTCTTTTGTTTTTTGTCATTTTTATATTTAATTTAATAATAATAATAATAATAATTACTATATTATAGCCATATCAATATATAGTAGCAACATTTTGGCCCAACTGTGCAGCTCCAAACAGCCAGAGCAAACCCGCAATTTTTTTAAATTATATTTTAAATAGCAATCACAATTTTTTATCAGAAAAATCAAAATTCGTTTTTTTTCCCCCTCAGATCGTGCAGCTCTACAGTCTGTTGATCATCACAGTAAATAAAGTTTTAACATTTGAAAATTAAGAAAATTAATTAATAGAAGAAATGAATACATATTTAGTAATAATAATAATAATTATTATTATTATATCCTATTGATTATTATTATTATATTGATGTAATGTAAAATAAAATTATCATTTTATTATTTTTCTTAAAAGCTTGATTTTTTTTACTTTATAGCGAAATATTACAATAGCAAAATTTTCTTATTGTCATTCATATTTTTTTATTTAATAATATTAATAATAATTATGTCATATTGATTATATATCATATTGATTATTATTATCATGTTGATATATAATCACAATATTTTGTCCAAATTGTGTAGCTCTACAAACAAGCACATCAAACCTGGATTTTTATATACTGATATATAATCACACAGTTTTGTGTAGCCCATCAAACAAGCACAGCAAACCTGAAAAAAAAACTAAATCGCATTTTAAAATCGCAGTTGTCATTTTTATATTACATTTTCCCCCCAGATCGTGTAGCTCTACAGTCTCTGCTGTTGATCAAGACAGTAAATAACACTGACTCGAAGCCCTTGTCAAACTGTGAATAACACATTTTATTCCCAGTCTCACACCTGCCTCATTTGGAGCATTTGTTTCAGAACTTTAGTTCGGTTCATTTAGGCATATATTAACACAGCAATCGCGCCGAACGAGGTGAAAACGAACTCTGGAGCGGTTCGGTTGAGGTGAGAAAACAATCCGACCCAACGAACCAAGAGCTATCATAATTCATAAAGGGAAATGTGTTATATAAAATGCAGCAGTGTCTGATTCTGTGAGTGAGCACATTAGTTATCGCAGTTAGAAAACCAAAGAGCGCCTCTTCATTAATTTTAACTATAATTAAATATACATAATTTATCAGTGAGAGTAAATCAAGGCTGCATTTGTGTAAGTGTTTGCGTATCTCGACAGCTACAGATAAAGCCACAATAAGCTCACGGTGCGAACGTGTCAGTCCATCTTGATAGATGATGCAGAGGAAACTCTGACCAATAAGAGGACAGTTTTACTCACATGTGATTTGCATAAACACATTTTGGTACGCTCTGAAGTGTTGAAAACCGAACCAAGAAGAAACAACTTAAGTCCCTGTTTCAGAACAAAGCCAACGATGCAGAGGTGTGAAGGCCCTGAGACTCTGTCCTGGCACTGACCTGCGTGACGCTGTCTCTCATGGTGGGCGAGCGCTGTTTGCGTGTGGTGGTGGTGGCCATGGTGGTGGTGGTCTCCATGATGGTGGTGGACATGTCTGCGAGCGGCGTGGTGGACGTGGTGTCGGTCGTCATCACCGACGGCACGTCGCCCACCAGACGCAGGTTTCCCTGCACCTGCACATTGGGGTCGCCCTCCGCCGCCAGTTTCAGCACCTGCAGGCCGTTATAATACAGACCCGAGATCTGACCCTGGAAGTTACGACCCTTCTCACCGCCGCCCACCTTAATAAACGCCTGGCTGTTGAATATCGTCAGCTGCCGACCTGCAGAGATGGAGAAAACAGACGAGAGCAATCAGCACCAGGACGGACGGTCGACACAGAGAGACGGATGCAAACCTCTGGTCTGGTAACACTTCAGATCAACAGATCAACTAACCCTCATTTATCCACTCAGTTCACTAATATCTCATTGTATTGTTCCATAATGTGCATTGAGTCTTATCATGTGGTGTATTTTATCACAATTTGTTTTTCGTACTGTTTGAGCGATCCCTTTAACTCAATTTGTGTTACCGAGAGCAAGATTTGCTGTTTATCAGTCAGTTTCTCTCTCACTAATACATCATCTTCATTCTCATCATCATCTCCATAGAAATGCCACAGCGGGCAGAAATGACCTTTGGAGGGGTTCAGAGAGCGGGAGATGGACAGAATGAAAGAGATGATGATGGGAAATATTCAGAGAGTGATTAAAGAGGGACAGAAAGAGAAAGTTTGGAAGGTGTTTGAGCTTTGAACTGTGGGATGGAGTTTGGGTTTCTTGCCATTGTTGCCTCTGGGTTTAAAAGACACTTAATGTAGAGTAATATTATTGATCTGAACAAAACCTGAACTAAGGAGTTGATTATAGTTTAATGAAGTTTGCATCATTGATTCTGTTATTTTCCTGTGCAGCTGCTTTGAAACAAGCTTTGCTGAATGCTGTTGGCTCTGAAGTTTGATGATGATGATGATGGATCAGTGAGGAGAGGAAGATGAAGAACAATCACACACACTCACACTCTCTCTCACACACACACACTCATACGTACACGCACACACACACACAGAAAGAGAGAGAATCACACTGGGTCCGTCACACATCTTAACCTCTGTGAATGTGTTTGACTCTCTCATCCTGAGTAATAAGATCATTAATGGCTCTCTATTCACCTTTTCATCAACTTTATTTCACATCAAAATGTTCTGCGGGAAGAAAGAAAGACAGATCTATGTGTTTGGAATTGTATAATGGTTCTGTCTGAATGTGAGCTTGACTAAAAACTCCCAAAACGTTGAACAGGAAGAATAGAAAAATCCAGTACAGTAAACATGATTTGAGCTCCACAGATCCAGTAAAAACGTCTCCTGTCATCTCGCTGGCAATGCACAGGAGCGTCTGGAGAGAAATAATCAAGTGCGAGTGAAGATGCTTTGATTTGTTCAGAACAAAATGAATTGTTGTTTAACTGGACGATTGAGGACAGAGACTCGAGGAGATCAATGACCTGTGAGAAACACGCAGAGACCAGAGATCCATCACGCTCGTGGAGAGACGAGAGAGAGAAGTAGACATAGAGAAAGAAAGAAAGAAAGAAAGAAAGAAAGAAAATTGACCTCTTCAGGAAGTCAAACTATCAAAATAAAATGAACATTAAAGTGATAGTTCATCCAAAGATGATTCCCTTTCGAATGGGAACTCACGCTGCATCCCCTAGAGGGCGCTATGGGGAACGCCTCCGGCATACCGGTGTCTGAAGCATGAGTCTAAACATGACAATGAACTGGACATTGGCCGGCGACAGCCGATGACGTCACTACAGGTGAGACCGTGAGTATAAAAGGGCTATGAAAAACTTCATCCTCTTCTTGTCTTCACGAGTCCGTTTGTTTGAACATGTGTCTAAGGTGATTATTATGGCTAGCACAAGTGCTAAGAACTTCAGAAAGTGTGTTCATCCGTGTCAGTGCTATCTGACACCTGATGACACACATGAAATGTGCGTTATGTGCCTCGGCGAGGAGCATGTACGCTCAGTCCTTGAGGGGGATGATTGTGTGCATTGTGAGAGTTTCTCTATGAAGAAACTCTGCTCTTGTTTGTCTCTTTTCTTGAGGGAATTGGGACAATCATCTGTGCCTCACGGTTCAGGACCTGCTGTAGCCGAGGTGAGTAGGAGACTGAAATAGTGGGGCTGGCCGACGAATTCGAGGAAAGTATGCATATTTCTCATTCTTTGGCTGCTGACGAAGGCGAGCTGCTGGATCAGGATCATGTGTTATCGCTCACATCCAGCAGCAAGTGTGCTTTTGGCTTCGAGGCAAGATGAGCAGGATGAGGCTGTTGAGTGCAAAGATGTGTCTGAGCGCTCTCAGCATGCCTGCCCTGCATATGACGAGCTGCTGGAAGTTATGTCCTGCGCTACTGACAGATTAAATCTACCCTGGAAACGTGAGCAGCGCCAGTTCGCGCGCAGCCGCTTGGATCAGGGTTTTTTATCGGGACATAACTGCCCAGGTCATACGAGCCTTCCCTTTCTCGCTGATCTCCATGCTGAGGTGGAGTGATCTTGGGGAAAGCCTTTTTCTGCCCGCATTCAACTTATTCAGCATGCAAATTATGCTAATGTGGAAAGAATGTGGGAACATGGTTATGTGTCGATGCCTCCAATCAAAGAGTTGCTGGCTAGTTATCTCTCAATGGGGGAGGCATCCACATTGAAAGCTCCATCTCCACCAACTAAGCAGTTGGCAGAGACAGAGCTGGACGAGGGTCAGGGGCTTCCCCCTGAGGTGGTAGTGGAGCTGTGCTGCACCATGGGTTTGGCTCTCAGTGCCACTAAACAAACTGCCGCCGAAATCGGTCGATCTATGACTGCATGGTGAACACGGAGAGACATCTCTGGGTGAACCAGGCCGACATCGGGGAGAAAGAGAAAAACTGTCTCCTCGATGCGTCGGTTTAGCCTTCTGAACTTTTCAGCACATCCATTGAGATGGTGGTTGGGAAGTTTAGGGAGGCGAAGGCGCGCTCTGCAGCTTTCAAGACCTTCATACTGTGCCGGTCCAGGTCTGCGGCTAAAGCCTCTAAGGGGTCTGACTTGACCTGGTCCTAGGACCGCAGACAAGATCAGAAGGCGAGTGCTGCCTCTTGTGCTCCCCCTCCTTCGTTGGGTAGAGCAAGGAGGAGGCGTGAAGCCAAAGGGAGAAAGAAAGACCTCAGGGAAGTGATTCAGAGTAAACACGCTGAGCGTTCTAGGGTCCCAGAAGCTAAATAACATCTGCCTCCTTCCCCTCTGACACATGTTTACACCAGGCCCCTGAAGTTGTTTTTGGCAGTATGTCATTAATATCAACATCTGCTTTACTGATGGTTTGGCACAAGTGGATGGTTGTGAATATGCTGTCTGGCGCCTGCCAGTTAATGAGTTGTTAGGCTCGCTTTTTGAGCCTCCTTGGCTACTGCCTCTACTTGGAGAATTGTTAGGCCTCCTCTAGTTACAGAGAGTTGCTTTATAGAGGCCTCCGCTCCTCAGAGCTCCGCCTTGATAGCTGTATCAAGTAGCTAGGCTTTCTGCGAGCCTCCTCCTCCTTGGCCACTGTTTGTGTTTGGAAGTGTTGTTAGGCTGAGACCTTCGCCTTCTATGAGCTCCGCTGGGATAGCATTCGGAGTGTAGGCTCTCTGTGAGCCTCCTTGGAAGCTGTCCTGAGTGTTGGGCGTTGTTAGGCCTCCTGTCATTTGGTAGTCTCTAGATTTAGGCCTCAGCCTCTAGAGCTTGACCAGGTAGTGCTGCCAAGTTGTTAGGCTTTCTTGAGCCTTCTTGCCTATTGCCTTTACAGAGGAGTGTTGTTAGGCTTCCTCTCGCTGGAGAGTTTCGGCTGACGCCTCCACTCCTCAGGGCTCTGCCTGGGGCAGCAGTATTATGTTGTTAGGTGCTCTGTGTTCCTCCTTGGTAGCTATTCGTAGTGTGGGACATAGCAGGCCTCTTCTGGTTTGAGATTTTCAGTTGAGGCCTCCGTCCTTAGAGCTTGAATGGGTAGTAGTTGTTAGGCTCCCTTGAGTCTCCTTAGCTACTGCTTTGTTTTGAGCTTTGCTATGACCTTTCTAACTAAGTTTTGTTTCTGAGGCCTCCGTTCATTCAGAGCTCCGCTTGAATAGCAATTCTGAGTCGTTAGGCTTTTTTCAGCCTCCTTGGAAGCTGCCCAAGCCTAGAACGTCGTTAGGCCTCCTCTCATTTCAGAGAGTCGTCTTGCTGAGGCCTCTATTCTTAGAGCTAGGATATGCAGTAGCATTGAGTTGCAGGCTCTCTGCGTGAGCCTCCTCGGTGCCCCTAGATGATGTAGGAGGTAGTGCTGATGCCTCCATCCTCTGAGTTAGCAAAGTTGTTAGGTTCTCTGTGAACCTCCTTGGTTACTGCTTGAAAGCTCCGCCTCCATCCCTACAGCTTGGGCAGGTAGGGTGCTAGGTTGTTAGGCTTTCTTTGAGCCTCCTTGGCCACTGCCCTCTATGCAGAGTGTTGTTAGGCCTCCTTTCCTTTAAGAGTTGTTTAGGCCTCTGCTCCCCAGAGCTTCGCCTGGCCATCTAGATCAAGTTGCTAGGCTCTTCTGGGCCTCCTTGATAGCTGTTCTGCTTAGGGCTGGTCAGGCATCCTCTCGCTTGAGAGTCGGTTTCTGAGGCTTCCTCCCTTAGAGTTTTTGCTGAACAGTAGTTCAGAGTGGTTAGGCTATCTCTTGAGCCTCCTTGGAAACTGGCCTAGAAATAGAATGTAGTTAGGCCTCCCCCTTTTTGAGGCCTCCATTCTGGAAAATCTCCAGTCTATGACAATATTCCTTTAAAGGTGTTCCTATGAATACCAAGCTCTTGAGTTTTCTTAGCTCAGGCTCTGGCCGTAGGGAATCAGTCATGACAGCCGCTGACATGTACCTTGGGATGGGGACTCCTTTGAGTCTTGTCAGCCACTTAGGCACTCAGCCCTTCAGCATGGCGGCATGGGTATTACGTTCTCTATAGTGCCCTCTAGGGGACGCAGCGTGAGTTCTCCTTCTCAGGGAACCATGGTTACATGCGTAACCTGAGACCTTTTGTCATCATTTACTCTTCTCATGACATTCAAACCTGTACGAATTTCTTCTGTGGAACATAAAAGATACTTTGAAGAACAAACCAAAACAACATTGAACCAAACAACACTGAAGCCCAGTGACTTTCACCGTATGGACAAAAAAAAAAAAAGAGACATTTCTTAAAATGTCTTCTTTTCTGATCTTTAAATTTTTGCTTTATCATCTTTAAATGATGACAGAATGTTCTTTTTTTTTGGGTGAAATGTCCATTCAGGACACTTAGAAAAGTGTGAATGTCTTTTTTTCTGTGTGGATGAGTTTCTTTCTCAGATGAAAGACAAGTGAATACAGCGGTCCTCTGAAATTACAGTGCAGGTCATCAGTGTGTGAATGTGTGTGTGACTGTGCGTGTGTGTGTGTGTGTGTGAGAGAGAGTGTGTGTTTGAGCGTGTATGTGTGTGGGCTCACTGCACTGACTAATGCACAAACTGCCTGGATGCCACTGAGGTGTAATTATACTATCGCCTGTATCTGTGTGTGTGTGTGTGTGAGAGAGGTCGTCTCCTTTGATCCAGCGCACTAGAGTGGGTGTTTAAACCAGGTGACCCGTGTCCTTAACCAGTGGGCATGAAGGTTGTGAAACTGTTGGTTAGACTATTCTCGGAAACTTTAAAAGCATCTCTTGTGAGAAAGTTTTCCTCTGGTTCTTCCTGTGACGCTTTGAGATGTCAAACCTCAACCACACAAAGACAAACTCTGGTTATCGGGGTCTTATGCTGTTGCTATGGAGGTTTTTAATATGTCGCTATGCGACCACTGTCACTAGGTGATTGCTAGGTTGTTCTGGATGGTTGCCAGGAAGAGTTCATCCTCAAGGAGAAACAATTTTTAACTCTTTCCCCACCAGCATTTTTTAAAAAAAGTTGCCAGCCACCGCCAGCAGAACAGAGCCTCTGCTTTAAAAAAAAAAAAAAAAAGGTTGTGTAATAGCGCCCCCTACCATATAACAGTGAAAACATGGAAAGCCGGAAAATTCCGTCAATGACGGGGAAAGAGTTATTGATATAATTATGTTTCTAATCTAACTAGTTGTTGAAATATAAACATTTAAATGGGGGCTGTATTAAAAACTTGTTTTCATGATGGATTTATTCAAGCATGTGTTAAATAATGAAGACATCACATTTAGGCCTACATTTATTCATTTAGCAGATAGTTTTATCCTAAGTAACTTACACATGAGGAATACAAGCATTACATCTCATTATATTTTTTAGCAGGTTGAGAAAAAATATGATGATATGTAATCTAGAACATGTATTGGTAAATCTTTGCAATAAGGTTTCATTCGTCAACATTAGATAAGTCACCTGATGTCACCTGATGGAGTTTGGGTTCCTTGCCGCTGTCGCCTTTGGCTTGCTTAGTTGGGGACACTTGACATTTGACTTGACATTTGATATTCAACAGTGCTTTGATCTGCCTGCATTGACACCATTTTCTTTAAGAGCTGCTGTGCAGCCAAATAATGTACCAGTTATCAATGTAAAGCTGCTTTGACACAATCTGCATTGTAAAAAGCGCTATATAAATAAAGGTGACTTGACTTGACTTGATAAGTACTGTACATGAGTTAAAAAACTAACAATGATAAATACTTCTAAAGCTTTTATTCATGCTAGTTTTAATTCATTATTAAAATCAAAACTATTGATTTATTTTTTCAATTCATTTCTTTATTTGAAAAAAAAACAAAAAAACTGCTAGACTAACTTGGACTTGTCACAGCACTTACATATTGTTGCACTATTGTTGGTTTGATTGTTTGATTGAATTGTGTGTATCTGATTTGTGATGGATCAAATAATACGACACATAAAAAAAAAAAAAAAACTGGGACAAAAACTCGAATTAACATTTAAGTTTTCATCAATCATGTTGTGCTTGGTTAAAACACACTGTCAGGATGAATAAAATGTCCAGTGAGGAATCTCACGTGTTTCTGCAGGAGTTTGTGTGGAAACGAATGAGCTTTCTAGAAGGTTCTGCGCTCTCTAATAGAAAAGCCTGTGTTGTTTCTCTCTGGAGTAATTTAAAAGTGAAAAAGTGTTCAAACAGAGCTGAACCGCAGTGATTTAGTAGCGACACCGGGCGCGTTTCTGCTGTAAAACAAATGTGTTCTGCGCTCGCATTTCCCTGCTGAGGTCTTTCTTCAGGAAGCGAAATAAACAGCACAAAAGAAATCAATGCACTGCGGTTATTTGTAATCTCTGACTGTGTCTCTCTCAGCGTCGTCTGTGGTGTCGGCTTTACAATAAAGAATGAGAGATGGAGAAGCATCAGATAGAGGAGAAGAGGAAATGATGGAAAGTCATAGGGGACGTTTAGAGCGTGATGTACGCGAGCGAAAGGACGAGGGAGAAAAATATAGGCTCTTCTGCTGGAATTGAGCCGTTAAACCCTTTTTTTCCTCTTCATTGAGCTGTGTGGAGGTGCTGCCATCTTGAATTTATAACACCGACACAATAGCCGCTCGAGAATGTTCTGTCTGATCTAACTCAACGTCAGATGAGAGAAAGCGAGTCAGAGTCTTTCTCCACACATTCACTGGCCTTTTCCACAATAATCCTGGAATACTGTAACTGTGCAGTTGTTTGGATGTGTGACGGACCCAGTGCAGTCTGGACTATTACTGCATTTAGTCAACATGAAACTCGTTCACAACTCATTTTACTTCCATAATGTGACGTACATATTCAGGACTTTAGGCAATACACCACAGGTGAATAAGGTAAAAATATAAACTAATAGAAATCACCATGTTTTGTAATACAAGTTTTCTGAAATGTGATATTAAAATATCTAATTAAATATGCACTTATTTGCATACATTTCTGGATAAATCTGAACACTGGATTAAGCCAGGTTTAAAATTCTTGTTTGATTTTGTTGACACATTAGAGTTAAAGGTTTTTACAGAGGGGATTTTGGATTTCTCTTTTTATCACTCCTTAAATCAGAAAATACTGTCAACAGAAAACATAATTTTCACTGTGTTTTTAGGAATAAAATGTTAAATATATAATCAGGTGAATGATATATGAACAAACCCCTCAGTAAAATCCTTCAGAATATAGCTATGAATAAAACTGTAAATTTTGGTGTATGTAAGTGTTACTCAAGTGGAGAAAAAAACTAATTTAATGATATGTACTGTAATTGAAATATACAGATGCAAATAGATATAAACACTTAAATGTGTATTTTTGATGTTTTCTTTCCACTGGCCCCCCGACTACGCCTGGTTTCTCCCAAGGTTTTTTTCTCCATTTAAACACCTATTTGCCACTTGTCTGCCACCTGATGTCACCTGATGGAGTTTGGGTTCCTTGCCGCTGTCGCCTTTTGGCTTGCTTAGTTGGGGACACTTGACATTTGACTTGACATTTGATATTCAACAGTGCTTTGATCTGCCTGCATTGACACTATTCTTTAAGAGCTGCTGTGCAGCCAAATAATGTACCAGTTATCAATGTAAAGCTGCTTTGACACAATCTACATTGTAAAAAGCGCTATATAAATAAAGGTGACTTGACTTGACTTGACACTAGTTTGAAAGAGGACAAGTTATGGCAGCAAAATCTTGAAAAAAAACTATGGTTTTGCCTGTGATGTCTTGCCTTAACTGAACATTCTCCTGTAGGAAAGTAAGGATTGTTAAAGATTATGAAGACACAAACATCTATTTCTTTAGACTAACGTCACTGATGGTTAATTCACAGTAAGAGCAGGAACACAAATTAATGATTCATTTTGATTTCATGTTGACAATCCTAAAACTCAATAGTCCAAACTGCATTCACAGACAAACCCATGACAGTTCACACAGTGAATCAACACATCATTGGCTTCATCATTTATTCCCAGACATTTAAATGTTAAAGGGACCGTATTCTCTCTGCAAACGTTCCAAAACAACAAGCAGAACGTTTACTCTTTCAATGAATCTGATTCATTCACAAAAATCTTTTGATACGGAATAATTTCAGTGTTTAACCCTCTGAGTTTCATTCAAGAATTACATGCGTGTTAGTTTGGCATTCTATTTAGACGGTTCATCTGCTTTGACTAATAATAATCCGTATTCTTCCTCAGATCTGTGTTCATTCAGTTATGTGAGTTTAGAAACAGGTTTATGACTGAGGGCTTCAACTTTATCTAATCCAATGAAAACTAAAACGAGAAGAACAACGGTGGCCCTCAGGGTTTAGAAGAACGGTTGAGTCGTTGGTTGGTTTAATTCTGCTTAAACCTTTATGTTTTCCCTGTCAGTAAATCCTGGAGTTCCTTTAACCCTTTGAGTTGACAGACTGTCCTCTACACTGAAATACTTTCACGCTTCTGCCACCTCAAGCTCTTTTACAGAAAGTTATCGGTTCAAAACCTTTTTTATGTTGTTGATCTGCACACCTACAACACAACGCTCAAACTGAGAGTTGAGTCAAATGATTCTCTGTGCTCATTTTTAGCCTGTCAAAAATACTATCAATATAAACTTGTATTGAACCTGGAATTTTGCTTTACAAAACGCATTCATTTTCATGTTATTTGTTTATCATCTGTTTTTAACTTTTGCTCACACTGCAAAAAGTGCTGTTGTTTATCAGTATTTTTGTCTTGTCTTCCAGTACTGATATCTAAACATCAAAATACATTTACTTTAGATGCAAAATGAAAGAAGATAAGCAGTCAAAATGAGTTTATTATTTAAACAAGAACAAATATCTTCCAGTGGGAACAGAAATATAAATGTACACATACACATACACACACACACACACACACACACATATATATATATATATATACAGTTGCAAGAAAAAGTATGTGAACCACTTGCAGAATCTGTGAAAATGTTAATAATTTTAACAAAATAAGAGAGATCATACAAAATGCATGTTATTTTTTATTTAGTACTGTCCTGAGTAAGATATTTTACATAAAAGATGTTTACATATAATCCACAAGACAAAAAAAATAGCTGAATTTATTAAAATAACCCAGTTCATAAGTTTGTGAACCATTGATTCTTAATACTGTGTGTGGTTACCTGGATGATCTACGACTGTTTTTTTGTTTTGTGATGGTTGTTCATGAGTCTCTTGTTTGTTCTGAGCAGTTAAACTGAGCTCTGTTCTTCAGGTCCTGCAGATTCTTCAGTTTTCCAGCATTTTTTGCATATTTGAACCCTTTTCAGCAGTGACTGAATGATTTTGAGATCCGTCTTTTCACACTGAGGACAATTGAGGGACTCAAACACAACTATTAAAAAAGGTTCAAACATTCACTGATGCTCCAGAAGGAAACACAATACATTAAGAGTCGGGGGGTGAAAACTTTTGGAATTTGAAGATCAAGGTAAATTGTATTTAATTTGTCTTCCGGGAAACATGCAAGTATCTTCTGTTGCTTCCGAAGGGCAGTACTAACTGAAAAAAAAATGATATTCAAGCGAAATAAGAAAAATTTGGACCTCTTCATCCTGTTCAAAAGTTTTCACCCCCCGACTCTTAATGCATCGTGTTTCCTTCTGGAGCATCAGTGAATGTTTGAACCTTTTTTAATAGTTGTGTTTGAGTCCCTCAGTTGTCCTCAGTGTGAAAAGACGGATCTCAAAATCATTCAGTCACTGCTGGAAAGGGTTCAAATATGCAAAAGATGGTGGAAAACTGAAGACTCTGCAGGACCTGGAGATTTTTCCTGAAGAACAGAGCTCAGTTTAACTGCTCAGAACAAACAAGAGACTCATGAACAACCATCACACAACAAAAACACAGTCGTAGATCATCCAGGTAACCACACACAGTGTTAAGAATCAGTGGTTCACAAACTTATGAACTGGGTCATTTTAATAAATTCAGCTATTTTTTTTGTCTTATGGATTATATGTAAACATCTTTTATGTAAAATATCTTACACAGGACAGTACTAAATAAAAAATAACATGCATTTTGTATGATCTCTCTTATTTTGTTAAAATTTTTCACATTTTCACAGATTCTGCAAGGGGTTCACAAACTTTCAAGTGGCACTGTATATATATATATATATGTGTGTGTGTGTGTGTGTGTGTGTGTGTGTATATATACATATACATATATATACACAAGTAAATGCATATTGATTTAAGAATGTTCAGATATTTGTACTGTAGAACAAGACATACTGAGGAAGAAATATGAAACAAAGGAAGAACAGCACTTTTAACAGTGTAAAACCAAATGACATCAGTTCATCAATCAGTAGGCTGAAGTTTCAAATAGTCCAAATTGATCATAAAGAGATGTGTTACATTTTTACTAATTCTCGCATCCACAAAATATCCATGTATGTAACAGAAAGGTGTTCGACAGTCCTGTTCCGACTTGTCAAAGAATTAGATGCAATTTTATAATTTTTGCTCTCAGAAACAGGAAGCGAATTACAAGCTACAGAGCCACAAAACAGGAAACACATGTGTGACAGGAAGTTAGGATCATCTGGACACAAAGGGTTAAAGTTGGAATCAATTTAGACTGAACGACGACACAGCAAAGATGAAACAGAGGCACTGAAATATAGTCCCTTTAACTTTGGAGTTTAGATTGTTTGAACTGTTGTGAATCAGTTTCTGTTGGATTAGGACACAACAGTAAACAGCTGTGCGTGTTGTTGGGAGGTTAAGGGAGGGTTATGTGGGGGTTATTGGTAAGGTTAATACTCTGGAGAAGTGCAGTCCCATTGTCAGATGTTTGAATATAACGCATCTGAGGATCGCAGCACAACTCATTCGTCTTTTAGCAATTAACACTTCTTCAAATTCGACAGGTGCAAACTATGAATCAAGAGTCATTAATGTTTCTACTCATATTTAGCCTGATTTTTCGCATGTGAACATCGTCGAACATTCATCGTGGAGTGTTTTCCGCTGCGTCTATGGGCGTGCACTTCGTCCAGAGATGTGTTTAGCGTGATTAGACAGACCGTTCATTAGTGGGGTTTGGTGCTGTTTAATTACCTTTGTCGAGTAGCCATTCGTCAACTACCCGACCGAGTCGATACGGGATTCTTTGCCTAGCAATAGCCAGCCGTTCACTATCAAAGTTCCCTTTGAAGAACAAACAAATTCAACAGGTTACAATCTGGAAGGTCAAAGGTTAAAGATTAGAGGTTAGAGAGAACGCCAGCATGTCAACGTTTAGCAGGTTATGAACTTTAAAATCAGATTTAACACCCTCAAGGCTTTAAACATCGTTTTTGAGGTTAGAAAGTGAACCAAGCTCTGGTTACCATGTGTTTTAAACAAGAGTTAAGCATATTTATGAGTCATTTTAGAGGTTGAATATTACTTCTGGATAATTACAGTGCATTAAAGTGTCATGGTGAACGTGGACAAGCAACATCAAGAGTCATCGTTGTCGTTCTCATTAAAAATGCATAAAGAACATTTTCATATCAGCATATCGTCAAACAGTCCTGATGAACATCTGTAAAACTACAGGACAATGTTTTCTGTTTCAGGTCAAATTATCAAATGTTTTTGAGCGTTTTGATTTAGTTTATCATCAACTAAATCTAAAACCATAAAAACATTTCTTTACTTAAAAAAATAAGCGTTAAGGCAACTTTTCCATTTTTGTTTCATTTACCTTGAAGTACTTAAAAGAACTTAAACTAAAATAATAATTAATCCAAACTATATAGACATATTAAACAGTCAAATCTAATAAAAATGAAAAGAACACAACCAAATTACTAAAACTTTAACTAAAATTAAAATAAAAACTAAAATGTTTACATTGATACTAAAATGATCACACCAAACCTGTTTCATGTGTAGATACAGAAGCGCACACTGCAGAATAACATCAGTGTGTCGCTGCAGCATTAAAGCTCTTCAGGACGTGCGTGACCTGCGGAGCTCATTATGATTCACATATAAACACTTACTGTGAGAGAAAATCACACTGAGAATGTGAGAATCTGCTGGCATTACACTTCATGGTGTAGATCAACTCTCTCTCGGCTGTTGTGAGTGAGAGTTGGCGTTGTAGTGAAATCAAACTTGTCAGTTCTTTAATTAGCTGCAGCAATCTTTCCTCTCTCTCTTTAATGAAGTCACTGGTAGCAGAGCGACTGGCTCTTAATTGCTCCTGCAGCTTGACTGCAAATGATCTAATCAAAGTCCCCACATGCATCTCTGCCCGCAGTGGCCATCAGCGTTCGGTACGAGCACCTCAGCTTTATTAGCAAGATCAAATAAGCCTGGATCATATGTAAATACATCCAGCATTTAGGAAAGGATCCATCTCCTCTCTGATTCTGCTTCACGAACATGATGATTCTACACTGAACATCAACTCAGGACCACGAGTGTATCATAGTCCTCGAATTCAAACACTGAAATGCATGAATATTATCACGTATGTGCGTGTATGAAGTATTCAGATGGTTTCTTTCAGAGGTGCAAAATACTTGAGTAATTTTACTTGATCACTATACTTAAGTATTATTTTGTGTGATTTGTACTTTACTCAAGTGCAATTTAAACTGAATACCTGTACTTTTACTTGGAAAAACTGTTGTTTTTTCATGCACTGTTCAACTTTGAGATGGTGGTCTATTTTGCATTCATAACGTCTTATTTCAGTGGAAAGAAAACATCCAAAATACACATTAAGAGTTTATTTTATTGCACTATTTCTATTTGCGTCTGTAGATTTAAATTACAGTGCAAAAACTTTAAAAGTTTTTTTCTCCACTTCAGTGACACTTACATACACCAAAATTTACAGTTTTATTCATAACTATATTCTGAAGGTTTTTACTGTGGGGTTTGTTCATATATCATTCACCTGATTATCTATAATAATTTTATTCCTAAAACATGGTGAAAATGTATTTTTTTCTGTCTGTTAATAGTATTTTCTGATTTATCAAGTGATAAAAAGAGAAATCCAAAATCCCCTCTGTAAAAACCTTTAACTCTAATGTGTCAACAATATCAAACAAGAATTTTGAACCTGGCTTCATCCAATATTCAGATTTGTTTTCTGGAAATGTATGCAAAATAGTACATTTCTAATTAGATAATGCCTCATTTAATTTTAAACATAACATTTCAGAAAACTTGTAATACAAAATTTAATGTACTGTGATCAGTCAACTGAAGTATCTATTAGTTAAAAATGTTCACCTGTAGTGTCTTGCCATAATTACATTTCCCAAAGAAACTTGTAAAAGAAAATGTAATTATGGCTTTTTACTTATTGTTTGCCAGATTAAATCTACTTTTTAAAATTCTTAAATACAGCTTAAAGTTGTATTTTTTTTTTTTTTTTACTTTCATTCAAGTATGTTTTTGGTCAGATATGTGGACTTTTAATTGAGTAAAATTTTCTCTTAGTATCCATACTTTCACTTATATCATTTATTTTCACTTGTGTCATTTTTGAGTATTTTACACCTCTGGTTTCTCTTACATTTGAGATCAAGGTGAGACTGAGTGTTTGTGAGATAAAGCAGCCCTCACAACATTTATATAAAACACATCAGAACCCGTTTCATTCTCTCGTTTCACACAAGTCTTATCTTAGAAAGTGAAATTTTGTCCTCTTTATCTATGGTGTCACTTCAAACACAACAGCTCGTCTTTGTGTTACTGGAAATGCAGGTTTTATTGTGATGGTGATGTGATGAAGGCAGAGATCTCACGCTGAGTTCCTCATGAAATTATCTCATGCTGCTCTTGATGTGCATTATGAAAGCAGAGCAAATAGACACAGTGACGGCCACATCCAACATCCACCCACCACACCACGTGAACTACACGCTAAATGATGAGCATCAGCCTTTCTGCTGTTACAGAGTGTGTAGACACACACACACTCACACTCACACACACTGCTCAAAGCTGCTCCAAACCCTCGTGAGCCGCCTCCCAGTCTACTGGGAATATCAATTTAAAGTAACACTTCACAAGGCTGAACATTAAACAGGGCTCAAAATGGAAGCATTTATGTTACATTGTTACGTTTTTTGAATGTAACAGGTTTATTTCCTTCCATGTTCTGTTTAAGTTGTTACAGTGTTTCAGTGTGTATGAGGTCTCCATTTCCTGACTGCATTAGTGAAATTAAATCAGATAAATGAACCACACAACAGTTGTTTTGTTAACTGGACTCCACTGAAGAACTCTGGTTTATTTTAATGTACCATCAGTATTCTGAAGGATTGGCTGAAAGTAAACGTCTTACAGGCAGCATCAGGGGGAGCATCTGTGATGTCTTCATATGCAGCTCACTAGGGTTTGGAATGAGCCTCTCGTCCACAAACAAACAATAATTAATAAAGTCTCCTTTAATATGGACTCTTTCTGAGAGACCTAAGAGGAAATTATAACTAATTACAGTAATTACTGTAATTCTGACATGATGTGAACGAGGCAGTTACAAAAGAATGATGTATTTCACATTTCAGAAGCGATGGAAGGATGGATGGAGGTATGGGTGGAGGGGTGATGGATAGATGGATGGATGGATGGATGGAAGGATGGATGGGTGGATGGATGGATGATGGATGGAAAGATGGATGGAGGGATGGATGGGTGGAGATGATAGATAGATGGAGGAATGATGGAGGAAGGGAGGGATGGTCAATCATTGTGTTTCAGAGCAGTTTGCTTCTCTTTATTACGGTCATCTGATGTTGGTGGGTGAAATCACTTCCAATATCAACAACTCTGTCTACAGAGAAATAAAATAAAATAAAATAAAATAATAAAAACTAAATTGAGACAGCCTAAAGACAGCCTCCCACTTTGCTTCCTGTCAATTATCTGTACTGTCCTGTCACAATAAATGCAAAAATGGCAAACAAATTAATAAAATAAATAAATAAATAAATGAGATGAGATAAAAAAGATCCACTCTGAATATACAGTGCCCGCTGTGGGCTGTGTCACAGGACAGGTCTTGTAATCACACTAACACTGTGTTCACATCATGACAGAATTACCGTAATTACATGCTTTCATCTCAGAGGTTCACAGGAGCTTCAGACGAGGAAAGTTTCGTTTCTATGGAAATGTTCACACCACCTCAGTGAATTCATGTCCGACTTCACTGTTATGTGTTTGAAACTCTATTGAGACATTATCAATAACAAACGACAGCAAACATCAATCACTAATGACCTTCAGCATGACAAACCTCCACTTCTAATCCCGTTCACGTTAAATACAGCCGCTGTTACCATGACGACAACTCTGAGACTCGGATCAATCCCGGACGGGTTCGTCCTGCAGGAGGCAGCTGGAAGCTTCTGCTCGACATTCTACCCACAATTCCACTGCAGACTTCCTCTGCGCTAACTGGGTCACTGGATATTTTTATTTCTCCAGTCCGCTCTGCTGCTCCTCGCGTCACGGGCACTTTTTCATTTAGGAAGAGCCCAGATCTGCTTCATTAACACATTCCTCCGCAGCCGCGACTCTGATTTCTATCATTATGACACTAGAATATTCAGCTTTATAGTAGTGATGATCAGAGTTTAATGTGTTGAATTTTCCACATGAATCAAAGACCAGCGTCTGACCGTCATTCAACAGTTTGACTTGAACCAGTGACTGATTCAGCCAGCAGTGATTGGTAATAATAGATGCTGTTCAACAAAAACACTTTGTTCAGCTTTACAGCTGATGTAACCCCTCCTGTTCGAACCGCCCGCTCTAAGCGGGACTCGAACCCAGGTCTGCTGGCATGGGAATCGGGCACTCTAACAAGGAAGCTAAACACTGCAGTCTCTAGTGTCAGTCGTTGGTTCTGTTATTTTTCTGTTTATCACTGTGAAGCTGCTTTAAAACAATCTGTATTGAATAAAGCTTGATGAATCCTCAAACACAAACAGGTTTGGTGTGATGATGTTTTGAATCATTAAAACGTTTAACAGTTTATGACCAGAAAACATCTTCCTCAATGAGAGAGACAGACAGACACGCCTGTCTGTCATGATCTGAGTGTGTGTGTGTGTGTGTGTGTGTGTGTGCTCACCTGACGGGAAGCGCTCGATCACGGGCAGATTGTCCACCTGTAGCGTTGCGTTCCCGCCGCTCCGTGTGAACCGCACCACGTGATACTTCCCGTCGCTGACCATCACGCCGGCCTCATCGATGACGATGTCGTCCGTCCCCACGTTAAAGATCACGCCGACCTTCCCGCGCTCCTGACAGACACACGAGAGAGAGAGACGGGTCAGTGATTTTCTTCATCATGACAGTAGTGACTGATGCCTTTCTCTGTTGATGTCTTTTTCTATTTTCTGATGTTATAACAGACTTTCAAGATCATTCTCTTCCAAACTGATCCTGATACTCTCTCAGATTCACACACAAGCTGATTCATCTGCCCCGCCTCCCTTCTGCTATTGGTCAGTCAAACTGATAGTCCCGCCCCCAATACGCTGCCCAGCCATAGCAAGTCAAAACCAGCGGGTTTACTGTCATGTTTGTGTTCGGATTATTCTTTCTGATAGTTGCATGTTTTAAACAGAGCAATCTTCATTCATAACACAGTGACATAAAGTGAAAAATAAAATAAACTAAGATAAAAAATAAAATAACACACTAAACTAATATAAAAAAAAAAAAAATAAAAAAATCCTCAAATAACATCTATCTACAGAGCCTTTTTGACTCATAAAATAATAAAGTAAAAAAAAAAAAAAAAAGATTATTTTTCTGACACCCTGAATCAAGATAAATTTGTATTATTTAATTTAAAAATATAAAAATAAAACAAAAATCATCACCTTGCTTTTGCTTTTAGAAATGAAAAGTTGTAACACCTGGATCATCATCCCAAGACGGATGTTCATACAAACAAAAAACAAATGTTTACCGTCACTAAGAGTCCAACAATCTCACACTGACGGAGGATTGAGGATAAAATATATAGTGCAAATTCTGCCAAAACAACTGCGCACTTTCAGCATGATACGAGACCAAAGCATCAGTCCAACAATCACAGTTCAGACTGAAAAATCAACATCCTGGAATAATCCATACACAGATGTGATGTCATTCTCAATCTGAATCTGTCACATGAGCAGCTACTTAAAGAATACAGTTGAATATGTACGTATTAGGGGTGTAACGTACACAAACATGCCGGTTCGGTACGTATCTCGGTATTGAAGGTTTGGTACAACGGGGGGGAAATCTAAACATAAAATTGCTCCTTTTTTCTTCTTTTTTTATTAAACAGTGATTTATTGAACAAATTGTGTCTCTTTCTTTAAATTCATTCAATTATAATTAATATTTTCTTAAGGATAAAAAAATCTATCTCAGCTATAATGCCGTAAACTATATACAGGGAGCCCTTTCTTGAACATTACTATAATATTGAAGGTTAAAATTAAGAACAGAGCCCAAACTATTAAAATCAGTTGCTATTTATTATTAGATATAATAATACTCAAAACTCAAATAAAACAAAATGTAAAAAACTTCTAAATCTAATTATAAAATTATTACTCCAATTCATTTTTGAAATATAATCTTTTACACAGTTACTGTCATAACTTGTTTTCATGACAAATTTATTTAAACATTAAATAATTAAGACATTACTAACATAAAATAAAGTAAATATAATGAATATATAAGCTAATATAGTGCGTATATTTAGTGAAATGCTTCATTTCTCTAGTGAACTAACATGCTGTGGACACTGAATGACTTGCCTGAGGTAAATGTAATGCTGTGTGAGAATTAGCTCAAGCTGTTTTATTGATATCTTTCTGCGGTTGAAACACTGGTTGATATCATCTGTTCTTCTTCTTCTGCGCTTTTTCCTGTCGTGGCGTTTAGCAAACAGCGTTGCATTACCGTGTGCGCCCCCTTCTGGACTGGAGTGTGGATCGCCTGTGACTGACTGTATTCGTCATCTGACCGCATGAAACAAACCGTGACGTCCGTACCATACGGTTCAGGATGAATACATGTACCGTTACACCCCTTGTATGTATATGTCAGTTCTATTAAATTAAAATGAATAATTGTGATCGCAATCGGCAATAATCAACAATATTTTTTTTCTGAGAAAAGGCTCACAATCTGTATATTTATGTACAAAAATCGGTTTTGGTTAAAACAAAATTTTTATTGTTTGTAGTGCAAGTTGTATGAATACATATCAGCATATTTTAATGCACCTACACACATACAAAAGTAAAGTACCATGATTTTAGACATCACTAACCCGAAGGCAACCCAACAGCTCCGTTCAGCTGCGCCGCAGAGCATCTAAATGTTTGAGCTGTGAGTGTGTGTTCATGTGTGCGTGACTGTTGATTCTGAGAGTGAAGATGAATCATCGACTCAGGCAACAAAGTGACTCACGTGAATCAATGGAAGCTCTGCCCTTAAGCAAGAGTGCCGAGCGTTGCGTACACGTTACGTCATGCCGCGTTCATTCCAGCCATTCTGAGATGAAACTCATTTATTTATGTGACAAACATATGAATTCATGCGCACAAAACACCAACAGCCAAATGTGTTTCTGTGACAAATGGACAGTCCATGAACACGCTCTAAAAATAATTTTCCTTTTTTTTCTTCAATACAAAATATCCTTAAAGCAAGAAACATTTACCTGAGAAATGAAGGTGCATGAGATATTAAGACCTGTTTTCAGAAGCTTAAAATGTGAAAAAACATCTAACAAAACAAAGTACACCCATTAAACACAAGTATACATTTTCTTCACTGCAAGAGTGATGCTCTTCCTCAGTATTTCTGTCGTTTTCCAGCACAAATATCTAAACATTCTTAAATAAAGATACAATTACTGGAGAAGAGAAATGACTGACTGTTTTCAGAAAAATTGCCAATGGGGTCAGAAAAACAATTTTGTTTTCCCTTTGAATGAAGCTTATTTTTCTGACCCCATTGGCAGATATTTGTTCTTGTTTTAAGCACAAACTCACTTCATTTGGATCAGTTTCTCAGACTTCTTATCTTCAGTCATTTTGCTTTTCCAGTAAATGTATCTTGATTTAAGAATGTTTAGATATTTGTGCTGGAAAACAAGACAGAAACACTGAGAAAGAACGTCACTCTTGCAGTGAAGAATCCTGATTCTGCACATGATATTTTGAAACGTGTAAAACACAGATGAATCACACAAAGAGCTGTGAAGAGTGTTTCAGGTGTTTGCAGCAATTAAACTCTCACTGAGAGAAAACTAAAGCAACCACAGCGAGAGAGAGAGAGAGAGACGCAGCGAGATCAAAGCGTTTTTTGAAGGTGAATCACTTTTCCTCCTCTGAATATCACTTTAGTCAATTAAAGCAGAGACACGAAAGACCCCATAACCATCATTAAAGTTTTGTGTGACCTGTGCTGCAGTACACCGTCTGTTGGCTCGGTCCAGTCGGGAGAGATGAGCCTCGGGCATCCAATGCCCTGTTGCCGGTTTGTGTTTGTCTCTCCTCGGACACTGTTGGTGAATTCTCACACTGCTGACCAGAGCAACACAAGCCTTGCTGTTTCAGAGACATTCTGACCCAGTCGGCTTGCCATAACAGTTCAGATCTCATATCTTTATTCCTGCATCAACAGGCTGATTGTTTGTTGACCATCTAATCTACCCAGATCTTAACATGTGTCCTTGTTAGGAGATGATCAAATCGCTTCACCTGTGACCGCTCGTAATGTTTCATAATTGATGAATTTTGCAGCACGTGTTCTCATGTTCCTCTCTCATTCGGCATCAGTACAAATGTGTGCGTTTGGATGCTTGAGGTTAACTGCTTTATATAAATCAGTTAGGAATATAAATCGCAGCAGATGATAAAAAAGTGAGTTATATTCTGGAAGATTCGGTAATCTCTCTCTCTCACAGAAGTACGTGTGTTTGAGCAGTCGAGGAAATGCAGCACACTGCAGCAGATGTTTTATAAATGCGTCTCGTTCGCTGTGTGAACATTAGCTAACACGCGCTCAGCTAACTCTGTGAATACTGATGAAGAGATGAAAGCAGCCTGACCTCTGACCCCATACAGCCCCGCCCACTCATCATGTCAATCATCGCAGTACTGAACGCTGTGTGTGTCCTTCATTTTGTCCTTCTGTTGTGTGTGTCGATCTGTGTAAACACGGATAAATCGCAGTCTGTTCACACACACACACTGGTTTATTTAACTATGTAAATGAGTTGAGTATAATGAGCACAAACCCTACCAGAGACTGTGTTTGGTCAGATTTCAGCTCAACACACAGTTTTATGCACTACACTCTAAAAATACTGGGTTAAAAAACAACCCAAGCTGGGTTCAAAAAATGGACCAGTGATTGGGTTGTTTTAACTCAGCGAATGGGATGTTTTAACCCAGCGGATTGGTTGTTTTAACACAGCGATTGGGTTGTTTTAACCCAGTGATGCGAATGGGTTGTTTTAACCAAGCGGATTGATTGTTTTAACCCAGCGATTGGGTTGTTTTAATTCAGTGGATTGGGTTGTTTTAACCCAGTGAATGGGATGTTTTAACCCAATGATTGGGTTGTTTTAACTCAGTGGATTGGGTTGTTTTAACCCAGCAATTGGGTTGTTTTAACTCAGCGATTGGGTTGTTTTAACCCAGCGGATTGGTTGTTTTAACCCAGTGATGCAAATGGGATGTTTTAACCCAGTGATTGGGTTGTTTTAACTCAGCGGTTGGGTTGTTTTAACCCAGCGAATGGGATGTTTTAACCCAGCGATTGGGTTGTTTTAACCCAGCGATGCAATTGGGTTGTTTTAACTCAGCGATTGGGTTGTTTTAACTCAGCGGTTGGGTCGTTTTAACCCAGCGAATGGGATGTTTTAACCCAGCGGATTGGTTGTTTTAACCCAGCGATGCAAATGGGTTGTTTTAACCCAGCGAATGGGATGTTTTAACCCAGTGATGCAAATGGGTTGTTTTAACTCAGTGGATTGGGTTGTTTTAACCCAGCATTTTTTAGTGTAGTGTTAAAACTAAAAACATAAAATAACATTTTAGTTTCCAAAGCAACATATATATAACCCAATATATAGATATTTAAAAGAAAAAAAAAAAAAAAATAACAAAAATGACAAAACGCAACAAAATTACTAAAACTTTAAAATGACAAAACTTTTATAGAAACAAAACTATAACAGCATCTCTTGTGTTCACTGAAACAATCTGCAGCTGATTCTGTTGAAGAAGGTCGTATTTCCCTCTATCTGATCACTCTTATTTTAATTAACGTTCTCGGTGCTGTAAGCTAATGATAGACGACTTTAAATAGATTATAATTAACTGCTGAGTTTCATCGGTACAAATACCACCACAGGGAGGAGAGCTGGAGGAGACAGACAGACGTCAGTGTGAGACGCGTGAGTATCTTCACAAACACTGACACTGTGTTCAGGATAAAGACCCCATATACTTCAACCCAAATCAAAGAAAGAAACTGTGTGACGTCGTTTTGACCAAAATCAGGCCAAAACAACATTGTTGTCTGGAGTTCGAAACAGCTTGCCAAAGTGAACTTTCTGGAGAAGTTCGCTCTGGCTGGTAAACGCCTTCGAACTCCCATTGGACCATGGTGATGATGTAATAGGTGGGTGTGGCTCTGAGGCTAAACATGAACACACTGGAGAGCCGCTTTACTGTAGAAACTGAAGCTGTAATGGACCATATGCCCTGAACATTCTTAAGAACTTCCGTTATAATATAAACCAGCTGGAAAACTTCCGGTGAAATGTCACTCGTTTGTGTGTCGGTATCTTCAATGTCCTGAGGTAGCTTTAACAGCATCAATAGTGTAATACTTATAGTTTATAATCAGAATATATCCACTTAAATAGTAAGGCCTAGTGTTAATTGAGTTATTGACGACATAAAAAAAGATGTACCTCAGTGTTCCTCCTCAGCAAAATTCAATTCAACCATCAGTTTTCACACTTTCATGTGAAAAAAAAAAAGCATCAACACTGTAAATTAAAGATTTACTGTGCATTTTAGATAGAGTCATTGAATAAAATGAGAGTTTTCACAAGTGTGCCGAAATCATTGAGCTGCACTGACTGACAGCTTCTGATTATAAAGAGAGAGCGGCGCTCGCTTCTGTGTAATTCATTCACAAGAAAAATTATTATTTTTCATGAGATTTTGTGAGTACTTCATACTTCACCTTGACAAAATGTATTTTTAAACCTAGTGATTTTATAATGTTTAATATTTATTCAAAAGTGAAACTGAGTGAAAAACTGGAAATGGCTAATATGAGCCAATAAATGCTCCTCTGCTGCCACCTGCTGGTTATAGTAGTAATTAATGTCTTTTATTTTTTAAATAAAAGTGTTTTCTATCAAATGTTTCCTACCTTGAAATGTTTGGTTTTACAAATGAGGACAATCTCTGAAGGATGAACACATAATGTTTGTGGTCATCACATTAAAAATAACATTTGAAGTGCTGGAGAAATGTAGCTTGTGCGTCTAATTGACCCTTCACAAAGCCCCGCCCCCCTCAGTTACTGTTGCTTTGTCCGACAAGCCATGGCGCCGTCACGCCACACAGAGTGAAAAAAACATCGCGGAGCAAAGAGGACACTGACAACACGTCGACAGACAGGACAGAGCAGGTTACTTATGATATTGAAGTCCCAGCTTTCAAATTGTGTAATTTTTTTTAAGAAATTTGAACAATAAAAACCGTTTTGTGGCTCTTTAATGTGTCGTGACAGATTGCTGTAGTGAAGTGACCGTGCATATGGTCAATTTAAATTTAAACTGTTTTTTTATGTTTATTACTGTAAAGCTGCTGCTTTAAAGCAACTATTGTATAAAGTGCTGTATAAATTAACCTGACGTGACTGAAGAACTGAATCTCAGAGCTGTGCAAACATCCACATCACTTTGATCAGATGCTTTCTGAACTGCTGTTTTCTCATTTTTGTTGTGTGTTAAAGGATTAGTTCACTTTCAAATGAAAATTAGCCCAAGCTTTACTCACCCTCAAGCCATCCTAGGTGTATATGACTTTCTTCTTTCTGATGAACACAATCGGAGAAATATTAATAAATATCCTGACGCATCCGAGCTTTATAATGGCAGTGAACAGGATCAACGAGTATGAGCTGAAGAAAGTGTTTCCATCCACATCCATCCATCATAAACGTACTCCACACGGCTCTGGGGGTTAATAAAGGCCTTCTGAAGCAAAGCGATGCGTTTGTGTAAGAAATATTTAACAAGTTATGAAGTAAAATATCTAGCTTCCGCCTGTACACCTAGGATGGCTTGAGGGTGAGTAAACCTTGGGCTAATTTTCATTTTAAAGTGAACTAATCCTTTAATTTAGTTATTGAGAGAAAAGCGCAGCACATTTACACATTCATCTAAACGGTGTCTGGATGTTCGCTAAGCAAAGAACAAAAAATAACTTTGCCGCGAGTATATCACGCACTTCGCTAACTTTAGGTAACTTTGTAACTACATGTCAGCTAGCAGTCATTAGAGTAAGAGAAGACTGTTAGGTTAAGGTTTGGGTTAGTAGAATAAGTTGACATGTAGTTGCAAAGTTATTTATAGTCAGTAGAATGACTAGAATTGATCATCGAAATAAAGTGTTACTGAAAAATAAAATCAAACTCAAAATATGAGCAAAAACTACAATAGTATATTACTATACTACAAAGAATTGTTAAAAATTCTAAGCATCATGATTTCATTCAGACTTTAACTCCTCTTTGTTTTTACTTGAATTTGTTTGTTCACTAAATGAAAAATGCCTCATTCAGCCAATACTTTACAAATTTCTAGTTCAGCAAATGTTCATTTAGTAACACAATAAACTGATCTATTGTTCTGATTCAGCCATATATAGTTCGATAGGACACCTAAAATGTGAAGTGAACTACGCCATCTTTGTTTCTAAGAGGTTTATGAGTCAGAATCAAATCAAAAAGAATCAGCAAAATGCTGTTTGAAATAGTTTGAGGCAGAGTTTTATCTGACAAAACTCCATATAGAAGAAAATCCCTCATGAAGAACTGAGGACTGAAAGCTGAAATGCAAACATCACAAAACACACACCTGTATCATTGAACCCTTGAAAACACTTAAAATACATCCCTATTAAAACACAAAAAAATCTCAAAGAAAGATGTGTGTGTTTCCCTGAAGAGCCTTATTAGTGTGTGTGTGTGTGTGTGTGTGTGATGAGAGAATCATAATGGAGCTTTTCTCATATGACGGTAAAGACTCAAAAGGCCCGGAGCAAAGCTCATCCTCGCTCACAGCAGCCAATTAAAGCGGCTCGTTTGAGGGAGAAGCTCTGAGATCCAAGATGGCTGACAGCCGTGTGCAGTTTCACCACCGTAACATCTGTAGTAATTGGGCTCCGATCAATCCAAACCCACTCGCTCTGTCTCACACGCTTCATGCCGTTTGTTCTGTAGAGACTCAGACGCGCAACTGGAGATTCATAAAACACTGGGAATCACTTTTGATTGTGTTGATATACACTGATAGTCAAAAGATTGGAATAATTGTGATTCTTTAATGTTTCTGAAAGAGTCTCTTCTGCTCATCAAGGCTGCATTTATGATCAAAAATACAGTAAAAACAGTGAAATATTATTCCAATGTAAAACAGCTGTTTTCTATGTGAATATATAGTGAAGTGTAATTTATTCCTGTGATCAAAGCTGAATTTTCAGCATCATTACTCCAGTCTTCAGTGTCACATGATCCTTCAGAAATCATTCTAATATGATGATTTGCTGCTCAAGAAACATTTATGATTATTATCAGTGTTGAAAACAGCTTCATATTTTTGTAGAAACAGTCATACCCTACCATTCAAAAGTCAAAAATTAATACTTTTATTCAACAAATAAATTAATCAAAAGTGACAGTAAAGACATTTATAATGTTACAAAAGATTCTGTTTGAAATAAATTCTGTTCTTTTGCATTTTTCATTCCTCAAACAATCCTGAAAAATAAAATTTAAAATGTTCAAATGTTTCCTCAAAAATATGCACAACTCATTTTCTTTCAAAAACATTTTAAAAAATCTTAATTGTTCCAAACATTTGACCGCCAGTGTAAAATCTGAAATGAAATCTCTTGTGCTGCACATTGTAAAATGAGGTTGTGTCACCTGTGTTTAACATGCGGCACGTTCATCGCTCTGGTTTGTGTGTAATTGAGCGTTTGAATGACGGAAGCTTCCGCTTTTGACCTTCTTCAATCTGATAACGTCAGAGTCGCAGATAACAGTGACCTTCCCATCAGACTGCAGCGAGAGTCTCCTCACAGCAGATCACACGCTTAACAAGGACTAAACCTGCAATGACCAGCTGCTGTCAGAGCTCTGACGCAAGAACCACAATCATCCTGCCCTGCATCCATTAACAGCCGTTCAAAAACCACCACGACCTCGAAGAAAACTGTTAAAGAATTTAAATAGTACAGACTAGTGTTCCTCAAACCTATGATCAGTAAGGCACTGGTTTATTAACACTAAACCTCATGTGTCTTCCTTTTAACCTATATCTAACCTATAACTAATATTATTTAATATATTAATTTTAATCATATATATATATATATACATACAAAAAGTAACATCCACATGGATGGCAGGACCCAAGGTTTCCCAGCAGAACATTGCCCAAAGCATCTCACTGCCTCCGCCGGCTTGCCTTCTTCCCATAGTGCATCCTGGTGCCATGTGTTCCCCAGGTAAGCAACGCAAAACGTGATTCATCAGACCAGGCCACCTTCTTCCATTGCTCCGTGGTCCAGTTCTGATGCTCACATGTCCACTGTTGGCTCTTTCGGCGGTGGACAGGGGTCAGCATGGGCACCCTGACTGGTCTATGCAGCTCCATACACAACAAACTGATGCACTGTGTATTCTGACACCTTTCTAGCAGAACCAGCATTAACTTCTTGAGCAATTTGAGCTGCAGTAGCTCGTCTGTTGGATCGGACCACACGGGCCAGCCTTCGCTCCCCACGTATTCATATATGATGCTCCTCGGAGACTCGTATCTTCACGTGTGTCGTGACTGAAGGTCAAAGGTCATCTGTTGGTCCTCTGGCTGTTTTCAGAGCTGAACTTGTGAAGGTTCTGAATGCAGTTTTAATGAGCTGATGAAGCCGAGCGCTTTCTGAGGATCAGCGTCCGTTTCTTCCCCCTCACGTTCTTACAGACGACACTTCCTACATGCACTGATTCCCTTTTAATTGTTGTTTTAATGTTCCTGTAAACAATAGCCAACAAGGACCAAAGCACCAGGGACAGTCTTCAAAAACAGGGCGACTGCGGCGTCGTAAACATCATTAAAATCTCTGGCGGTCCCAGAGCCGACGCACACAAACACTCCCACGATCCCTCAGGCTCTTCCCTGAATCAGTAAACAGCTGAAGACGCTTCTCTCACACCCTCCATCTCAGACATCTTGCCACAATTCAGCTCTCTCCTCAAGATCAAGCTTATTAGCAGCGAATGAACGTGTTTGTTTTTGGATGCAGAGAACTGATGTGATGATTCATTAACAAACGACTCGTTTTCAATTAACCAAAGGAACTGTTTCACGGGCTTGATCATGAAAAGAATAAGAAACGATCTAAAGGACATACACAACTTACTGTGGTATTAACACGTGTTTTACACGTGTGTGTATATTTTTACTAGGGCTGTCGATTTAATGTGTTAATTTGATTAATTAGTTATGGGAAAAAAATTTAACACGTTAAAATTATTAACGCATTTAACGAACCAGACCTACGTAGTTCATCTTCCATTTCATTTTGAAAATGAAGCAGAGCAACTCACTGCGCGATGAAGTCCATAGAGTCTCATATTTATATCATGATACAGTTAAGCAATATCACACGTGTTCTGTGTCTGTCCTGAAAAGCACGAGTAGAAATGTGATATTGATTTACAACAGTTCAGTAAATAGGAAGTTAATATTGTGTTATATTTTAGACACATATTGTCTGCTTTTGCTCAATTTTGCCAACAAAAATATTACCTGTAAAGCCAGAGCAGAACTGTTGTGCGTCTCTGAGCAACACACAGCGGCGTTTCTGAATGAATCCACATTTTGAGCGAATCAACTGGGTGAACCACTGATTCATGGACCATTTAATCAGCTGTTTGAACGAATCAAATGAATGAATGATTCAATGACTTCCTCATTTAGGCATTTGCCGCCACCTACTGGCAGTTTTTGTTTAAAAAAATAATAATTCTGCCAACATTTACTCATCCTCATGGCCGTTGAAGCCTAAAAGGTTATAATAGTAATAAATTCTATGTTGAATCAAATAGAATTTATTACTTTTTGTAATGCCTATTTTAATAACATAACTTTTGTAATATCTACTTTTCTCATTTAACACAATAATGACTTTAAATTATCTTTTGTGGGTAATCGCCACATTGTGTAATTAATTACATTAAAATTTTTAATCACCTTTTGCTTTAATCACAGCCATTAATCCTTTTGGGTATATCTGTACTAGCTTTGCAAACCTAGATTGGGGAATATTTGCCCATTCTTCCTCGCAGAATTGCTCAAGTTCAGTCAAATTCCGTGGTCAGCGGCAATGAACTGCTCTTCGCAGATTTTCTGTGGGATTTAAGTCAGGGCTCTGACTCGGCCACTCACTCACCTTCCGATCCTTAAGCCATTGCGTTGTTCTTTTGGCGGTATGTTTAGGATCATTGTCGTGTTGGAAGGTGAATGACCTGCCCATCTTCAGCTGTCTAGCACAGGGACACAGGCTTTCCTCAAGAATTTGGATGTACTTGGCAGCATCCATTTTCCCTTCAATCCTGACCAATCTCTTTTGATCTCATGTTGAATCCATCTGTATGAGCATCTCTCTACAGTCATGTGAATGAATCCAATGCAGTAACCGAAGGGACGTTCTCATGCGGCCGGTGATGATATCTGTCTCTCTCTCATATGAGGGTCATCAGCGCGTCTCGTTTATCTGCTCTGCTGTAATCACAGCGGTCAAACAGAAGCGTCTCAGTCCTCAATCCAATCTGTCAGCGTGATCGTCGAGCCTTTGGACTCGCAATCGCTTTCACCAAGAAAAATATTTGCATCTTATAGAGCGGCTTGATAAACCATGAAAGATTGAGAGTCTGCGGTGGCCATCGAAGAAATGCCTTTTGGGAGAGAGAAAGAGAGAGAGAGAGAGTGTGTGTGTGTGAGAGAGAAAGAGCTCAATAAGAGAGGATGGACAAAAAACAAAAAAAACAAAAAAACTACAGATCATTCAGCTGAAACCTGAATTTCTCACACGTGAGGAGACAGACAGATCTATCTATCTATCTATCTATCTATCTATCTATCTATCTATCTGTCTGTCTGTCTGTCTGTCTGTTAGGGTTAGTTCCTTCAAAGGTATAGTTACCATAAAATACCATAAAATAGTTACCATAAAATAAAGGTTTACTCATTATTTGCTCACTCTGGTCGGGTCTTGTTTTAAAGTTGCATGATCTTTTTCTGAAAAATTACCTTCTTCAAGCTTTAAAGGGAACCCCTGGTGTTAAGACTTGTATGGCTTAATATAACGTAAATGATGTCTCTTACTGAAATATGTAGTAGAAAGCCCATGAAAGATTTACGTTATTTAAAAAATCCATGACATATTTGGACCGATTTGGACAATGGGGGGCGCCATTTTGTTTAGCTGCACAGTGCGTTCTGTGTCGATGACGTCAAATGGTTGCACTCACTGCTCTATTGACACTGTCCTATTGCTATTTTTACCGAAACACAACTCAGAACATAATATATGATGCCACATTGTGCAGCTTTCGGTTGTAATTTCCAGTCGATGAGCCACAAGAGAAGCGATGTAAGTCTTCACTGCTTTACTAGCGATAAGAGGAGAAAAGAATGGGAAGTTGTGCAGAATGTGGACGAATAAAACTTCCTAACTGCGTCTTTGTTTCTTCACCTGATGACTTTGAGGCTTTTTATCTGTTTTGGTGCAACGGTAATCTAGTAACGCATACATGTCTTAATATCCGCGGGATTCCTTTTAAAACCCGATCAGCCTTTTCAATTTGAGCCAGAGCGCAAAATTAGTGAGGATGAAAACATCGAAGCTGTGCAATGTCTCTGTGGCTATTCGAACTACTGTTGTATGATTGACGTGTTAAAATCGTCTGATCGCCTGAATGCATTACACACAGTTAAACATGCTGAGAAGATGCTACTGTTTCATGCGATCACAGATATCTCGTGCATCAGCGCACACACGAGCTTTGAGGCAGTCTGTCTCAATCCAGATGTGTTATAGGCTTACCTTCGTCAGTCTCCACGACAGGCGCGGCATGTGGTTAAAGCACACACTTATATCCATCGGCAACTGTAAGCTCTTTCAGCTGTGGTCTTCTAAAAGCCTCAAAGAAACCAGGGCTTGTGAAGAGAACAAAAACGATCTTTAGGAAGTTTCATTCGTCCACATTCTGCACAACTTCCCATTCTTTTCTCCTCTTATCGCTAGTAAAGCAGTGAAGACTTACATCGCTTCTCTTGTGGCTCATCGACTGAAAATTACAACCAAAAGCTCCACAATGTGGCATCGTATATTATAATCCAAGTTGTGTTTTGGTAAAAATAGCAATATGACAGTGTCAGTAGCTCAGTGAGTGCAACCATTTGACGTCATCGACACAGAACGCACTGTGCAGCTAAACAAAATGGCGCCGCCCATTGTCCAAATATGTCATGGATTTTTTAAATAACATAAATCTTTCATGGGTTTTCTACTACATATTTCAGTAAGAGACATCATTTACGTTATATTAAGCCATACAAGTCTTAACACCAGGGGTTCCCTTTAAAAAGGGATTATATGAATGTTCACGAGCAGGACATTCCCTAATACGTTTGTGTTCAAAAAAGAAAGCAGGTCATATGGCTTTAGTAAATAATGAGTTTCATTCTTGGGTGAAATATGTCTTTAAAGTGTAATTGCATTCTGCCATGAAATGCTACATTTGGCGTCACGTCATTTGTCCAGTTCGTTAATTCAATTAGTCAGATTACACATGGTGCCTGAGTGAACGAACAAACAGCAGCTACAGATGCTTGAACAGATGTAAGGAAGAAGACCAATCACAACTCATATGCAAATATGACAATGACATCATCATAGTGCAACAGTGCCCACCCACTTTTTCAGCAACAATGGTTCTGGAAGTATTTTCCCCATTCATTTTCCCATATGGATTAAAGACAGTAGGTTTATGGAGTTATCGTTAAATTTGAGTTTCTCTATGGAGAATATGAATGGGCTTTATACTTCCGGAATCCAACTGTGTTCTGAACATTTTCTGAACATCAGTGTAAGTCAGTGGATGGATCATCCTACATTCAGACAGAAACAGTACGCTTCCCTTCTAATTGACTTGAGAAAGATTACAGAGATGCCCAGATGCTCACTAGTAAGTGACCTACAGCACAGAAGCGTCACTCTGAGATTAATGGAGCGCATCTGCGGCGAGCGGCCCACCCAGGAGGAGCAGCGCGGGTCGTTCATCACCCGTCGGACGGGCCCTAGAAACACGAACCGACCCACATTGACAATCGAATGAAGTATTGATCACTATAGAGTAAAATACACTCAAATATCTAAACATTCTTAAATCAAGATACATTTACTGGAGAAGCAAAATGACCTTTTTTTCCCCCCCAAAAAATAATAAAATAAAATAAAATAAAATTAAGTGAGTTTATGCTTAAAACAATTATCTGCCAGTGGGGTCAGAAAAATAAACTTCTTTTTTATTTGAATCAGTTTATTGAATTGAGGCTTAGGGTCACTCTTGTGGTAACTAGGAGGGTGTAACTTTTATTCTTCATAATGATGCCCTCGAATTATGAAACTGAAACTGGAGAAAACAGAAGCTGCGGAAGGTGTGTGTGTGTGTGTGTGTCTTGAGGGCTGAAAGAGTTTCCTCCCACGCAGGGTAAAATTAATTGCCGTCCCCTCCAGACACCAACACACAGATTAATCACCGCACACCTTCACAAACACCGTACTGCCGACACACACACCATGATACAGATACACACACACTTCACAACCCAAGGTCTTTATCGCACCCAAAACACACACAAACACACGGGTATGTGTTGAGAAAGCAGTGATGGTTAACGGAGAGAAAGACGAACGCTGAAGGGTCAATGGCAACAACAGCCTGTGACCCTCCGTCTGTCCTTCATCACACGCTCTGAGAGACAATTACTGGAGAGACTGAGAAAACAGGCTAGTAATTGATCTCAGAGAGAGAGAGATAGACGCAGAGAGAAAGAGCCGGGGCTTTAGATTTGGGGTGAGAACATGAGGAAGAAATTGAAGCTCCAGAGAAATCCAGATGAGAAACAGTCTATCTAACGAAGTCTGGACTAATGAAGTGAAACAGACACACAGATCCAGATGAACAATGATCAGTGTCTCTGAGAAGATTAGATAGATAGATAGATAGATAGATAGATAGATTTTTTTTTGTTTTGTGGCCTATTATAACAGATACAAGATTTACCCAATATGGTCTTCAAGAGAACACAAGAACACACACACACACACACACACACACACACACACGCACACACAAAATCTGCCACTGCAGCTGCTATTGTGCTGCGTTCAATTCAGTCCATGGTGTGTGTATATGAAATTAATTTTACTCCTCCTCTTCTAGACAAAGCTACTAATACACTAGAGGGGTCTGAGTAAATGAAGTATTTTAAGGTAAATAAAAGCTGCATGTTTACCCAGAAGCCCTGAGTCGAAGCTCTCATTTACAGATGGAGATAGTATGTACACATATCAGCACACATGCTGTTCACAGGCTCTCCTGAAGCATCCCTTCATCACTCCAAGTTCATATCACTGTGTGTCTAGACAATTACTGTAAGCCCCACCCTCAAAGACACACAGTCCTTGTAAGCCCCACCCTCAAACATACAGTCACTGTAAGCCCCACCCTCAAACATACAGTCACTGTAAGCCCCGCCCTCAAACATAGTCAGTGTAAGCCCTGCCCTCAAACATACACAGTCACTGTAAGCCCCACCCTCAAAGACACACAGTCCTTGTAAGCCCCACCCTCAAACATACAGTCACTGTAAGCCCCACCCTCAAACATAGTCAGTGTAAGCCCTGCCCTCAAACATACACAGTCACTGTAAGCCCCGCCCTCAAACATAGTCACTGTAAGCCCCGCTCTCAAACATATACAGTCACTGTAAGCCCCACCCTCAAGCATACACAGTCACTGTAAGCCCCGCCCTCAAACATACACAGTCACTGTAAGCCCCACCCTCAAACAAAGTCACTGTAAGCCCCGCCCTCAAACATACAGTCACTGTAAGCCCCGCCCTCAAACATACAGTCACTGTAAGCCCCGCCCTCAAACATACAGTCACTGTAAGCCCCGCCCTCAAACATAGTCACTGTAAGCCCCACCCTCAAACATACACCAGTCACTGTAAGCCCCACCCTCATACATACAGTCACTGTAAGCCCCGCCCTCAAACATACAGTCACTGTAAGCCCCACCCTCAAACATACAGTCACTGTAAGCCCCGCCCTCAAACATACAGTCACTGTAAGCCCCGCCCTCAAACATACAGTCACTGTAAGCCCCGCCCTCATACATACAGTCACTGTAAGCCCCGCCCTCAAACATACAGTCACTGTAAGCCCCGCCCTCATACATACAGTCACTGTAAGCCCCGGCCTCAAACATACAGTCACTGTAAGCCCCGCCCTCATACATACAGTCACTGTAAGCCCCACCCTCAAACATACAGTCACTGTAAGCCCCGCCCTCAAACATACAGTCACTGTAAGCCCCACCCTCAAACATACAGTCACTGTAAGCCCCGCCCTCATACATACAGTCACTGTAAGCCCCGGCCTCAAACATACAGTCACTGTAAGCCCCGCCCTCATACATACAGTCACTGTAAGCCCCGCCCTCATACATACAGTCACTGTAAGCCCGTCTCCACCCCCTTGGTTCCCCAGGCATCATTCTTACTATGTGAAGCTCCAGATAGTCCCCGAGACCCTTGGCGCTCTCCACCCGCACCAGGACGGCCTCCTTCAGCTGAGTGCTGAAGCCCACGGCCAGCCGGTCTGCCCGCGTACTCGGCCGGTCGTTGGGGGGCCACGTGTACGTGATGAGGGCTCCTCCACGGCCGAAGATGTAGGTAGTCCCAGCTGAAACACACAGAGACACAAACAATCAGCTTTAGATGAAACACTGACAGAATGTTCAAAAACCACCCTAACAGCTGAATGAACTCAGCATTGAGTATAAACACGAGCAGGTGAAGATCAGCGTCTGTAAATAACCCTTGTTTATGAGCTGTGTGTGAATGTAAATGTGGCTGCGGGTGCTGAAGGTCACTGCATCTCTGCTCATGTAATGAGGCGACGCTGAGCTCACGCGCTTCCATCTGCTTTAATCAGAGCCGCAGTGTTGACGCTCATAAGTCATTGTGATCAAGAGACTTTCCAAGCGTCTGGCTCTGCAGGTTTGAGATCAAGTGCCAATCAGCAGCTGAGAACGAAGGCCTAATGGACCTTCATCAGAGCCGAAGTCTCTTCAGTGAGTCACTGTTGATCATTCAGCCAATGAAGCATCCAACACACATCTTTCTAAAAACATTCCAGCAGACAAAAAAAATATGATGAAATGGAAAAACAAACAAAAAAAAAACGATTTCCCATGATGATAATTAAATTATTTGAATTCAAACATGCTGTTGACAAAGTATAAACAAGTAAAAATATTAATAACTGGGAAGAAAAATGTAGAAAGAGTTTATGTAAAAATACTGTAACAAAACAAGCTTGAACTGCTTATTCATCAAGGACACATTAAATTGACCAAAAGTGACAGTAAAGACATTTGAAATGTTACAAAAGATTCTATTTCAAATAAACGCTGTTCTTTTGAACTTTCTATTCATCTAAGAATCCTGAAAAATAAAATGTATCACGGTTTCCCTAAAAATATGAACTGGAAAGCAGTTAGCTTATGTTCTGAACAGTGACCCGTCTAACCCATCTGGTCAGTTCCTTTGAAAATCAGAGCATGTGAAGATGAGAACCGGCCGAGAATGTCAGCGGGATTAAGAGCTAATGATTCATCCTGGAAGAATCAAAATGAAGCGTCACCAGCAGGATTTCTGAAGGCGTCTCATGTGCCTCACGAGCAACAAAACATCAGCCACACCTCGACAATTACAGCCTGGCCGAGAAACTCCTTCAAAGCCACCGATTCAGAAACAAGCAACGATTTAGAATTGATTCAGAGCCCAGACTCAATCGGCTCCTCTCGCTTCCCTCGGGCCAACCCGCTTCTGACTCCTGCTGCTAGTTGTAGTATATGGCAACTGCTAATTATCAGAGGAGAAACATCAGAGAAAATACAAGAGCCTCATGGGAAACCGAGCGAGGAGGAGGAGGAGAGAGGAAGGCACTGAATTGCTTTGGAGAAGGAAAACAGAAGCAGTTTCCTTTCATCACGTCTCTGTTCTGTTTTCATGCAGCGACGTCAGAAAAACCCGTTCGAGCTGAGTCGAAATGAGCCGCGTGCAAAAACAAAGAGAGAATGTAAAATGGCTGCCGGGAATGGAGAGAAGACATGTTGAGAGTCTCTCTCCGCACTATCCTTCCAATCTAATTTTCTTTTCCTCATGAATATGAAGCGTGACTGAAATGAGAGAGAGCCGCAGGGATGCACACAAACGCAGGAGACGCCGCGGCTACTGCGCTTTATTGTGCTGAACTCATTCTCACTCCATCTCTCACACACACACCTGTGTACACAACCAACACACACTCGATCTACACTCATTCGTGAGCTGACGCTGCTATTCCATCACATTCTCTGACATAGAAACATGCAGCTGGACATGTGATGCTGTCAGGTGAGATGTGACACTAAATCACTGCATGCATTAAAAATGGCTTCTGAAAAGTATTGATCATTATTGATGCTTCACGTTGCGTTCAATCGACTGACATTAACTTACTTGTTCTAGTTAAATGCAAACACATATTCATGTACACTGAAAAAAAAATTGGTGTAGAAATATGTTTTATTTACAACTTCATAAAAATAACTTTTACAGTGTATCTACAGAAGCAGTTAAACCTCAGATTTTCAATCCCAGTGCAGAAGTTTTCATCCTCACAAACCTGATCAGAACCGACCGAATAATCCAATCAATGACAATATGAACTTCATCACTGAACGTACGTGAATAATTATCAGCACACCATAAAAACTGAAAGTGACAACAAACAGTCATCTGCATAATTTATTCACGCTGCAGTGCATGCTGGGAGCTCAAGCATAACTGAACACTGACAGTGTTCAGTTAAGTACACTGACTCTAACCCATCTCAATTAACTTGATTAACTAATGGAAGAGTCACATCTACAGACCAGGACATCACAGAGACTCTTCATACAAGAAAATGCCTAGCAACCACACAGACACCCTAGCAACCGCACAGCCCCATCACACTGTGTGAGAACAGACAGAGTGTTGTGACTGAAGTGCTTTGATTTGCTGCGCGTCCAGTGATGAATTCTAATGACTCCGGCTGATAATGAAGTGTATTGATTGTGTGTTAATATTCTGTGTGTGTGTGTGAGTGTGATTAATCAGTGTATGAGTCAGAGGCACTAGAGACAGCCGTCAGATGAGCGTGTGTTTGATTTTAACACGCTTAATTGCTGTTTTTGCAGGTCTAAATAAAAAAGAACAACACATAAACACTCTGCATTCCAAGAAAAGAATAGAGTGTCAATCACACACTCATTCTTGTGCATCTATCTTTGTGAGGACAGTCATTGACACAATGCAATCTCCAGCTCCTTACCCTAACCCTACACATCACAACTAAGTGCCTAACCCGAACCCTTACCCTAAACCGACCCTTTACCCAATTATAACCCGATCCCTAAAACCAAGTCTTGACCCTCAAACAGGCCTTTAAATGGCTCTCAGAAAGTGAGGACCGGCCAAAATGTCCTCACTTTACTCTCTTGGTCCTCACTCTGATGGTCCTCACAAAGATATCTGTACAAGTACACACACTCATCCATTCATCGGCGGTCACTCGAGGCGAGTATGACTGTCCTCTCCTTTGGGTCATCTACTTGTGGGTCTTCAGACTTCAGATGGCTGTAGAAGCCGATCCGTGATACACATACTTGTGGGCAGGGCAGAGCGGTGATGGTTGATGGTGGTTGAGCCTCTTTGTCTTTCTCCTTGCGAAGCTGTCACTTTGTCTCTACGGCACGGCGGAGTTCTGTTTCATGATGTGCAGAACCTTCCTACATGAATATCTTCCAGGAGCTCCTGTGCAGTGCAATTTGATCCCAGTTGTTCGATGGGATGTGGAATTTCTTCAGAACTGAAGTTGGTACTGCATTATTACAGTGGCGATGCTGGTCATGTTGGCTTCCTCCCAGCTGATCATCAGAATCTTTCGTAAGGATCTTTGGTGGCATTGTTCCATGGCTCTCAGGTGCCTGCTGTAGGTGGTCCATAGTCTCAGCCTCAGACGCCACGCCCATGGACCACTGGCTGAACATCTGATGCATATGGCACAATTAACTGGAAACACTTAAAGAGTTTCAAAGTCATCATGTGATTGGTTGAATTCTACAGGATTTCCAGGAGATGTGTGTGTCGCGTTCTTTAATGGCCCATCTGGAAGTAAAGATGCTGTGATGTCAAACCCCATCATGGAAGAAGAAAGCCGTTGTGTTTGTAAAGTATGTAAAGTTTGCGAGATAGACTCTTTAAAATACATCCAAAAGTTTTACACACCTGACTGTTATTGTAGGGACATCAACGTTACATTTTCATGCCCCTGAACATGACGGGGAACAAAACTAACTGTGATTGGTTGCTTTACATGTCAGTCAGATGTCCTCTGGGCGGTCCTTAGACAATGAAAGCTGCTATGGGTCCAGATCTTCTGCCGTCAGTCTGAAGGTCTGGCTAAGTGAGGTTGGGGAAGGCAGCAGCTCTGTAGACCAGGAGTTTTGTTTGGGCTGTTAGGTCTCGGTCTTCAAAGACTCTTTTCCTGAGTCTGGCGTAGACTTCACTGGCACAACTCAGGCGACGGTTGACCTCAGAGTCGATATCAACTTTTGAGGAAAGAAGGCTGTCGAGGTAGGGGAAATGGTCCACGTTTTCAAGAGTGGTGTTGTCCACCTTTATGGGTAGCTGGCTGGTTGGGAGGAGATTGATATAGGACCTGGGTGTTTTTGATGTTTATGGTTAGGCCCAGGGAAAGGCATTTAGGATGCCCTGGAGGTCTTCTGAGGAGTGTGCTGCGATGACGTTATCATCCGCGTACTGAGGCTCTCTGATGGTGGTGTAGTTGACTTTGCTCTTGGCCTTGAACCTCTTAAGGTTGAAGACTCTGCAGCTCTTCGCCAATGAGGTGGAGTATGGCAGCAATGAAGATGGGAAACAGGGTGGGTGCGATGATGCATCCCTGTTTGATCCCCGTTTCCACCGTGAAAGACTCAGAGCCACCATTTCTGAGCACTGTGACTAACATGCCGTCATGTAGAAGCCTCAGTATTCTGATATACTTGTCATGGCAGCCGTACCTTGATAGTAGGATCCACAGAGCCTGGCGTGTCAAAAGCCTTTGTCAGGTCTATAAAGGCCATGTACAAAGGCTGCCTTTGTTCACTGCATTTTTCCCGTAGTTGGCTTGCTGTGAATATCATATCTGCTGTACCTCTGGAATCACACTGTGATTCTGGGAGTAGTTCCTCAGACAGTGGTAGCAGTCGGTCTGCAAGGACATGAGCAAGGACTTTGCCTGTTGTTGACAGGAGCGAGAAGCCCCTGTAATTTCCACATTAGCCTTGTCCCCCTTCTTGAATATGGTCACTATCAGAGCATCCCTGAGCTGTGAAGGAAGTTATTCTTTTTCCCAGACTTTGAGGAGTAGGGCATGAATGTGGTACAGGAGCTCTGATCCACATTCCTTTAAGGTCTTAGCTGGGATCCCGTCTGGACCAGCGGCCTTGCTGTTCTTAAGGCTCTTGATGATGTCTTGAACTTCTGTTATAGTTATATGGTTCCCCCATGTCTTCTCTGGTGGGATGTGTTTGGTAAAGAATATTCTATTACCTGGTCTATCTCAGTTGTGCTGTCACTGTTGAAGAGTTCTTGGAAGTGCTCCTTCCATCAGGCGTTAATGGACTCATTGTCCTTCAGCAGCTCCTGCCCGTCCTTTGTGCACAGGGGGTTTAGGCTCCGGTAGCTTGGACCATAGACGGTCTTGGTAGCACTGAAAAAGCCTGACAGTCTCTGGATTTCCAGAGCTTTTTCTGTCCTCCGAGAGTTCTTTTGCACACACACACACTAGCTATGTTTCCATCCACCTATTTTTATGTGCATTTTGGGATATTGCATAAAAAAAACACTGGATAGAAACGCCAAGATGCACATTATTTCTAAAAATGTGTTTGAAAAAAAACGTATGCTCTCAACTGAGTCGGATGTAGTTTTTATGCGATACGAAAACATGTGCATAAACTACAGTGGAAACACTTTTACCGAATAAATTCCTTGATGCGCATCAAAAAAGACGTGACTTTGCGATGGGATGGCATAACTGGACCAACCAGCAGACCGGTCTCGTTAAAGTGGTTCTGTATAATTCCCTCCCAGGAGCACAAGTTCACAAACACCAGGCATCTGAATGCAAGATAACATGACAGCGTTTACTGTGTTTCATCTGCACGCTCTGAGGCGTAAGTAATTGATTATATACGAAAATTATTATATTCAGTGGCTTCTACTGCAGCAACTCTCATTTTTCTTAGTGATATTTAGCGCCAGTTTATCAGGAAGTGACAATTTTGTTCTCTTCGACTCACTGGATGGAAACAGTGCTTTATTCGCAAATGTTTTATGTGATATTCCAAATTTGTGCACAAGTTAAATTCTCAACTTTGGATGGAAACATGGCTACTGACAGCAGTACTCCTGTGTTATTTCTGCTATGTATTAAAAATAAGGAAAAGATTCATTAAAAAGGCTCATAACTATGAACAGAATGATTTCACAAGTGTATTTCACAAAATGTACCATATTTTGAGTGAGTGATCCTTCTGTCATCATTTACCCTCCCTCATATGACTTTCTTTCTCCTGTGAAAGAAGATATTTGGAAGAATGTTGGGAACCAAACAACACTGGAGCCCAGTGACTTTCATCTTATCGACAATGAAAATGTTACAAAATATGTTCTTTTGTGTTCCACAAACTCATACAGGTTTGAAAGATGTCTAAATTATGTCAGGATGATCATTTTTTGGCTGAATTAACCCTTTAAATGTCACTTCAAATATCAAGTCAATATATGATGATCGATTTCAGATCACGTGTTTTCCTGCAGTGATGGAGGTAAACGTTCAGCAGCGCAACCTTTCCAGAAGCCGAGCGAGATCGATGGAGCGCCGGACGACTGTCTGATCTGCTGGAGGACCGCCGGCCGCTGAGATCAAACACACGACGCAATCAACCAGCAGGACCTGAGTGAGAGCAGGCCTTTCATCACTCGCGGGGTCGATGAAGACGCGTCACAGCTGTTTTTGGGAATGTGATCGATGCAGCGGATGTTCTGGGATGAGGTCACGGGTTCAGTCGAGTCCGGCGGTTCTTCACGTTCAGAAGTTCCTCAGGCCAGTGTTGTTAATCTGAACTAAAACTATTAAAATCATTTTTGGTAACTGAAATAAAGCTGAAATAAAATATATAAATATTAGATTAAAATCTTAAGTGAACATTAGAAACTGAATATGTTTAAGTTGAATTAAAACCAAAAAGAAATTAATTAAAGCTACATAGAAATGTAACCTAAAATGAAAATAAAAACTTAAAAATATAAAAATAAAAGCTAATTCAAAATATTAATAAATACTATATTGTATATAAATAATAATAATATATAACCATCTTCCCATGCTTTTATTTTGTTTTCCATCAAAATAAAAATTAAATGGTTTAACGTTTGAAAAAGAAATTAAAATAGCCATAAATATTAGTATTATAATTTTACAGATGTAATGTAAAATTAATTCATTATTATTATATTATTTTTCATAAATACCATTTTTTATTTTACAGTGAAATATTACAATAGTAATATTTATTTTGTATTTATTCAATAATGTATATATTTTTATGTAATAAAAAATTATAATTATAATAATAATAACAACAATTATTATTATTTTATAATTTAATTTATAATCACAAAAATTTGGCCAAATTCTGCAGCTCTACAATCAAGCACAGCAAACCTGGAATTTATAAAAATCATATTTTAAATCGCAATCGCAATTTTTATAAGAAAAAAAAAAAAGGAATTACATTTGCTTTCCCAAACTGTGCAGTCCTCCTCACATATATGCTATTTCTAAATAAAGTGCTGTTATTTCAGACAGGAGAATAAAGTGCAGAAACACAAAAGCGCTGCGGCAGAGACGATTATACTGCCGGGATTCAGCTGGACGTGTGCGGAGTGAAGATCCCGAAAACATCACAAGGATCCAGGAGAACTCAGAGATCTTAATTGTCATGATCTCCGTCAATCCAAACCTGTCAGAATCACAGTTGCGAAGAAACGGGAAGCAGCTGGAGGAATCAGGTAGGATCAAACGGCTGAAGGACGCAGGCAGTTAATTCTGCATTCACAATGTCACCCTGCATTATTCTTTCATCGCTCTTTTTCTGCGTGACTTGCGTTTCTTTCTCTTTCTAACAGTCAGAGCGTCTCCTGGGCCTTTAGACCGTCTTCTGTCTCATCCATCACTGTCCCACATTCATCATTAAGAGCCGCCGATCTCTCTCTCTCTCTGTCTCTGTTATGTAACTCGTCACGTGTGTCACTGCAGCAGTCAAACACATTCAACAGTCACTGAGTTCATCAAACACACGCCAACTATTAAAACTACTCAAACCTTCAGCTGCCACTAAACTGCTAAAACTTTATTCTATGATCCCTCTTATTATTTTGCACATACTGCAGTGTATGTAAACTTATGAGCACAAGTGTGTATCGTTGAATTGTGCTGAGAAACTCTTTTCATGCACGACTGCATTAAAGATGATACAACGGCACACACACAACCATTCAAACATTTGAAGTTTGGGGTCAGGAACTGACGTCATAATAGACGTCAGAAGAAGCTGCAAACCGGACCTGAGACCGGCCGTGCCGTGATGAAAGAGACTGAGAGGAGAATCAGCCTGTTGTCCCATCATGACCTACTTACATCCCTAAAAACACACACTGAAGCATCAAGACACGACGACGACCTCCATCAAAGAGCCACGGTCTGTCACAGATCTGAGAGAGAGCAGGCCAGATCTCCTCTTAGGCCAGACATCTTGTCACACAGGAAACACGGGAAGCCATTTTGTGTGCCGAGCTCAAAGGCCAAACATGCAAACACCAGAACAGACGGCAGCGGATTCGACAGCACAACTGTACAAACACACGCACTCCGACACGAGTCACGCAGATAAAACAAAGTCCAGCGGCTCTTCAGCACTCCAACTAAACAAGACCTTATTCACAAATACGACTCAAAACAGACGTGAAGGGATTGTTCACTCCCTTTTGTCCATCTGTTTGTTCTCAGGCATGTATGAGTTTCTGTTTACCGTATTTAATGAGCTCTGTGCTTGTTGCTAAATCTGTTCATCGTATAAAGTGAGAAGAACGCTTGAATGTTGATTCCATAGACTTTCAGTGGAGTGACACAAAATGAAAATCACCCACAGCTTCACTCTAGTCTCAAACCAAACCCGAAACAGGTCTCACAATCTGACTGGCTGACAAAAATGTCACTGGACCTACAAAGATGTTGATCCAGGAACGTGTCCTATAAATCATGCTCATCACATACCGCTGGTTTTCTGTGTGTTCCCGCTCATGGATTCATTCTCTTCCTCTCTTCAGTTGAATGAAACTGACTGCCGTGTCACCTGCGACTGTAGCGAGACGACAACATCACGCGCAAACACAAACCTTCCTGATGGAAACCACGAAGCTACTAGAAAAAACGTGATGCGGAAGTGTTGCTTCTGTCACGTCTGATTCATGATGAAATGTTCATGTGATGTGACATGCAGTGGAAGGACGAGCAGACAGATGTGCTGAGATCCGCCTCGTCTCAGAGATGTGTCTGTGCTGATGTTGTGATGTCTTTAAGGTGCGTCTCACATACACATCTGCTTTATTTGAAATCAAACTCTTTAATGAGTGCAATTTATTCATCTAATTAAAAGACACAAACAGCCTCGCTCACAGCAACCAATCCAATTAAACATCCATTACACCTGGTGTGATCTGCAAATGCTCTTCATGAGACCGAGGGCATATCAACAACTGCCTGACGGTTACTATAACTACATTATATTACTGACACGACGGCATCACATTTCTGACATGACGTCAGCATACACCTGACACAACATCACCCACATGAACACTGTAACATTACTCACACATTAACGATCATTACTGCAACATCACATCACTGACACCAAATCATCACCTTACTGACATGCATATCATCACATTACTCACATTACTGAAATTAGATCTTCACATTACTGCAATATCATCACATTACTCACACGTCATTAATGACACACATTACCGCAACATCACATCACTGATGCCAAATCATCACCTTACGGACATATCATCACGTCACTGACACAATGACATCACATTACTGACATGAATACTAAGAGATTACTCAAGTCATCACATTATTTAAGTCATCACATTAATGATCATTACACATTACTGTAATATCATCACATTACTGACACAACGATCATCATAATACTAACATCACATTACTGACATGATACTGCAATGACATAACATTACTGACACAAAATCATCACATCACTGACATGCATATTATATCACCCACACAATATCACCATATTGTTGACATATCTACACATTACTGCAATGGTATCACATTACTGACACCAAATCATTATCTTACCGATACAACATCTTATTACTGACACCAAATCATCAAAGACATCATCACATTACCGCCATGACATCACATCCCTCTCTGAGATGACATCATCACATCACCCCCTTCACCGCAGCTCTCTGCTTCTACGAACCAAGACTCAATTACACATATATTTATTTCATTCTCACTCAAGACGTGTCAAACAGACTAACAGCCTCATCTGCGGCGTCAGGGGACGAGGAACACCATCAACCCAACAGATGGCAACACAATGTTGTGTCTGGATGAGGTGAGAGACCCAGGGGAGGAGGACAAACACCATCAGGACAGACACAAGGAACACGAGGTGCTACAGAGAAACAGACAGCCCGGAAAATAAGACACGAGAGCTTCGGCTTCTGGATGGTCTCGATTCACTTACAGCAGGAGCTGTTTGTTTACTATGATTAGGAAAGCGAGCGGTGTAGTGACAAACTGGAAGGCAGGAATAGATTAGGAAGGATTAATGAGTAATTCATTAATTCCAGCTGAACGCATCCAGTGAGTTTAATCACAGCGGCACACGGGCCCCTGAGATCAGACCCTCCAGGGCCCCGCAGGAGGAAACAGCGCAGGCTACGCTTGATAAAACTACACTCAACAACCAAACACCATAATACGGCTCTGCTCACTCAGAAACCCTCCGCTATCGGCCAACAGCCTGCCCTGAAGCTGGATTTACAGTACAACACTGTGATTCCCATTTCAGAGAGACCCTGATCTCCTCAGTGAAGCTCTCAGACGTTCTGCAGGACATCTATGGAGTCACCTCCAGCTGTTTGAGTAGATTATATTGACATCTGTCGGTATATGTGAACAAACACATGTGAAGTCCATCACATCTCACACCACAGAAGCTGCTGCAACTAAGTAGAAACTAAAACTTAAAAGTTTGTGAAATATTGCCATTTACCCTCCACTTAAAAACAGAGGAGAACAGGATGACTGTACATAATAATAACTTTATGCTAAATGACAGATAAGTGATCGCACAATTCACTCCTCAACCACCTCCACAATAACAGATGCTTTTACTCACAATTTGACTGAAAAAATGATGTTCTTCCTCAGTTTTTCTGTCTTGTTTTCCAGCACAAACATCTAAACATTAAATCAAGATACACTTACTGGAGAAACAAAATGACTGAAGATATTAAGTCTTGTTTTCTGAAAAATTGATCAAAATGAAGTGAGATTAAAACAAGAACAAATATCTGCCAATGGAAAAAAGATTATTTTTCTTACCCTTCTGGCAGTTTTTCTTGTTTTCAGAAAAAACTCAGACAATAAGACTTAAAACCTTTTCATTTTAGCATCTGAAGTAAATGTTGATTTAAGAATGTTTAGATATTTGTGATGGAAAACAAGACAGAAATACTAATTTAATTCACAATATCTTACTCAAACATGATTGTAAATGGGTTTCTCTCCTTCAAAAGTTGTGATGTTTTTGGGTCTGATCTGGTACTGATCACACAACCTAACACACATTTATGACCACAACATCTGCCTTCACGCCCTCGTGAAAAACAAGTGCACTTAAGTGTTGTAGTGCACTTCAAATCTTAAAAGTACATTTTCAAACTATATTTGCAGGTAATATAATATTAATGAAAGAAAAGGCCACTTAAGTGCAGTGTCTTAACACTTAATTCACTTTTTAAAAGTGTACTTATGTAAAAATGTCAAAGTTTTAAATCATTATTTAAAGAAGTTTTGATGTATTAAACGCATTAAAAGTACTTGATTTTAATTTTAACTGTAGTTCGTTATTCAATCCTACATTTGATGTTAATATATTTTAAACATACTAAATTGCAACTGTTACAAATGTGAAGTTCAAGATTCAATAGAAATGGCATTACAGTATATTTTAGTTTACTATAAATGCTTGTTAGTATATTCAGTAGTATACCAATATTTCAAAGACAAGAGAATTATGAAATTACATATAAAAAAGTACTTACATGGGTCATAAAGCACTCTTAAGTTCAACTAACTGCATTTAATATTCATTTAAACTGAAAACATTACATTCAGTTCACACTTATCTCATTTAAAGTATTTTATTTCTGTAATAAGTACTCCTTTTAAAAGGGTGTACTAGTTTAGTTTAATTGCACGTGACTCGTTTAAGTAATGAACTGAATTGACACTGACAATGTCAAAGACGTTTAAGAGCAGATGTGAAAGCTTCAGGTTGAAAACCCGAGCGCGATGCTTCTTATACGTGTTCCTCCACACATGAGATTTATTCAGCATCTCTCAATATGCAATTAAAAGCTATGAATGTAAAGCTGAAGTAAGTTTTCAGAAGTGCAGGATGGCATCATTCAGTGCCAAGAACAAAGATGCGGTGCACGGCCATGTAATTAAAAAAGCTTTCACATCCGTCCCTTTGTGGCCATTAAAACACTGGGCTTTATTAAAATTTGATGAAGCACAAAAAATCTTTTGGCTGCGGCTGAATGTCGAGACCTGGACTGCCTCCGCCGAGCTTCGGCGGTTTTTCACCCTGTAATGGGGTTTTGCTAAATAAAACATCCACTGCGGATAAACAACACAAGACGGATGAAATATTCAAGCCATCGAAATCGCAGGCGCTGATGTTGCTGTGAAATGTTTTAGTTTTAGTTAGAGGAGACTTAAAATAAACTGTGAAATTGACTGTGAAACACGTCAGCAGACAAAATCATGCTGAAGACATCAACACGTGTGTTACATGTGTGAAATGACACGCTGAAAGAAGGGAAATCACTCACCTGGGGTGAAGTCAGTCAGAGGCAGAAAGAGAGGAAGAGAAAGAGAAACGTTAGTGACAAATACAGTGAGTTATGATCAGTGTGATGTCACTGATCGACTACACAACACAAAACACACAGTCAAACAAACCAACTGAACCCTTAACCATACACTACTGATGAGGAGTCTGTGTGATTTTATTTGAAGAAATTAATACTTTTATTCATCAAGGGTGCAATAAACTGATCAAAAGTGACAGTAAAGACATTTATAATGTTACTGCAGATTTCTATTTCAAATAAATGCTGTTCTTTTGAACTTTCTATTCAGCAAAGAATCCTGAAAAATAAAATGTATGACGGTTTCCACAAAAATATGAACTGTTTTCAACACTGATAATAATCATAAATGTTTCATCATATTAGAATGATTTCTGAAGGATCATGTGACACTGAAGACTGGAGTAATGATGCTGAAAATTCAGCTTTGATCACAGGAATAAATTACACTTTACTATATATTCACATAGAAAACAGCTGATTTACATTGGAATAATATTTCACTGTTTTTGCTGTATTTTTGATCAAATAAATGCAGCTTTAGTATTTTTTGTAAATATTTAGCATAAAGATTCCATCGAGAGGAAAGATGCACTAATGCAGCTCACAATCTGACGCTAATAAAAGAGCAGAAACACACAGAACAGACGGTCTGATCATCAGAATCTCACCTACAGCTGCACACACTCACACTGGTGTTAAAACAGCAGATCACACACACACACACACACACACACTCACATACACACACAGAGTTGTGAACGCGTTCATTTGTGCTGCAGTCAGGAGTTTACAGAAGCTCCATCGCTGCTAAATGGGTCAGAGGAGACGATAATGAGACTCTACATGAGGAAGAATGTGTGTGTGTGTGTGTGTGTGTGTGTGTGTGTGTGTGTGTGTGTGTGTGTGTGTGTGTGTGTGTGTGTGTGTGTGTGTGTGTGTGTGTGTGAGTGTGTGTGTGTGTGTGTGTGTGTGTGTGTGTGTGTGTGTGTGTGTGTGTGTGTGTGTGTGTGTGTGTGTGTGTGTGTGTGTGTGTGTGTGTGTGTGTGTGTGTGTGTGTGTGTGTGTGTGTGTGTGTGTGTGTGTGTGTGTATGTGAGTGTGTGTGTGTGTGTGTGTGAGAGTGAGTTTCTTTAACTTCTAACACAAACGCCAGCGCTCAAATCTGCATTAAATATCTGCTGATCGCTACTGGAAAACATGTGACTTTAACATCAAACAAACACGTAATAAATGAGTCTCATTCTGCTGTTTCGATGGAAGACACAAAGCCTCAGTGCTGGACACACACACACACACACACACACACACACACACACACACACACACACGCACACACACTCACAGGCCACACTGAAGTCATGTGTTTGTTCTGTGGTCACACCTGACATTTCCTTCATTCCTTTATCGCTCTTTATCACTCGTCCATCACAGACTATTATTGAGCAGCATCTCTGGTCTTTTTTATCTCCCTCAGTGTGTTTATTGATTAATTTTCGTTTGCTAAATGTCACTGGAGACCCTCACGTCTGTCACACACCGAGTGTAAAAACCACTGCAGACCGTCGCTGGAGACAATGAGAATGATTAACATGAGTTCATATGAAACTGAAGATTATTATATGACCATAATTGTATCTTTATCTTCTTTAATAATGTTGATGAGAAGCTGCTTCCGGTCTGTTTTACTCTCAGAACAAGATTAATCACAATAAAATGTGTGCATTAGTGAACATAACATGCGTCAACCATCTTTCCAAACGTGTAATAGATGAATCTGTGGCAAAGTAAAAGCTTAAAAAAAAAAAAAAAATTCCCTCCCCAAACCATACATCCCCAGAACAAGAGTTCGTTCATCACCAGATGTAGCTCAAACAGTCCAGCTCTAGCAAAGCCAAGATCACGGCTTTGATCGCATGAACTGATGAAACACATACGCTGAATTCAATGTACGTCACTGTGGATAAAGCGTCAGCCAAACGCATGAATGTCAGTGAGACGCTGCTGGTGATGCTGTCGGCCCAAACATCAGCTCGTGAGAACGAACCAGATCGCAGGAGCAGATGTTATCAAACACAAATATAGACCTCACGCTCTTCATTTCAGCCAATCACAGCCTCTCAGAGGAATCATGGGTCTCCATCTCTGATGGCGGCGCTCTGAATAATTAACGGGGAAAGACTCCGGAAACACGGAGCGAATGCACACACTCATCACAACACCTACAGAAAGACTAAAGATAGAAGAGCACTGAATCTCTCTCACACACACACACACACACACACACTGATCAATCAGCTCATTCAGCAGGAAACACCTCCAGTAAATCAAAGTACTAACAAGCAGCGCATGTTCCCTGCAGAAACTAGTCAATAACAGCACAGAAACAAACCAGACGCAATATCAATAACTACTAAAACAACAAGCTGAACACAAAGACTGAATCTTCCCTCTGCCAAACCGAAGAAGTGTGAGAAGAAACAACCCAGCAAACAGAAATATGTTCTAAGAAGGTTTCCCAGTTATAAAAAAAAACATTATTCCAATTAAGCCGTCAGTCTTTTTTTCTTGGTTCTTGGTGGAGTTTGCAATTTCAACTTCTGAAGTGCTTCTTTTATAAACAACACCGCTTTCTCACATAACACAGTGGAGCAGCGCTGTATAGAGTGAATTATCGATTCTTGAGCCATCGATATCAACCAATTCAGCCCCACAGTCATGGACAGCACCTGATAACGTCACACTTCAGATGGTGTTCCTTAAGCATCCTCCTATGGTATAGCTCGAGGAACACGCCTAGAAAAGGTCTACCTTTAGAGTCTTCGTGGCACGCTAAGAGACAACGTTATTGGGAAACACACCCCAGATAACTCTGAACAAACGTTCTATTAACGTTACTGGAAGGACATTTGTTCATAACTTTGAGAGAACCTTGCCACAACGTTCTGAGAACATTCCCTGTTAGCTGCATTATGTGTGTTTGAGCAGACAGAAGTGAATCAGCTCAGATTCAGACGCAGGTAATCGCCCAAGGACAGACGCTTTCAGACGTCCATTAGTGACCCTGAGGTTAAAGGTCGTGACCTGCTGTCTGTTCGCTCTGACTGACTCTCTCTCTCTGCCATTATACAGACAACAAAGCTGATGTCACAAACACACATCTCCAGTGACGCGCTTCTGTCTGGTCTCCGGCTCCAAAGAAGAGCCTCTATAGGACGAACAACAAACTCATGCGGTTCATTCAAGTTATTTACAGCTTCATTCTGAACATGACTTCAGATCCATCAGCGTCTCTCGCTCTCTCCTGCTCACATCAATCACGTCTGAAGTATCCAGAAATCTGCGGTGGGACTCAGGTGTCCTCGTTCACTGCGCTCTGAGCGTCTGATGGATGAGGAGGAGTTTGACATCCATCTCTCCTCCTCCTGACGGATCTGTGTCCATAAACTTCATAAAGCTCTAAATCTGAGCCTCATTGTCTGGACCACACGCTGACATCACCCGTCCCGTCACAGGATTCAGGGCTCCTCCAGGATGGATATCTAACCTTAACTAACTCGTCCCGTCACTGGATGTTTACTCGGTAAAATGATGTTTGTTCATTTATGTGTATTGTTGATTAGACAAAAGACTGGATAAGGCAGTTAAGAACTGCCCACTTAGACTGGAAGAGACCACATGATGTGAAACAACCAATCACGATTATTTTTGCCAGCAATTGACTATATGAACTTCCGCAATAATATAAGCCAGCTGGAAAACTTCCGGTGAAATGTCATTTGTTTTTGTGTTGAGGATCAAGACTGTAATACTTTATAGTCAGAAGTCACTTAAATAGTAAGGCATAGCATTAATTTAGTTATTCAAACGTAAGACGACATAAAAAATAAACAAATAAAGACTCCCTCAGTGTTCCTCCTCAGCTAAATTCAATTTCGTGTGAAAAAAAAAGCATCAACACACTGTAAATTAAAGATTTATTATGCACTTTAGTTAGATTCATTGAATAAAATGTGCCGCAATCATTGAGCTGCACTGACTGACAGCTTCAGTGATTATAAAGAGAGAGCGGCGCTCGCTTCTGTGTAATTCATTCACAAGAAAAGTTATTGTTTTCCATGAGACTGTGAGTACTTCATACTTCACCTTGACAAAATAAACCTATGTTTAATATTTATTCAAAAGTGAAACTGAGTGAAAAACTATTACAGGAAATGGCTAATATGAGCCAAAAAATGCTCCTCTGCTGCCATCTGCTGGTTATAGTGGTAAATAATGTCTTGTATATTTTTAAATAAAAGTGTTTTCTATCAAATGTTGGATTTCCTACATCTTGAAACGTTTGGTTTTATAAATGGGGACAATCTCTGAAGGATGAACACATAATGTTTGTGGTCATCACATTAAAAATAACATTTGAAGTGCTGGAGAAATGTTGCGTGTGCGTGTCTAATTACAGACACGGCGTTTCTTATTCAAATAGCAATCAATAAAACTGGTTTATTGGCAAATTAGGTAAGAGTGATAACTGCATTAAAATATAAATACAACATTAAAAAGTCAACCACTGATGGTTTTGTGTCGATGTACAGCGAGTAGAGAATGATCAGATAACAGTTCACTGGAAATGCCCAAGCTGGCTTCACGAAAACTGTAACTGTGTATATGTTTACTGTATACTGTGTTTATTAAAAAATAAACGTGATTTCTTTCCTCACAAATCATCTGAAAATTGAATTTGAACTGAGATGCAAACAGGATCTGCAAAATTCAAAGAAATTCATTTTAATTCAAGATGAATGTTTGAAAAAACCTTGAAATGAGGAAAGACCTTACAGACGGACGGACGGACAGATAGATAGATAGATCAAAAGCTCTTTTAGTGTGTATTAAATGGTTCTTCCGGCTGACAGTGTGTTAGTGTATCTGAAGGTCACTGCAGCGGCCGCTGGCTTTATTTGTTTGGTCTTGTGAGCGTAACACGTCGCCCGAGGACGTGCCTGTTATTTCCTTTACGACTCTATCGGCGACGTAACCTTTACAGCGGCATTTATTGTGAAATTCTCCAACTGCATCAGATAATAGCCGATGTCTGTCTGCACGCACACCAAACTCTACAGAAAACAATGCTTTCAAGCAGGTTTCTCAAATATCCACATCAAGTCCATCTGCTCAACATCAACACACCATGAACAGCAGAGGATCGCTTCACTGAGTCTCTCTGTCTCACACACGCAGCGCTGCATTTGACTTACAGCAAACACACACAAATCCTGCAATTAGCAGTAATTGCTCTGAAAGCCTCTGATCACGGCGGGTCCAGCGGACGGAGGGTCTGCCGTCTCTCTCTAATAAACACTAACGCCACTTTAATGCCACATAAAACACTAATGATGGTCTTATTTACCGTCCGTTAGCTGCATCATTACAGGCACACGTGACGAGAGTCAAATGCATTTGTGGATCTCTGTTCACAATGCACATTGTTTCATAGAAGCTTTACAGAAGCAAATAGTTCAACCAAAAATAGCCCCAATGTCATTCCAAACCTGTATGACCTTCTTTCTTTCTTCTGTAGGAGGTAAAATGGGAATCCAACAACACTGGACCCCAATGACTTTCACTGCAGCTCAAACTTCCTTTAAGTTGATAAATGATGACTCATTTTTGGGTGGAGTTTCTCTTCAAGTATCAGACGCTGTAAAGACAGAGAGGTCAGGAACTTGAGCGTCTGTATGAATGTCACACAGATTGAGACATTCAAACCAGCGAACGCCGCGAGCACCGAACAAACAGCATCGACTGAAATATTCATGACTCCCAAAAACATCTCAGGAAGAGTTCCTGATGATCCTCTGTTTGAAACGGATCAAACGGTGTGTTTCTGGAGCACTTTCAGCCCAGACCGGAAGAAGAGACGTGACCCTACTGAAGAGGGTGAACGCCTGAATTATTGACGAGTCCGAACATCGTATCTAAAGAGCTCTGATTCCTCAATAATTCATCATCTCAATCAGATAAAGGTCCATTCAACACACAGAGTCATTCCAGCGGAAGGTACAGACTATGAGCGGGAGAACGAGGCAAACCGGTGGACAGGTGATGCCAAACAGAGCCAGTTTATTTCAATTCACCCTATTTATAGTCAACATGTCACTCGACTAGAGCTTGTTGCAATGCGAGTTTCTGTGTGGCTTTCGGAAGAGCCTTAACCCTGTAAAGCCTGACATAATAATGAAATAAAATATATCAGTATATTAATATGGGAAATTGTCCAGTATCACAATAGATACATCAGGCTTTTATGCCTCATACAGTATGATAAAGTGAGAATATGGAGGGGAAAAAATGCCTTAATTTTATAAAAATATGATACTGATGCTGATCATTATTTGAAATTCTGATGCTTGTAATGAAAATCAATGAGATGTTTATACAACAGTATAAAATGCATATAAATATCAATATCTGCCAATAGTATGTCTTAGTAGGATGATATTTAAATGCTTAGTTTTATGATCAAAGCTCTGTAGTTTTAAAACATATAATGCAATGCAATACAATGATGATTGAGAGATGAACAAATAAACCTGATGATCTTATGTGATACTAATGATTTTGGATAATCAAGTAAACTAAAGTTTCTTCAGTCCAGTTGAAATATTACTAACAATATTAAAGTTATTCTTACGTTTACTTGTTGAAAATCAGTGCAGATTTCACAGCAGAAAGACACGTGAAGCGCGAGCCGAACGTTCGTACAATTATACTACAAGACTTTTACTTATAAAACAGTCTAAACTATCAATCAGAGACAGAAGGACTGGAGGAGATTGAGTGAGACAGCAAAGATTTGATCATTTAAAAATTCATGTTTCAAATATGATACAGTAGCTTTATAGGGTTAATGGGATAGTTCGCCCAAAAATCATTTACTCATGTCGTTCCAAGCCTGTATGACTTTCTCTCTTGAGTAGAACACAAAAGAAGATACTTTGAAAAGTGTTTTTTGTCCATCCATATAATGAAAATCAATGGGCTCCAGTGTTTTTTGGTTCCCAAAGCTCTTCAAAATATCTTTTATGTTCCACAGCTGAAAGAGTCGTGCAAGTTTGAATGGCATGAGTAAATGATGACCGTTTCTGGATGAACTATCACTTTAATGTTTATGGGAGCACAAGTGGCCTATGAATGTTGTGAGGAGGTTCAGTCAAACTTCATCATTAGGATCCAGAGAACTCATACGGACTGACTCTCTCTCTCTGTTTCCAGTGGAGAGTGCTTGGCTTGGCTCTCTGTCCGTGTGGTCGTGCGGTCAGAGGTTTGAGGTTATAAAGGGCGAGCGGCTGCATCTGCTGCAGTGATTACAGCACACCTGATGACCCATCAGACTGAGACAGAAGATGCCAACAGCCGCTTTCACACTCCAGCTTCTACATGCATATACATACACCGATCAGGCATAACATTATGACCACCTTCCTAATATCGTGTTGGTCCCCTTTTGCTGCCAAAACAGCCCTGACCCGTCGAGGCATGGACTCCACTAGACCCCTGAAGGTGTGCTGTGGTATCTGCACAAGATGTTAGCAAGTCCTGTAAGTTGCGAGGCGGAGCCTCCGTGGATCGGACTTGTCATTGCAATGTCACATTTAGCTGTGCCTTTAATAAAGTGACTGGTCACATCAATGGTTCAGGTTATTTTTACTGCATCGCATCAGTTCAACATGGACATGCCTGACTATATTTCCCAGCAGGTCTGAACACGCACACGATCATGTGACGACGTGTGGAATCACGTCTGATTTCCCCGAACGGAACGACTGAAAAACGAGGTCACCTACTTTTGCTTCATTCTTTATCTTGCGTCTCTCGAGAGCGTCTTATATGGAAGAAAGAGACAAAGACAAAGAGACGGAGAAGAAGCCAAAGAGAGAGAAGATAAGCTGAACCGTTCTGTTTCTCGACAGCGTCTCGCTGACGTCTCGCGGCTCTAATGGCCCCGGGTCCTTTATCTGAACAGGATGTTGATTAGGGGCCCGTGACCGCTGGGAAAATCAATTCTCATTTCAGCGGGAAACATTCGTCTTTTGGCTCCACTGGCTTTCAGGAGCTGACGGCGTTCTGTGAGAGTTTGGGGACGTGACGGAGGACAGGACTGAAAAACAGCAGAATCACGGCTACTGTGTTCATCATCAGACTGCGACACAAGAGGATTTAATGCTTCAGCATGTTAGTTAATGCAGTTAATGTCGGGAATCAGCTGACTGGAAGATCAATCAATACAGCCGAGTGTCATAACACCGACAGAATAAACCTGTGCTGAAGATGAGCCTCTAAACATCTCAACTCTGTGCTCATGAATAAATCATAATCATATCACAGCATTCCTCTGCAGTCTGCAGATCACACACTTTCTCTGAGGAGACTGAGGAAATAATCGACTGAACAAAAACATATTTATACACTGCTGTTATATATATAACGTAAAACATCTTATTGATGTTAAAAACTCTGACAACATCATGTGTATCTCTGCTGCTTGTGTGTGATTGGTCAGGAGAGAGCAGTGGGCGGTCCATCCTAATGAGTGACAGTCAGTGTGTGCTGCATATTAATAAGATCAGATGGCTGACATTCCAACAGAAGACCCGTGTGTGTGTGTCTGTTCCCGCGGGAAGACTGTCTCTACGCTTCACTGCCCAACGGGAAAAGGAAACAAGCTGCTGTCGGTGCTACAACAGATGAGAACAAACGGAGTCAAAGGTCAGTCATCAGTATAACCTGATGTCAATTACACACTCATTTAAATATGTAAACGAGCACAAAACTGCTGGTTGTGTTTCTACACCTGGACAGGATGAAGCAGAACTCAGAGTGACGTGCTGGTTGAAGCTGAGCTGGTGTGTGGGTGGTGAGCGACTCTAATGAGCTTCGAACCGCAGCTCTCACACACACACACACACACACACACACACACACACACAAACTCATTCAGAGAATAGAGCAGAGGATTCTGGGTGATCTGAAGCACTCAAATACACCTGAACAACCTGAATCATCAAGACAACAAGCGATTCACCATGATATCACAATGAACATCATAAGATTCCAGAGCTGATGGTGAGGACACGCCTTCATCATGTGACCTCTCAGCATCATGTGACCTGTCTCGATGCTTACTGAAAACAACAGGCTTGTTCGAGATGCATCGGCACTGTACAGACCGACATCAAAGTACCGCGAGAGCGATTGGAGAGCAAACGACTCCTTATGCTTTTGAATCGCTCTGTAGTGCATATATTCCCCTCTAGAGTAGATTTCTCTAGTGAACTAACATGCTGTGGACACTGAATGACTCTCCTGAGGTAAATGTAATGCTACGTGAGATATTATTCTCAAGCTGTTTTATTGACGTCTTTCTGCGGTTGAAACACTGATTGAGAGATTATGTGTAAACATACCGATCGATCGTCTCTTCTTCTGCATTTTTACTGGTCGCAAACAGCGTTGCATTAGCGCACGCGCCCCCTTCTGGACTGGAGTGTGGATCGCCTGTGGCTGACTGTATTCGTCGTCTGACTGTATGAACCGAACTGTGACGTCCGTACCGTACGGTTCGTGACGAATACATGTACCGTTACACCCCTACTGTCTGTCTGTCTGTCCATCCATCCATCCATCCATTTGTCAGTCAAGTTTCCATCCAGTTTTTGAAATGTTTTATCGACAAAGCAAACATACGCAAAAAAATATTTCCATCCAGTTGGCCTTTTACCGATAAAATGGTGTGTGTGATGACGTCATCCCTAAAAAAATGCATTGTAACATAAGTTTTGTTATATCGCTAAAAAAATCTGCCCTTGAGCCGTCCATACATATTTTTGCCTATATTGCAAAGTCGTATCTTTTGCATCCCAAATATTTGTAAAATGTAAAGAGTAATTAGACAATTGAAATTCGCCAATACTACTTATTTTCACATATAATGTTATTAAATAGGAAATATAAGAAGATGACGGTGAAGTGGAGCAGCTCATCTCAACTTTACTGCCTTTATTTGATGAAGTGAAGATTTGGACACAGAACAGCTCATTTGTCCGGTATGCAAACAATTTTAGGGTCCATAAAAATATTCAGTCTTTGCATATTGCAACAATCTTTAACGCCTTGAACATACAGTCAAGCCAGTCGCGGTTTGACGCGGCCGTAAACGAATTCAAAGCAAAGAGTTATTCGTTCTGGTTTCAGATTTCAATAACATCAAACCGATCAAAAACATCAAATCGCTTTTTTCTAGAGACAGATGCAGCTGTGACCGAAACATTTTATTTATTCAACCCTTTTCAAATGGTCTGCATTTGCTAAACTGAGGCTTGTTACATAACATTTCTAAAATTCTGTTAGAGCTTTCGGAGTCAACCACTTTATTTTCCTAATTTATTTGAGATAAAATTCTATATTAATAAATTGCACTTACTTCAACATACAGAAGTAACATTTCAGTATTTTATTTTACATCTCTTTTTGTCAGCATTGAAAACTCAAACATTCTTCCTTAATTTGACAGACACCACGCTTATTTTCTCAAACTGCAGAGATTTTCAAGACACTATTTTCCTCCTCCTTGTTTCGCACCTTTGAACTACAGAGAAACGGTGCTTTAACAGGAGCAACACATGAACACGGACGCTGTGTATAGGCTAATTCTGTCATGTGACACCACATTTATTTGCGTTAAAGCTATTTTTCTCGACAAAAGGTGTTTCCAAACCAATTTTTGCAACATTTGAAGTATTTGTTTTCTCTCTCTCCTTGTGTGAATTTTGTCATAAAGCATGGTGCATTGGAATGTTGTAATATGCGGTTGTTGAATTTGAATATGTTGGTTTTAATGTATGTTTTTCTTTCGTTTGTCTGTGATGTGTTGCCACCGCCCTAATATAATTGCCCCTTGTGGGATTAATAAAGTGGTTAACTGACCTAGAATTTATGTGCTAAAGATAAACGGAAAAAAGATTGTGTCGACATTTGAGAAATTTTATCGACAAATGGCTTTTCCATCAGCGATTTTGAAATGTTTTTTCACAAAAAAATCCTTGGATGGAAACCTGGCTATGTTCAGTCTGACATGAGTCACAGCAGATGAAATGAAGTCTAATATGTTTGTCTAGAGAGAGATGGTTACTGATCACTGAACTATCCGTCCTCACATGTACTCAGAGGACAGGGACAGTCTGTCCAGTCCAGATGCAGAATGACCCGTGTGAAGATCTCTTGACCTTACCTCAGACTGATGTCTTTGTCGAGGGGCGTTCAGCTAGCGGTGTCTGCGCTCTGGCAGCGTGTGCATCTGTGTGCACTGCAGCGCTCCGCGTGTCAACGGCCTTGTGTGGCCCGGGGGAATTAATTATACTCTGAGCCGAGAACCGCAGCACAGCAATGAGACACACGAGAGCGTCTCTGAGCTCACACACACACACACTCACTCAACACCATGAGAACTGAACACCAAAGACCTAATCAGAAAGTCTGATGACAGAGAGAAACATGCAGAGAACTACTGGGATTTCTGACAAACATCCGGTCCAAACTCCAGCTTATTCTGAACAACAATCATCGACTCGCAGGACGTTAAACTGAGAATCCAACAGCAGAAGATGTGTTTATAGATGCTGTAACTGCTAATATACTCACTCAACACATGATTGCCCACGCTCTCATCTGATTGGTCCACAGCAGCCAATCAGACAAGCTACGGACCGACATGTGATCAGTCTTGTGTAATTATGGGACATTTGTAATGTCAGTGAAGATCTCCTCCATCATGGAGGACGAGACGCTGCTCTCTGATTGGTTCAAATGTCCTCAAACTGGTTTGAGGCTGAGACTGAAGGACATTCCTGATGACGTCTCTGAACACACCCCCGCTCACTTGAGCTTGTGTAACGCATTCACTGCGGCCGTCTACACGTCTCAGTCTCATTCACGCTTTCTTCTCTCTTTTTGATCTCTCTGAGCATAAAAGGAAACGAGAAGAAAAAAGAAAGAGAGCGAGTGAGCCAGTGTTCCTTTACATAACAGAGGGATGCTGGCGCTGCAGTCTGGGAACTTTTAATTGGAGCTCGGATTCCACTGCGGAATGAACACAGCCGGACTGATGCACACCTGGAGCTGATGCTGACAGAACGGTGTGTGTGTGTGTGTGTGTGTGTGTGAACCACCACATTTTAGGTTTTTAATCATTCCTAAATTGCCTCTTCGATTTTGCGCCGCTCTGCCGTCAGGATAATTACTCCATTACGTCCTTGATTGTGTCACAGTAATTAAGAACCCCGGAAACACCAAATATTGATCAGACGGAACTGAACCTCACCGGCGTCACTAGCCCAACTATTGAGTTAGTCAATAGTTTAGAGATCGGTTGGTAAGATTTTGAATGCTTTCGAGTGTCTAGCGTGTTTATATAAACTAGGTTGTGATGGTAGTTTCTGCTGCTAAATGGAACAAACTGTTTTAAGTGTGCCAGAAAGAGCTGTTACAATCAACCATCAGAGGATCCTGATGAGTATTTGCATACATCCAATGATTAGTGAATTAATCTGAATTATTTACAATTGCTGTGTAATCTGCACATAAGATTTACATCCTAAACAAACAAACTCTATTGAATAAAAAGAGTGAATGAATATGAGAGCTGGTGTCATAATGATGCTGCATCATCCTCAGACTCTCATCAGCTGCTCAATCAACCCAACGCTGCTCATATCTGCTGGTTAAAGACCTGAGCTGCTAAACACACAGATTTATCCTCATTCATCAGGAATATTGATGAACTATAGAGATGCTTTATTAGTGCGAGCGAGACGCCGATCTTAACACGTCTGATGCTCTGGGTTACAAGTAAACCATGAGCACTGTTCACCACTTCAGTTTAACATCATCATCACTGAGGAGCTGTTCTAGTCTCTTTCTAAACACCATGAGTTCTGCATTAGACTATGAGTGCGTGATTTTCCCTGCTGTCATTACATACATCTGCACAGCACTGACTCAAAGAACAACAGATGTGTGTCTATGCTGAGCAGATGTGCTGCTGTATTTGCAGATATAATGAAGTGCACACATGAGCTTGATTAAATAATCGTCTCGTCTATCAAATGTCTAAACTCTAGATTATAAATCAATGGCAACCACTCACATCATTCTAAAATACCCAACAATACCCTACTAACCACATAGCAATGTGCAATAAACCACTCAGAACAGTTTAGCAACTGCATAGCAACACCCTGGCAACCACCCAGATAACCCCATTAACCACATAGCAATGTAAAATAAACCACTTGGCATACTGTATCTTCATAACTGCATAGCAACCCCCTGGCAACCACACAAAAACACCCTAAAATACCCAGAACACCATAAACCACCCAGAACACCATAGTAACTCCATAGCAATGTGCACTAAACCACTCAGAACACCTTAGCAACTGCATAGCAACACCCTAGCAACCACCCAAAACACCCAGAACACCATAAAACACCCAGAACACCACAGTAACTGCATAGCAATGTGCACTAAACCACTCAGAACACCTTAGCAACTGCATAGCAACACCCTAACAACCACCCAAACCACCCTAAAATACCCAGAACATCATAAAACACTCAGAACATCATAGTAACTGCATAGCAATGTGCAATAAACCACTTAGAACACCTTAGCAACTGCATAGTAACACCCTAACAACCACCCAAACCACCCTAAAATACACAGAACACCACAGTAACTGCATAGCAATGTGCAAAAAACCACTCAGAACACCTTAGCAATTGCATAGAAACACCCTAGCAACCACCTACAACCCCTTAAAATACACAGAACACCATAGTATCTGCATAGCAATGTGCAATAAACCACTTAGAACACCTTAGCAACTGCATAGCAACACCCTAACAACCACCCAAACCACCCTAAAACACCCAGAACACCATAAAAGACCCAGAACACCCTAGTAACTCCATAGCAATGTGCAATAAACCACTCAGAACACCTTAGCAACTGCATAGCAGCACCCTAACAACAACCTACAACACTCTAAAATACCCAGAACACCATAAACCACTCGGAAACCCTAGTAACTGCATAGCAATTTGCAATAAACCACTCAGAACACCTTAGCAACTGCATAGCAGCACCCTAACAACCACCTGCAACACTCTAAAATATCCAGAACACCATTAACCACCCAGAACACCATAGTAACTGCATAGCAATGTGCACTAAACCACTCAGAACACCTTAGCAACTGCATAGCAACACCCTAGCAACCACCCAAAACACCCTAAAATACACAGAACACCATAAAACACCCAGAACACCACAGTAACTGCATAGCAATGTGCACTAAACCACTCAGAACACCTTAGCAACTGCATTGCAACACCCTAACAACCACCCAAACCAACCAGAACATCATAAAACACTCAGAACATCATAGTAACTGCATAGCAATCTGCAATAAACCACTTAGAACACCTTAGCAACTGCATAGCAACACCCTAACAACCACCCTAAAATACACAGAACACCACAGTAACTGCATAGCAATGTGCAATAAACCACTCAGAACACCTTAGCAACTGCATAGAAACACCCTAGCAACCACCTACAACACCTTAAAATACACAGAACACCATAGTATCTGCATAGCAATGTGCAATAAACCACTTATAACACCTTAGCAACTGCATAGCAACACCCTAACAACCACCCAAACCACCCTAAAACACCCTAGTAACTCCATAGCAATGTGCAATAAACCACTCAGAACACCTTAGCAACTGCATAGCAGCACCCTAACAACAACCTACAACACTCTAAAATACCCAGAACACCATAAACCACCCGGAAACCCTAGTAACTGCATAGCAATTTGCAATAAACCACTCAGAACACCTTAGCAACTGCATAGCAGCACCCTAACAACCACCTACAACACTCTAAAATATCCAGAACACCATAAACCACCCGGAAACCCTAGTAACTGCATAGCAATTTGCAATAAACCACTCAGAACACCTTAGCAAATGCATAGCAACACCCTAGCAACCACCCAAAAACACCCTAAAATACACAGAACACCATAAACCACCCAGAACACCACAGTAACTGCATAGCAATGTGCAATAAACCACTCAGAACACCTTAGCAACTGCATAGCAACACCCTAACAACCACCCAAACCACCCTAAAACACCCAGAACACCCTAGTAACTCCATAGCAATGTGCAATAAACCACTCAGAACACCTTAGCAACTGCATAGCAACACCCTAACAACCACCCAAACCACCCTAAAACACCCAGAACACCCTAGTAACTCCATAGCAATGTGCAATAAACCACTCAGAACACCTTAGCAACTGCATAGCAACACCCTAGCAACCACCCAAACCACCCTAAAATACCCAGAACACCCTAGTAACTCCATAGCAATGTGCAATAAACCACTCAGAACACCTTAGCAACTGCATAGCAACACCCTAGCAACCACCCAAACCACCCAGAACATCATAAAACACCCCAAACACCATAGTAACTCAAAGCTGCATCTCACTGTGCACACATCAGTATTCAGCCCTGTATTCAGACTGTCCGTGTGCTTCTATACTCCCGTCATGTCGACGCTCAGCGCACGGGCCGCACGGCGCTCAAATCACAGCCTTTCACACATCAGCAGCTCCCTCCACTCAAAACAACGCTGGGATTCTGTCAGGCCCATCAGCCAATCACAGCCTCCGTCCAGGTGCGAGACCTTTACCCGGCACAATGTCACGCTCTGATCTGATGTCACGCTGTGACAGGTAATTACGGCGGGAAAGAAGCAGCTCGGGGTCCAGGCCCAATTAACAGTCTGAGCACACGGAGGCCAAAACACCACACATTTCACTCAAAAATCAGCTGAAATTATATGTATTTTTAGAACCAGTACGATTTTTAATATTATTGAAAAACATTATTTTCAGTCCTGCACCTGATTCTGTTTCCTGTGAAGGAGTGAAGGAGCTCCTGCGGCCGCTGGCGTCAGATTCATTCAGAGAGAAGGTGATCTGAGTTCACTGATGGTTAACACACGCTCATATTCTGATCACGCCGCTGAGATCCATCTACAGCAGCACAACACTGCGCTTGCTTAAAGAAGAGCAGGTTCTGACAGTCTAACAGGATGATATTGTGCTCAAAACACACAAATGTCTGACATTCGTGAACCTGTGGAGGTTTTTCACCATTCACACTCGTACAGACGACAGCTGTCTTATTTTGTATCTTGTTTTTGTCTTTCCCTGAACATTCTTAAATCAAGATATATTTACTGGAGAAGCAAAATGTTTTATGACATTATTTTCTGAGAAAATGTGAGTTTATCCTTAAAAAAAAAAAAAAAAAAAAAGTGAACTAACCCCATAACCTGTATTATATTATAGCTGTGTATCAGTGTCATACGGACGTTACTTGACACACTCGTCTCTGATCACAGAGCACTTCCTGACTGTAACACTGAAACAAGCGCTTTCTGTGAAGCTGCTTTGAAACAATATGTATTGTGACATGCGCTGTATAAATAAAGTTGAATTGAAGTGAACTGAAACACGCTCAGGCCGTGACTGGAGGCCGCCGCTCTGCAGTGACGCGTGTGTTATTTGTTTGTTTGTTTGTGTCATCGTGGGATGACTGCAGGGAACTGCTTCACTAAACAGCGTCAGTCTGCGCAGCATCAACACACTTCAGCGCCAAACAGAGCAGATGAGCCGACGGGACACAACACAAACAAACATACGCTCAGATCGACCGACAACACCAGCAGAAACAACACAAACACCAGCAGAAACAACACAAACACCAGCAGAAACCACACAAACACCAGCATTAACCACACAAACACCAGCAGAAACCACACAAACACCAGCATTAACTACCCAAACACCAGCATTAACCACACAAACACCAGCATTAACAACACAAACACCAGCAGAAACCACACAAACACCAGCATTAACCACACAAACACCAGCAGAAACCACACAAACACCAGCATTAACCACACAAACACCAGCAGAAACCACACAAACACCAGCAGAAACCACACAAATACCAGCATTAACCACACAAACACCAGCAGAAACCACACAAACACCAGCATTAACCACACAAACACCAGCATTAACAACACAAACACCAGCAGAAACCACACAAACACCAGCATTAACCACACAAACACCAGCAGAAACCACACAAACACCAGCATTAACCACACAAACACCAGCAGAAACCACACAAACACCAGCATTAACCACACAAACACCAGCAGAAACCACACAAACACCAGCAGAAAGAACACAAACACCAGCAGAAACCACACGAACACCAGCATTAACAACACAAACACCAACAGAAACAACACAAACACCAGCAGAAACCACACAAACACCAGCATTAACCACACAAACACCAGCAGAAACCACACAAACACCAGCATTAACCACACAAACACCAGCATTAACAACACAAACACCAGCAGAAACCACACAAACACCAGCATTAACCACACAAACACCAGCAGAAACCACACAAACACCAGCATTAACCACACAAACACCAGCATTAACAACACAAACACCAGCAGAAACCACACAAACACCAGCATTAACCACACAAACACCAGCAGAAACCACACAAACACCAGCAGAAACCACACAAACACCAGCAGAAAGAACACAAACACCAGCAGAAACCACACGAACACCAGCAGAAACCACACAAACACCCGCATTAACAACACAAACACCAGCATTAACCACACAAACACCAGCAGAAACCACACAAACACCAGCATTAACCACACAAACACCAGCATTAACAACACAAACACCAGCAGAAACCACACAAACACCAGCATTAACCACACAAACACCAGCAGAAACCACACAAACACCAGCAGAAACCACACAAACACCAGCAGAAACCACACAAACACCAGCAGAAAGAACACAAACACCAGCAGAAACCACACGAACACCAGCATTAACAACACAAACACCAACAGAAACCACACAAACACCAGCAGAAACCACACAAACACCAGCATTAACCACACAAACACCAGCAGAAACAACACAAACACCAGCAGAAACCACAGGAGCGAGAGCTGAGGGTCGTGACACTGTTTACAGTCACATTTGTACTAATGTTTACTGACGTGCAGAACTCTCAGCATCACACATAAACATCAACACTGCATCTGGAAATAATAGTAATAATAATATGAATAATAATAAGTAAATAATCATTAGTAATGCATAAATAAATAAATTAATAAATAATGAATAATAATAACTACTACTACTACAACTAATAGTAAAATATTAACAATAATAATAATTAAGTACATAAATAATCATTAGTATAAATAAAGTAATAATAATAATAATAATAATAATGGTGATAGTAAATAAATCAATAAATAATAAAATAAATTCATAAATAAAAATAACTAATAATAATAAGTAGTAGTAGTAATAATAGCAACAATTATGTAAATAAATAATCATTAGTAATAAATAATAATATTAAATAAATAAAAATAATGAATAATAATAATAAATAAATACTACTACTACTACACATAATAATAATAATAATAATAATAATAATAAAAAATAATACAAAATAGATAATAAAACATGAATAATTGCTAGGAGGTTGCAGCATGATAAAACAAAAGTGAAAAACAGTTCATCTAGTGAGCTCTAATCTGATTGGCTGACTTCAGTAAAGCACTCTGGGTATTTTATCAGTCTGTCTGGATACAAAATCATGTTGACAAGGCGTCAGACTGATAATGATAATGCAAATGCATTTGAGGAAGCACTAATTATTGGATTTCCTTAATGAGATTTCCTTCAGACGAGTCTGATCCAGTGATTCAGGCGTCAGCAGCATCTGTGTTCAGAAGTGTTCACCCCACACCATCACATCATCAGTGACATCATTAAAACACCTCATTACTCTGTGAGTACCTCATTAGTACTTTAACGTTACATTTTAGTACTATATTAGTACCTACTCTGACAGTACATGATTTCAGACGCAGCTGAAATTTTGGGGTAAAATGTGTCCATGATCAGTGTAAATTAAGCTATATATTTGGGTATATTTGCATATTCATAAAGCGGCAGCCAATCATCAACGAGTCTCAGTGAGGAAGAATCTTACAGTGCACAGATCTAAAGCCTCCAATGAGAACATCTGGATGATTCTCCCAGACCAGGCTTGTGTTTAGTGTTCATAAATCACATCAGTCCATCATCTCGGATATACTGGTAAGTTTTGTCAAGCCTTCGTGAAGGACACGCATCTGTAACGAGAGAAGCTCAGAGAACCGTCTCTATCATGACTGAAGTCCAGCTTCAGCGTCTCACTGAACTGATTCAACACAGTCCTTCATCCCCACACATCTGTGCTGCTCTTCTCTCTGTGAACACAGCATCACTGCGGCTAGAGTCCGTGTTTCACCTGCAGCGGCTGAAATCACTCCAGACTGCTCAAAACAAGCATTTCAGTCGCTGCAGAGGCTTGAATGTTCATTAACATGCATGAGGAGAGAGAGGAATGAAACAAACATCAGGTGCAGAGCCACGAGAGAGAGAGAGAGAGAGATGAAGAGAACGAACACAGAATCACAGAAAACTGGACAACATACAAACGACTCTGAACTGATTCAAAAAACCGTTAGATGCTCCTCCAGCTGCCAAGATTCACAATGAAGCCACAAAATGGTCTTTGATTAGATATTAACACATTTACTAATATGCATGCATATTAAAATTTATGCAAGGAGACTTTGTTTAAATGAACCATTCAAATGAACTGAACTGATTAACTAAAATTAATTGAATTCCCAATAATCCAATAGAACTGATTCACTAAAATTCCCAATCTTCCAAAATAAACGATGCACCAAAATGAATTAGAATCACAAATGTCCACTAAAATGAACCAGACTACTAATCATCCATTGAATTCATTCACCAAAATGAATTTGACTCCCAATCATCCAAATGGACTGTAAAAAAATGAATCAGTCCAAATGAACTGATTCACTAAGATGAATTAAACTCCCAAGCTGCGTCCGAAATCACATACTGTTGAGTAGGTACTACATTTGAATTTAAATTTACTTCACGACCGTTTAAAAAAGTACGTTCTATATAGTAGGAGTGCGTGTAGTATGAATTAATTTGGACGTACTACATCCGCCATGTTGTTACTGTCACATGACCTACCAGCGTCAGTTACGTCCCTTCAACTCCATTCACAAATCCTCTCCTGTGGCCTCATGGGATAGTAAAGTGTCCATGGTATGCACAATTCAGAATCACGCCGGAAGAAGTAAGTCATCCAGGTACTGTTTTTCGAATACTATAAATTTGCACACTGTTTTTTGCGTACTATATAGTAGAGAAGAATTCGATTTTGGATGCAGCGTATATCTTCCAAATGAACAGATTCATGAAAATGAATCAGACTATCAACCGTTCAAATGAAATGAAATGAATTAAATTAACAATCATTCAAAATTCATTCATCAAAATGAATTAGACTCTCAACTGTCCAAATGAACTGATTCACTGAAATGAATCAGATTCCCAATCATCCAAAGAATTAATTCACCAAAATGAATTGGACTCCAAATTGTTTAAATGAATTGATTCACTAAAATGAACCTAATGTATAAAAACTACCTTAATTCTATTTCAAAGAGTTAAAAATATTCTAATATTCTACGCTAAGACAAAAACTCAATGGTCAATGTAAAAAAGAATCACTTGAGTGATTCGAGAAGGAGGAGCTCCAGACGGGTTCCTGACCGGCACACTGATGCATTCTGGGAGTTGTGTTCACCTGCAGATCCAGCAGAGGCGTTCTGACTGAGTGCCCTTAAAAAACACCATCAGACCCACTCAAGGACACCTGAAGAGAGGTTGCTACAGGCAACCAGGCCAAAAGCGTGTGTGAGCTTGAAACCAGGACTATTAGATAATAGCAGAATTTAATAAGAAAGTCTTAAAGATGTCATCTAATTCTAACGTCTTTAAGCACCAGTACAGTAGTTATGGATCATGTCATATGATGACACACACAGTTACACACGTGTGCTGCAGTTAAACACATCCTAACGGCAGAAACACAAAACTATTAATGACACATACAGCGTCTACATCTGCTGTGGAAAAACCTTTAAACGCAGATATGCAGTGATGCGTCTCTCTCTCTCTCTCTCTCTCTTCAGTAACATATTCATGGAGGCGAAACTCAGGCATATAATTATTGATTCTGTCTAGATAATTAATTCAGGGCCGTGTTTGAAATGACACATGCCACCTCCGGTTCTCCTCACACAGACACACACACACACACACACACACAACTCTGAAACGAACACCAAGAACTTCTGAGCAGCACTGAAGATGTTTCTGTCAAACTGAAGAAACTCACACTGTCATAGAGACACGAGGAAACAGAAACAGATTTTATTTTCCTCTCTATTATGACAAGAACAAAATAAATCTGCTGGATTCGTTCCACTGAAAGAGTTGCAGTAAATTTAAATTATGAAAGAGCTGCAGGACCTTCATAAAAACACCAGTGAATCAGTTCATTCAGAGTTTGATTCATTTTAATGAATCAGTTTGTTCAGACAGTTGGGAGTCAGACTTGTTTTTTTTTTTTTTTTTAACTTTCTATTCATCAAAGAATCTTGTATCACAGTTTCCACAAAAAATATGAAGCTGTTTTGAACATAAATGTTGCATAAATGAACATAAACATAAATGTTTCTTGAGCATCATATTAGAATGATTTCTGAAGGATCATGTGACACTGAAGACTGGAGTAATGATGCTGAAAATTCAGCTTTGATCACAGGAATAAATTACACTTTACTATATATTCACATAGAAAACAGCTGATTTACATTGGAATAATATTTCACTGTTTTTACTGTATTTTTGATCAAATAAATGAGCAGAAGAGACTTCTGTAAAACATTTAAAAATCTGACCGACCCCAAACTCTGTCCCCTCAAAGACGTCAGAAGGTCATGAAGTAGCCAGAGCTTTACAGATCCTCCAAAGAGGTTAAAACACTTAAAACGGCTCACTTTAGGCCTCTAAACAGAAACACCTGAAACTACATTAAAATAGAGAAACAGAATTTATTCCATCAAGCAAAACCCAGTTGGCGTTAATCAGGTTTGTAGACGTCAGTCTGAATGAGATAATCAGGTGCAGCTGGACAGATTAAATCAGACTCCTAAACACACAGCATCAATCATGACGCTCTCCACCGCCGTCTGTCCATTCATCAATGGAAATAAACAGAAGAACTGCTGCACTAACTTTTGCCACACCTGCCAATTTACCGGCCATGAAACATAGATTAATCCTTATTAAAGTTACAAAAGTTACTCAGTCAAGATCAACGGGTGATCGTTCTTTGTCTTTTGTTGTTTGAATAACATTAATGACACAGAAAGCAGCAGGACTATTAGGCTGCTGTCACTTTAAGAGCTAATGCACAGATCCAATATACTGTTACATGTGTTTTATTTCACAACTGTTTACGTTCAGTTAAGACATAACTGACTGCGTTTACTAGGATACTCACCAAGACGGGTACTTTTACAAAAATTTTGTTTGAATATGTCGCAAGAAGACGTGAAGAATAACTCAGTATTCCCGCACTGTCTGAGACGGGGCTTGTGCTTTGGATGTTTGCGCGCAGAAAACTTCCCACAAAGGGCACAAGTAACAAACTAAGTTCCCTTTCTCATCTTCTTGAGCTTGAATATTTAAGTTGGCGAAGCTTAAAACTTTTGTGACGATGCAGCGCTGCCCCATCAACGGTCCCGAGCGTCGTTCACGTTCATGTTCTCACAATTTTGCATTGTTAGAATTCATAAAAATGTCGATTGACATGATATATATACTCACTAACACTGATTTTTACTGGTATTTGGCGCTTGACGTGTGTTAATTTTAGGCCCTGGCTGCATTCATCTCTGTTTAAAGGAGAGCATGTCTGTAAAAACACCCAGTTGTGTCTAATATCTTCACACACACTTTCAGACTACAAGAGTGTTCAATACCCCTGACTATCGACCGCACAATCAATGACCATCAATACTGACCTTGAACCAGCAACACACACTGCTGTCAGATCTGTTCTTCATTAACATGGAGAAATAACCACTTCAACTACATCCAGATATTTCATAATCACATCAGCAGATCAATCCTGCTCTCTTCACGAGAATCCATGCTTTCAAAGAGCATCTTGAGCTTCAATGGAAGAACAACATCTGACCGTCTGCAAAGAATCACATGATCAATGACATCTGATGATAGATAGACAGACAGACAGACAGACACAAAACCATCTGAAATCACTGATCAAGCAGATCATCTGCGGACACGAGCACAATATTCCCGACTCACATGATATTCCCACCACACTGGAGGCCCGACATCCCTCCGATCAAACCTTCTGATGAGTGAGTATTCAATCGCAGCAGTGTGAGCGTGAGAGCTAAACACGGTAAACACACACACACACCGCAGAGGATGATGAAATATCTCCCATGATGCTCACTGAGAGGCCGGCTCCATATGGACTAGCATCAGCAAACGCTGCAGAAACAGCGCACAAGGACACAAGCAGCACAGCCAACACCACACTGACACACAGGAGCTAAACACAGCCAGCGTCCAGAAACACTGGAGAGTCATGAAGAGCCGTACTTTACTGCATGTTCATGAGGGCAAACCGAAGCAGGATATTAAACAACTCAAACAGAGGGAGAGTAACATTCCCGAAACGTTCTGGCAAGGTTCTCTCAAAGTTAACGTCAATAACGTTCATTCAAAGTTATCTGGTTTTTAATAATGTTCTCAAAACGTTAGCACAAAAACATTATCTATACATCGTTCATGAAGCATTTTTCTGAAACATTTTAGCTGGACGTTCTTCTAACTTTTTTCAGATGGTTTAGAGAACATTCAAAAGTAACGTTCCCATAATACTTGATCAAATGTTTCAAAACGTTCACATAACCAAGAAAAACATTTTTAAAACATTAAAAAACTGGACATTTTAGAACATTTTAAGAACATTCAGAAATAATGTTTTCATAACTGAATGGGAACGTTCTTAGAACATATTGTGAGACTTCACTAAAGGAGTCGCTCTTTCCGGACACTGACCAAAAAACCAGCAGAAAACAACACAATATTCTGTAGCAGACAGATATCAGTTCAGCTCTGAACGACAGCAAACACATGAATAACTCCTGAATCATTCTTACATGTCTTACATCAGCTGTATGAATCTCCTGGAACGTAAGATATTCAAGGAGGGAGATATTCATGAGGTGCTTCAACACTTTCGTCAGCCGTGTTTGATTGATGCTGTCATAAATAAAATACACACTGACACATGAAGAGGGCAGTCACGTTGAATTATGGGTAAGCGTGGTCTGGATGTAACGCCACACCCTGAATGTTGAAATGGTGTTCACGGATCAAACTATTACTCATGAAGATGTTCAGCTCTCAAATATGCATTCAAACAGCATCATCCCAGCTGACAGGGAACGTTCTCTCAAAGTTATGAACAACGTTATTCTGGTAACGTTATTAAAATGTTCGTTCAAAGTTATCTAATGTTGGATTACAAAAACATGTCGTTCATGGAGCGTTTTTTCTGAAACGTATTAGTTGGATGTTCCTTTAATGTTTTTTAAATGTTACTACTTGTTTCAGAACGTTCAGAGAACATTCAAAAGTAACGTTCACATAATGTTTGAAGAATGGAATGTTCCATTAATGTTTGCATAACCTAGAAAAAACATTAGGAGAACATTCAGAAATAACGTTTTATAATTCAATGGGAATGTTAGCCAGATATTCTCAGAACATACAGTATTTGTGAGTGCTGGGATCAGTTCAGTTCAAAACCTGATGTGAATGAGATCTGAGAGATTCTGCTAAACATCTCTGCTGTGTTCTACTGAAGGAAGAAAGTCTTACGGGTTTGTTATGAGGGTGAGATTGTGAAGGATTCCTTTAAGGGCATCAAGAGACGCCTGCGGTCAGACGTGAACCAGCGTTAGTACCCGCTGAACTAGAAACCACCGTCAACACGAGACGGTTCAGCACGGGGTCAGTGTTTTCAGGGTGTTTATGAAGCTCTATTCAATGGCACAGACACTTCAAACGATTCTGAGAAACTTCCAGCGGAAAATCTCAGAGCATTATCATTTTTATTTCTCTCAAGCTGTTTTCTTGTCCTCGCTCCCCCCGAGGCTCACGCTGAACGTTCACCCAGAGCCGAGCGCGAGCTGTCAGACTCCAGCGCGTTCAGGGTTCCTTGGGATGCCTCTACATTAATTATGCAAATTCTGTGCAAACGAAGATGCAAGAGAACTGCAATCTAATCTTGCCCGCAGTGACTGGGGGGAGGCTGTTTGCGAGCAGGTTTGACTAAACACGGGTCAGTAAACCGTCGTCTCCTGGACACGATCAAACGGAGAACAAGAGCTGAGAACCAATCATCACCAACACAGACACGGTTCAGGACGACTGACTCCAGCGTTCACGACCTCTCTGCTGCCAGGACGACGTCAACACCTGACTGAACCCGAACTGAATCAGTGAGGTGAGAAAGAGCGAGAGGAACAAGAGAGAGAACAAATATAGAGACACAACGACATCTCAGAGCGAGCAGATGAAGCTCAAACATCCATTGCAGCGCTGTGAGGAGTCTCTATTCATAAATGAACTGACAGACTCTCCACAGATTCCACAGCTCGAGCTCAATGTGCAGCTAAAAAGAAAGATTATTCCTTACACAAATCTGGATTTACAGCCTTGCCCCAGAATCCGCCGTCTCTGAGCTCACAGAAGTCCAGTTTTCACAATGTCACTGATGTTTCAGCACATGTTCATTCACTGGCTGCAGGAGAACAAGCCTGTGGCCTCCACCATCAAAGAATAGTCATTTACTGAGCCAGAACTAAACTGAGACTGACTCATTCCTGTAGCTCAAGGTCGTGGGTTCGATTCCCACGGAAACCAATAAAAAGTACATTTCCCTTGAATGCAATACAAGTTGCTTTGAATAAAAGTGTCTGCTAAATGCATAAATGTAAATAAACTCAAGAATCACACCTTCCTGTAAGAGCTGATGTATATATTGAGTATTGGGTGACCCGAGTTCGAGTCCCGACTCAAGGGACCTTTCCCGATCCTGTCCCGTTATCTCTTCCACTTCACCTCCTGCGAGTTCTCTATACTATCATATCTCAATAAAGGCAAAAATGGCAAAATATAAATCTTTAAAATAAAAAAAAAAGAATCACACCTTCCTGTAAGAGCTGATGTATATATTGAGTATTGGGTGACCCGAGTTTGAGTCCCGACTCAAGGGACCTTTCTCGATCCCGTCCCATTCTCTGTCCCACTTCACTTTCTGTGAGTTCTCTATACTATCCTTTCTCAATAAAGGCAATCACACCTTCCAAAATGGGGAACACCGCCATTCTGGCACCTACCGTGGCTTCCCCTCGTCAGGAAGGGCATCCGGTTGATGGCGATGGGCACGGTGCCGTGCTTGTTGTGGAAATGGTGAACGTGATGTGTCGTGCTCAGACTGGACGATACTCTAGCCGAGACCGCCGGGCCCGGGAAGGCGAGCAGCGCCAGGGACAGAACCAGCCTCCATAAACCGGACACGCTGGTCCAGAAGGCCCTGGGCGGAGCTACAGCTGGGGCTCGTGGGTAAAGCACTAATCCACTGGTCAGAAGCAAAGCCCTGAGGGCGGAAGAGAAAGGGGGCGGGGCTTCCATGCCACGCCTCCTCACGTGACAAAAACAGGAAGACATGTCAGACCAAGCCGGTATCCATGATTTCTAGATTCCCGCAGCTGGGGAAAATGCCTCAATCATGAGGAACACAAAAGATCGTGGCTGATTAGGATTATAAAAAAAAAAAAATTGCAAACAGAAAAAACCTTCTGGGATTAAAAAGACAATTTCCACAATGCAATCCAAAGATGAGGTCGACCAACCTTTGAAACCAAAAAAAGAGGAAAACTGTGTATGTGGTGCAGTAATAATCACCCAAAACTAATAAACTAAAACAAACCTCTAGTTAGATCTACATCGACAAACGAAAACCTCAACCGAACTAGAATCCTGACGGGTTGATCCTCAAGTTTGGCAAGAGCTTGCAGAGGTTATCCATCTAAAGTCCAGAACGCTAGTGCCGAGACACACCATCCTGGATAAAAACTCAAACACAAGGATAAACTGGAGGGGAAAAGAAAAAACAAAACGAAAGAAAGAAAAGCAGGGAACGAGCCCCCGGAGGAGAAACGAGAGGCGACGGTGGTCCTGTCGATGGATGATCAAACCTCCAGAGACGAGCAGAGACAGAGACGTGAGCTGAAACCAGAGACCAACCAAAATAAATCACGCAGGAGGGACTCCAGCCTCCGAGATGGGAAGAGCAAAACAACGATCCGGCCGTCTCCTCTCAGCTTCATCACCGAAGCAAGCCGCTCCTCTTCCCTACGATCCTCGTCTGCTTCTCGAGGTCTGATTAACTTTATCTTCCTGCCTGGGTAAATCCGTTATCTCCATTCATGCTCATTCCCGGTGTTCTGTGGCGTTCCTTCGGAGAGAAGGACTCACGCTAATGAAACGGGACTCTGCAGCATCACAGGCTCCATCCTCTGGCAGAACGCCTATCTATCTGTTAGCGACGGCGACCGCGGCAGTGATGCGCGAGAGAGATGTGGCAGTGCTGAAGCTGACGAGACGCTCCGCTTGTGTGAAAGCACAGCCTGAGACTGAGAGAGAAAGAGCGAGACACAGATGCGGACAAACACACAGAGAGAGAGAGAGGGAAGGAGGAGGTGGGAGGGAGCGAGAGAGAGCGAGGGAGCGAGGGAGGGAGCGAGGGAGGGAGGTGCTCAGGGAAACACACGCTGGTTACTGGTTTCTACACTCCATGGATAATTTAGTCACAGTACAAACCTTGTGTGTGTGTATGTATATTCTGAGAGAGAGAGAAACATTCCCAGAGGTGGAGAGACGCTGCGATTCATCATGAAACGATCAAGATCAAGTGTGGAGGATCAGGATCTCAGTGGGACACGATGGAGGAACAGTGTGAGACACAGACAGAGCTGGTGTGACCAAGAGCTCCTGTCACTGAAGACCCAAAGATCTGACCACGCTTGAAAAAACACATCGGTAAATCTTTAATTAGAACATACTGAGTCATAATAATAACATAAGTCTTCATTTTGATTTAAAAAGTCACAATTATGACAAAGTCATACTAAGTCATAATAACATTAAGTCAATTTTGGTTTTAAAAGTCAAAATTATGACATATAAAGTCATACTAAGTCATAATGACATACTAAGTCATAACATATTAAGTCAATTTTGGTTTAAAAAGTCAGAATTATGACATATAAAGTCATACTAAGTCATAACATAAGTCTTAATTTTGGTTTTAAAAGTCAAAATTATGACATATAAAGTCATACTAAGTCATAATGACATACTAAGTCATAACATATTAAGTCAATTTTGGTTTAAAAAGTCAGAATTATGACATATAAAGTCATACTAAGTCATAATAACATTAAGTCAATTTTGGTTTTAAAAGTCAAAATTATGACATATAAAGTCATACTAAGTCATAATGACAGTAAGTCATAACATATTAAGTCAATTTTGGTTTAAAAAGTCAGAATTATGACATATAAAGTCATACTAAGTCATAACATAAGTCTTAATTTTGGTTTTAAAAGTCAAAATTATGACATATAAAGTCATACTAAGTCATAATGACATACTAAGTCATAACATATTAAGTCAATTTTGGTTTAAAAAGTCAGAATTATGACATATAAAGTCATACTAAGTCATAACATTAAGTCAATTTTGGTTTTAAAAGTCAAAATTATGACATATAAAGTCATACTAAGTCATAATGACATAGTAAGTCATAACATATTAAGTCAATTTTGGTTTAAAAAGTCAGAATTATGACATATAAAGTCATACTAAGTCATAACATTAAGTCAATTTTGGTTTTAAAAGTCAAAATTATGACATATAAAGTCATACTAAGTCATAATGACATAGTAAGTCATAACATATTAAGTCAATTTTGGTTTAAAAAGTCAGAATTATGACATATAAAGTCATACTAAGTCATAACATAAGTCTTAATTTTGGTTTTAAAAGTCAAAATTATGACATATAAAGTCATACTAAGTCATAATGACATACTAAGTCATAACATATTAAGTCAATTTTGGTTTTAAAAGTCAAAATTATGACAAAAATGTCGAAATCAACAGTCAATTATTACATACTAAGTCAAAACTATGAGATTTAAATTTAAAAAAAATGAAATTACAACTCATAATTATGACTTTTTATGTCAATTTCGAATTTTAATGTCATAATTATGACTTTTTGTCAATTTCAACTTTTTAATGTCATAATTATGACTTTTTATATCAATTTTGTCTTTTTAAGTCTTAATTTTGACTTCATCTCATAATTATGATTTAGTATGTCATAATTTCGACTTCTTATGTCATAATTATGATTCACAAAAGCATGATTTTTTTCTGACGTGATGGAAATGGTTTGATCAGCAAAGAGAATTGGTAGAAGATGAATGCTCTGAGGTTTGGCTGGTTATCACGGGTCAGTTAACCTGCTGGATGATGTCATAACCATACCAAAGACCTTCCTCCTGAGCATTGTGGGTAAAATAATCATGACACAAAAAACACGATTTACCTGCTAAACTAACAGACCAGCACGAGGACACATTCTGTTCCTGACGCACGAAAGAGAAACACATCATTCAACCTTTTACATGAGCGACAGAAAGTTAGTTGACCTGGACCTGCCAAAGTCAGGAGCTACTCTCAGTTTTCAAGAGTGTACGGATCAAACATGTTTCATTTGAAAAGAATAATTACACGGTTAATTTATGAGACAAACATCAGCTAAAAATAAAGCGGCTGCTGAATATGAAGGTGTAAAAATGAAACGGCACATTCAGCTGTAAAGAGCCGTGATGATGCGGGCGAGTAGGAGGACGACGCGCTCAGATCAACCTGAAGTGGCTTCATTAAACACCTCTGATGCAAATTAATCTCACCCGCATCTGGATATGATTCCACACGACACTGATGACGGGAGACGGCCGGATCTGCACTGGATTTCACTCACGCCCGCTCCACGTCTGAGAGAGTCGTTTCTAATCTTCACCGGATGGGGTCTGGACCCGCCGCCGGTCGCTCACCTGCGTCCCGGCGCTACAAAAGGCAGCGGACACGCGGTCGCTGGGAGCTAACGCGATTACACACACCTGATCTGAACACCCTTCCCCTTCCATTACACGCTCCGCCGAGACGCCACAGGCCCGCCGGCCACCGGCACAAACACACGTCTGGAGCTGCAGATCTGAGCGGGAAACATCTTAACCACGGTCAGACTCAGCTTCATGGCAGAAGGGATTTACATATCTAATGAGTACAATCCATAACAACAGTTCACACCTATGACATTCGATCAATGGAAGCATCTTACTTCAGATGAAACAGTGTGAGCAGCAAATCATGAGCTAATGACACTAACTGTTTAACAGAAATAGTTATTACATTTATTTTTATACCGTTTTTATAAGAGGAGGTTAACTAGGTACACACACACACGCACACTCACACACACACACACACACACACAGGTTTGTTTTGCTATCTTAGTGAGGACTCTCCATAGACGTAATGGTTTTTATACTGTACAAACTGTACATTCTCTCCCCCTACACTAACTCTACCCTAAACCTACCCATCTCAGGAAACTGTCTGCATTTTTACATTTTTAATAAAACATTGTTTAGTACGTTTTTAAAGCTATTTTTAATATGAGGACTCATGAAATGTCCTCATATTTCATGTTTACGTCGTAATACCAGTGTAATACCCATGACATTATACAAATTTGTGTCCTCATAAATCACAAAAACAAGCACACACACACACACACACACTAAACACTAAACATCATAAAACTCATATATAACTTTCTCTCTCCACAGTTAACGTGACTCATTAACAGAGCAGCTGGCAAAACGTGATTATTTTCACGAAATTAACCTTCAGAATCCCTTCATTTACTAATCACACACTTAAAATGCATCTCATTTATGAGGCCATTTGAAGAAACAAACAATTGTGACTATTTTTTCCCTCATTAATTGTGTTTCTTAAAATAGACTCCTAAAGATGTTCATTAAACGAGCTCCACATTTCATCTGGAAGTTTTTACAAGCACTTCTGCTGTTTCCAGACTCAGAATACCAGGGTAAAACACATGACGGCTGATATATCAGTGCTGTTCGTTCAGTCATAGCACCAGTAACCCCCAGCAACCGCCCCAGAACACCCTAGCAACTGCATAGCAACACCCTAGCAACCACCCAGAACACCCTGCTGTTGTGTCAGTGTGTTGTACTAGCAGTGATCTCAGCGTGTCGTTTGTGACGCCGTTAGACACTCGTGTGTCTGAGCACATGATGGTTTGTTGAAGGTTGTTCGGTGGTTTAACATTAAATGTTAGAGAACCACAGTCTGACCACCATTTCACTCACTCGGCCTCAAACACTCGATCATGTGATCACGTGTCACACAGCAAGAGTTCAGTGCGTGGGAAAGCTCAGCTCAGCTTCTCTCTCAGATCTCCTGATGAATCGAATCAAGTGTGTCTCCATTCTTCTCTGTCACTTCAGCTTCTATTCCTCATCTTTCACATGAGCTGCTCTTGTCAGCTTACCCACAATCCCTCTCTCCTCTCCTAATGAGCATCTTTCCTCTAATGAGTTTACAGTAAACTCCTCACACACGGCGGAAGAGACACAAGACGATCTGAGTCAGATCTTCAGAAGCAGCACAGGTGAATCAGTGTTCTGATTGGCTGAGAGGGCGGAGTCAAGGTGAGGACAGACCAATCACTGCACAGGAACATGATCATGAAGCGCTCAGGACTGAGACAAATCACTTCGGCCTCAAGAAGATTCATTCATAAACTGACAGCAAAAGACTCCCAATGTTCACAAAATAATTATATTAATATACAGCTTCACGGTAATTTACAGAAAAACATGAGTCAAATTCAGCTGTAAAAAAGACAATAGTGTCATTATTCAGCTCAATTCTGTGACATAAAAAGTCCGAATTATGACATACTAAGTCATAATTATGAAACAGAATTGAGATAAAAGGTTGAAATTATGACAAAAAGTCATAATTATGAGAATAAAAAAATTATCGAAATTATATCCTAAATTGAAATTATGACATACAAAGTTGGAATTGAGATAAAAAGTTGAAATTATGACATAAAAAGTCATAATTGAGATAAAAAGTCGAAATTATGACAAAAAGACATAATTATGAGAAAAAAGACATAATTATGAGAATTGAAATTATGACATACAAAGTTGGAATTGAGATAAAAGTTGAAATTATGACATAAAAAGTCATAATTGACATAAAAAGTTGAAATTATGACATGAAAAGTCATAATTGACAAAAAGTTGAAATTATGACATGAAAAGTCATAATTGAGATAAGTCGAAATTATGACAAAAAGTTGGAATTGAGATAAAAGGTTGAAATTATGACATAAGTCATAATTATGAGATAAAAAAGTATCTAAATTATATCATAAATAAGTCATAATTTTTGACTTTTCATATAAATTATGATTTTTTAAATCACACTTTTCATCTCATAAATGATCTAGTATGTCATGATTTCAACATTTTTTGTCATAATTCTGATTCATAAGTGTGGATTCAGTTGAATGAGTGTGTAAAGTTCATCAGTTGAATTTCAGCAGTAAAGCGGCTCTACAGAAGACACTAGAGTCATTACTGAGCTGAATTCAGTCCTCATCTGATAGTGTCAGTAATATCGCTGAATATGAAGCGTGTTCAGTGTCTTCCTGTCAGCTGATGTGCTTGATGAGCCGCAGACGGTTGTCATGTGATCACAGGTGTGTGTTTCATCAGATTTCAGACAGATCTTCAGAGCTTTCGCTCCACTGCTTTGTAAAACTCCACATCTCCTCTCTGTCTCAGACCGCCGCTGGTTTGGGCTTCTGTCTAGATGTTAATTTAGGACTTCATGGTAACAGCTTTACGGCTCATTCCACATGATCTCCTTCCCCTCAGCGCGTCTGTGTCTTTAATGGTCTGACGCTCCTCTTTCCAGCTGACGTTTCTGACCAGCACTATAAAAGATCCTCGAGGAGAACATCTCGCTGTCCAGCTCACATTTCAACAGAAGAACAATCTTACTTTAATCTAAATCATTGGCTTTTTCATTTTTCATTGTGCCAATCACTATTGGGAGTATAAGTAATTACATCACATCAATTCAATTAAAATCACAATTAATTGCATTCAACAGTATTTGCTGTTAAAAAGACAAATTATTCCATATGGGTCATAATTAACAGCACTGATTTTTGTAACTTTATATATATATAGTCAGAATTGAGATTAAAAAGTCAAAATTATGACTTAAAAAGACAGAATTGAGATAAAAAGTTGAAATTATGACATAAAAAGCCACTCAGCATTTTCACTGGCCACAGTTTTGACATCGACACCATAAAGGAAAATCTGCCATCTAGATATTTTTAATATTATCTCATAATTTGTCAGCAGGTTTATTAGGCTGCTGTCACTTTAAGAGCTGATGCACGGATCCATTATACTGTTACACATGCGTTTTCTTTCTCAACTGTTTACGCTCACTTCAAACAGAACTGACTGTGTTTACCTGAATACTCACCAAGACAGGCATTTTGACATTATTTTGGGCGTATTTGACTGTTTAAGAGTAATAAGCAGTGAAAAAGAACTCAATTTAGTACTGAGAGGCGGCTTCATGTGGCGCACTTTGAGTGTGAGAAGAAAATCTGCAGGAATGAGTAAAATGATGTGCAATACACCAAATTCAAGCCCTGTAACACCAACAATATTCATCCGGAGCAAATGAAACGAGGCGGTTTGTGTGTCGACTCGCTGATGGAGAGATGAGAGAGAGAAAGAGCAGCTGGTATCGTGTGTCTATTCTGAGGAAAATGAGTATTGGAAGTGATTCAGATATTTCTGTATCGATAAGTATTGAAAAATCAATATTTTTGACAACACTACATCGCACTTAGTTTATTTTTTCAGATGCCTTTTTAAAAGACTACAATTGAAAAATGTATTTTATATAAAATTCAACCCGCCAAAGTGTCTATAGGAGTGACTGCGTTCAAACAGAGATATTAAATATATTTAAGACTAAATGATTTAAAGAAATATATGCTACAAAAGATGATGTGGACCTGAACATGATCGACAGACAGACAGAGAGAGAGACGGTTCCTCCTCCAGCTGCTGAAGAATCAGAATCACGACTCACACTGTCCTGATGTTCACCGACTGACACAATAAATGAACAAATGATTCATTCACCGAGCGTTTCAGCTCTTCTGAAGGACACGGAGGTGAAGCGAGGGATGATGAACCCCGTGACAAATGACCGCTCGACACGACCATCCATAACGCTGACAGAAACACAGCACATCTGACTACAAACACCTGATGCATCTAATTATCTGATGAATCATGTCTAGAAATGGTTCACTGTAGACTGAAACACGTGGAGTGCTGGAACGACGTCACGTTAACAGTTAATCAGCATTTACTCATTAAAGGAATGTTCCAGCTTTAGTACATGTTAAGCTCGACTGTGGCATTATGTTGATTACCACAAATTATTTTCCACTCATCCCTCATTTTTCTTAAAAAAATAGTTCAGCCACAAGATCTAAAGGTGTAAAATATACCGCTTTTCAACTTTGTTGCCATGGCAAAGCGCCGTCATTAACACTAAAATGGCTGCAGACGTGATGATTTAAAGCTTTACAGCTCGAATAATACACAAGATTTAACAGAACAATTACTGTAAGTGCTTTTACTTCCACTGTAAGAGCTTCACCTAACCCGTTATTCCAGAGAAAACCAGCTGAGACGATTTGATGCAGTAATGAACTTTACGCCACACATGCTGTCGAACGAGCTCAACTTGTGTTCAACCTGGAGAATGAATCAAATCAAACACATCAGTGAGTCTGTTCAACGATCATCAAACACATGCAGGACTAATGAATGAACAGAAATCACTGGAGTGATCACACAAGTCCAGCGAAACATGACCTAAAATCACTGCATTCATGTTTCATGTCAATTATGCATTTTGACAATTTAGTTAAATAATGACAGACGAATCAAACAGACGGCTCTGTTAAAGCGAACGGGACGCTCTGGATGAACAGAACACGACGCTACAGTGAAGCTTCTGCTGAGAGACGGACTGATTCAGATGAGTTAATACAAGACACGAGACTGACACCAACACCTGAGTGTGATGAGAGAGAGCATCGCTCGAGCGACAGAGATGGAAATACAGTGAGAATAAAGAGCAAGATCACACCAGTGACGGCGAGCCTGTATCGACACAACAGAGACAGAATAAGAGCTGTGATTCACTTCAAACCATCCGTCCAACTGAATCGACTCAAAAGGTTTTGGTTCAACGATTCATTTTTCATACATTAAAATGCTTTAGTAAAAACTGACCATTTAGGCAAATCAATATGATTCGATGCTTCATTTGTATTTTTCATGCATTCAAATGTTTGAAGTAAAAACTATCCATTTCAGTGAATTGATTCAAAACTTCTGATTCAGTGGTTCATTTGTAACATTTTTCATAGTAAAATATCTGAATGCAAATAGTTGTAATAGTGCATATAAATGCTTAAAGTCTCTATTATCTGAACTAGATGTTGTAGCGTGTTTCACATGTTGAATCAGTGACTGAACGGGTCATGATGGTTCCTCTGAAACTCAGAGAAGTGCCAGGACTCTCGCATTAATGACGTCTGATCCTGTGAATTAAAGTGTCTGAATGTAAATGTGAGCTTCACTGGAACACAAACATCTCCAGTTCTCTAGATAAATGCAGATTCTCTCTGTAAATGTGATGAAATATTGATGATTTCCATTGTCTGGCTGCTGTTTGTTCGTTCTCGTGTCCTTCTGAACTCACTCGGGTGGGTCTCGCAGAACTCCAGAAAGTTCTCCTGAAGTTGACGGAAGATACGAGACTTCTCGGGCGTTTACAGATTTGTGTGGCGTTTCTGAAGCTGTCAGGGAAGGAGTGCAGAGGTCAAACACAGCTGGATATAAATGTGTTGGACGCTCCGGTCTGTTTGTCCACAGATCTGTGCGTCTCCTGAGGAGGAACGCAGGCCGGCGTCCACCGGTCTAAAGTAAGACGGATGAGGCGATTAGAGCGACTCTGATTGACGCGTCTGTGCAGATGTAGTCATTAGTACAGGTGAATATGAGTGACGAGAGGAGAAACAATCTCCCAAACTGAGCTCGAAAATCTCAATGTACTAAATTATGTTTCTCTTAGACAGATCTCCACACTTCTCAGAGATCCGGATCTGATCTGATTTCTGCTGCATTTTTAATTGAATTCAAGCCCTTTTTTAAGAGCTGCACAAATGAAATGTTTGTCCATACAGAACACAGATTATTTTACTTAATTAAACAGGCAAATAATCAACGGTGAAACAAGGTAACTGCAAGCTTAAAACACTCCAGACATGATTCATTTTATATATGTACTGAAATTGGTTTATGTTCCAGTATATCAACACACATGGATTAGAGGTCAACTGATACTGGATTCTGCTGATGCGATAATAATGTGTTCAAAGAACGGCAATAAACCCATTATTTGTGAAATATATACTGAATGTGTTAAATACGTGCAGCGCTCATATACACCGATGAGGCATAACATTATGAGCACTGACAGGTGAAGTGAATAACACTGATCATCTCTTCATCACGGCACCTGTTAGTGGGTGGATATATTAGGCAGCAAGTGAACATTTTGATGTGTTAGAAGCAGGAAAAATGGGCAAGCGTAAGGATTTGAGCGAGTTTGACAAGGGCCAAATTGTGATGGCTAGACGACTGGGTCAGAGCATCTCCAAAACTGCAGCTCTTGTGGGGTGTTCCCGGTCTGCAGTGGTCAGTGTCTATCAAAAGTGCTCCAAGGAAGGAACAGCGGTGAACCGGCGACAGGGTCATGGGCGGCCAAGACTCAGCGAAGGCTGGCCCGTGTGGTCCGATCCAACAGACGAGCTACTGTAGCTCAAACTGCTCAAGAAGTTAATGCTGGTTCTGATAGAAAGGTGTCAGAATACACAGTGCATCAGTTTGTTGCGTATGGAGCTGCATAGCCACAGACCAGTCAGGGTGCCCATGCTGACCCCTGTCCACCGCCGAAAGAGCCAACAGTGGACACGTGAGCATCTTGCAACTTACAGGACTTAAAGGATCTGCTGCTAACATCTTGGTGCAGATACCACAGCACACCTTCAGGGGTCTAGAGGAGTCCATGCCTCGACGGGTCAGGGCTGTTTTGGCAGCAACACAATATTAGGAAGGTGCTCATAATGTTATGCCTGATGGGTGTATACTTAATTCAATCATCGACTTTTGTGCTTTAATAACACATTAGGCCGTATAGTGATTCCTGTTTTTCCATCCCCAAATTCAAGAGCTCTAGAAATGATAAATAGCCAGTTTATCTGTCGGTGGGACACTTGACACACTTTTTTATTGCTCAAATCTCATGATATCAAGTTTGGACACAACTTGGTTAGACCTACAGTTTCGATTTCATAGCAATTTTAGAGTCCAAATTAGTTTCCAAAATATATATTTTGTTTATAATACAAAGGGCCAGATTTACTAAACACGGCGAATTTGCGTTAGAGCGAAATTCCATAAAAGCGCAGATGGTGATTTATTGACAAGGCGCACACACAGAGAACACAGACTCATTTCCATAATGACCAACACAATCTACCAAGCGCAGCGCAAAATTACCGTCTGTTTTAAGACATGCTTTTTATGGGCATTAAATAATGGGGCAAATACCAGTAAATTGACAAGGACAAACATTAGTAAATCACATTGCGTGATTCATTTAAATACTCTCCTCCCATAAATTTAGTGTCTGAAAGGGAAACTCCCACAAATGCATATGTAATAAGATCAGCCGCAAAAATAACTGTGTCCACGCCTCTTCAGCGCTAATCTCTCACTGCGTGTCTTTAGAAAGGGTTTGCGCTGGTGTAAGCTGTTAGTAAATCTGGCCCAAAGTGTTTAGTTCAGTACATTCGCTTGATAGCAGACTTAAACTTTCGTTTTTTGAAGTGCATCTGCAATAATCAGTGTTCATTTAACCCTCTGGTCCTCTCTGTTTAGGGGTCACACTTGGCTCCTTTACAAAAGTGACTGAAGCCTTGAAATGTAATTTTTTTTTTTTTTTTTTCCAGGAAAACCAATGTAATATATTTTTGTTCAATAATATTTTTTGATTATTATTTAGAATTTTGAGGGGATTTTATGATACTATGCGATATTTATACAATTTTTATGAGCTATTTTTCCCCCATTGAAAATAATACACAATTTTTTTCTAATATATTTTTTTTAATTATTTTGTTAAAATAGAGACAAGGCATTTAAAATCCCATTTTTTGAAGGTAGATTAGTGCCATCTGGTGGGAGTAAAAAAAGAAAAACGAATGTAATGTAATGTGATGCCTGTATAGTTCTATATAAAGTGGCTTATAAATTCTTTAATGGTTTTTAGACATAAATACTTATTTTTATTAAGTTGTGGATTTGGATTTATACTTAGGCAATCTCAAAGACTACTTTTTATTTTGTTTTTAATGTTGACTTGAAGTGTCAGTTTTTGCATTAATTTTACTACAGTCAAACCTGAACACAGAGGAGGACATTCTGTTACACATAACATCAAAATTCAATATAAAAATTTAACAAAAATGAACAGGAATACTTCATCATAGCTTAATAAATCTGGGTCTGATCTGATTTCAACCTCTTATTTGAGTCTTCTGGCTCAGTTTTACCATATTATTGTGAAGGAGCCAAGTGTAACATATCCAAATCATGTCCATGATGTTTTTGTGTGTTCACATAGATAATGCAACAAACATCACCAAGTGTCATCCCATTCCGATGAAGCAAAAAAAATTTAAATTTCAAAACGTAAAATTTTTCGCTCACTTCTGACCGAAGAGTCCCAGAGGGTTAAGAAGAGTCAAACCCCTGTTCATGAACCATTCATTTTCCTATCTGTGCTCAAAGAGCAGGGTGACAGTTTACAGGTTAAGACTTTTGTTAAGACAAAGTTCAAACTGAATTGAAGACATTTTACGATTTGACATGCATGTCAGTTTGTTCTTCTCTTGTTTTCAGTGAAGAGCTCGGCTGTACATTTCCACAATCATCCTCTCCAACATATTAATAAGAAGAAGCAGAGGTTTCCCTCACTGAAGTCACGCAACGATGGTTTTAATCCAAACCCAACCGGCTCATCGGAGTCTGTGTGGCGTTAATATGTATTCAGAGAAGCTTTGGCTGTCTGATCGGACACGAACGCTGGAACCGAGAACGCGCCGTTATTAAGAGACGAGAAGCGTGAGGCCGCGGTGACCGCGCTCAATTCAGCCCAAAATAATCCAATAGACACTGAAGAAGAGCTGGAGAGAGACGAAAATTGATTTTTCACTTCTGCCGACCACTGGAAATCATTATGACTGCTGAGGACAGAGAGAGAATGAGAGAGAAAGGGTTTGAGGAAGGAAGAGTTGAACCAAGTGAAAATCCTGTCCTTCCAAAGCTGTACTAAAACACCACAGTATCACACAGACATCATAAAATGAGCGCTAATGTTGCGTGTGATTTTCTGATGCAAAAGTGAGGAAAGTCCCTTTCCAGAACTTCTGATGAGACACACACTTTAATTCTGCTTTCCGTACTTCTGTTTTCTACATGAACTCAAACACGGGACTGATCATCAAGAATGGAGCTGCCAGATCACATCAAAATTCTCAAACCAGCTGTCAGACGAATTATTCCAGTAGAAATCCCACATCTATGCCAAGTTATCCCGAAAATCATCCTGCAAAACATGCACGGGTATCAGAGACACCAGAGAAGACTGATGCTGCAGAGAAAAACTGCAACGGTTTGCAAAAGAAGCTGTTTCCATCTACCTATCTGTATGCAAATTTTGGGATATCACATAAAAAATGCTGGATGGAAACGCCAAGATACGTTGTGTGCAAAAAAACGTATGTGCTTAATTCAGGCTGATAATTTGTTTATCCGATAAGAAGACATGTGCATAAACTACGATGGAAACACATTTACCGAATAAATCAGTCATGTGACTTTGCCTCAGCAGAGGCTGTGATTGGATAACTGGACAAACCAGCGGACCAATCGCATCGCAGCATCTCAGATGTTGGTTTGGTGGTTCTGAAACGCCTGAGCCAAAGTCTGTCATCAGAATGATTTGGTTTAATTCCCTCCAGAAGCGTCTCACACGATTGTGTTCCCAAACACCAGCATCCGAACGCAAGATCACATGACAGCGTTTATTGTGTTTCGCCTGACACTCTGAGACCAACTCATTTATGATGGAGGAGAAAAGAGCCAGATTGCAGAAACTTAAATTTTTATTACTGATATTTTGCACCAGGAAGTGATGATTTTGTTCTCTTGAACACATGGGATGGAGACTTTCACAGAAATTCACAACTTTGGATGGAAACACAGCTGCTGCCATGGCAAATGCCGAGTGAAGAGTCTGACTTAGGAGACGATCCAACAAACCTTCAGCGAGGGTCTGAATCACACCCAAACAGTGAAATGTTTGCAGCATTATTGATCTTGTCCTTCATCCAGAGCGCGTGCGGAGGAGACCTCAGCGCTAACGTGTCGTTAGTGACGCCGTGAGGTAGAAACCAGGCAGATGGTGTGTGTTACTCTCCAACTTTTGATTACAGTCGAGTGCTAACAACACCCTGAACAAATGTCTCTGTTTCACATCGCTCCTCAAACAGGCAGCTGCAGGAATAATTAGACTCCATCCCGCCGGACGACGAGCAAAAAACACCATAAACAGATGCATCGCCAACATATACGTGCCATACAGCACACACATCTCTGCTCTTGTGTAGTAAACGCTTGATCTGAGGTCAGCCTCCAGCAAATATTACTCATCATCATGCTGTACACAAGCTAAATATGACATTCTTGGTCATTAAAGTTAGTAATAAATATATAAAACTACAGTTAGTTAAAAACAAGTATAATTTCTTATTATGAATTGAAGACACATTCAACAGATTCAGAGTGCATGCATCAGGACACTGTTGAATTATTTTAATTACTGGAGATTGTTTTATAATTCTTGATCTACATGTGAATGTCGTCCGCATGCGTTTAAACTCAAACCATAACTCTCTCACTGAAGATCTCTTCGAATGAACCGTCATCACTCGAATATCAAACAGTAAGTCGATCCGTCATTAGCACTGAACTGAATCACACACATTCAAAACTCTGACAGAGATCCTGGCTGACGAACACGTGGTGTGATTATCGTGAGAGCGTTACGAGAGTCTATAAATACAGCGAGTGGGCTTTACAGGAGCTGCATTCATCCATCAAACACACAAGCCATCATTACGACCCGCTGTCAACTAGAGGAAATCAGCCTCAAACATGAGCCACATCAATACTAGTCTAAATAACTAGCAATGACTGACTGCAGGTCTGAAAATCTGCAAACGATCCTCACGTACAGTCACAGATCATCTCTATTTCATCTCCATTGATCTATGCTTTTATAAACATCCAAGATGTTCATGTCTTTCCTTCTTCAGCGGTTTTTGAGGAAAACATTCCAGGATTTTTCTCCATATAGTGGACTTCACTGGGGTTCAACGGGTTGAAGGTCCAAATGTCAGTTTCAGTGCAGCTTCAAAGAGCTCTACACGATCCCAGACGAGGAATAAGAGTCTTATCTAGAGAAACCATCGGCCATTTTCTAAAAAAAATAAAAATTTATATACGTTTTAACCACAAATGCTCGTCTTGCACTGCTCTGTGATGCTCCACGCATTACGTAATCATGTTGGAAAGGTCACGTGACATAGGCGGAAGTACCACGGTAGGGCGAAAAACTGTCTCATTTTCTCCTCCAACTTCAAAATCGTCCGACATCGTTGTTTTACCTTTTTTTGTAAAGGCTGTTCGACTTAGTCTTTGACGTTCACTTTGTAGACACTGGATCGGTACTTCCGCCTATGTCACGTGACCTTTCCAACGTGATTACGTAATGCGTGGAGCATCACAGAGCAGTGCAAGACGAGCATTTGTGGTTAAAAAGTATATAATTTTTATTTTTTTTTAGAAAATGGCCGATGGTTTCTCTAGATAAGACTCTTATTCCTCGTCTGGGATCGTGTAGAGCTCTTTGAAGCTGCACTGAAACTGACATTCGGACCTTCAACCCCCCAGTGAAGTCCACTATATGGAGAAAAATCCTGGAATGTTTTCCTCAAAAACCTTCATTTCTTTCCACTGAATAAAGAAAGACTTGGATGACATGGGGGTGAGTAAATTATCAGGAAATTTTAATTCTGAAGTGAACTAATCCTTTAACATAAAAAGACGAGATACGGAGGAAGAACATCATTGTTCTCCGGTTATTTACACACTCCCAGGCTGATTGGCTGTGATTTATTAACGCATCAATCACTAACTCATACGGCGTGTTGTTTGGTGATGTTGAGTCAGAGGGGAAGGTGTTGCAGCATGTCTCGTATCGTCTCCAGAGCGGCTCACACACAGGAAAACTAGTCTAATTGGTCTTCTGGTTGCTGTAGCCGCGGCCGCTGGGATTGATGTGTGTGTAAAAGAGCACAAACAGCTCGTACTCCATCACCGCCAAACAAATGTTCATAAAACGGCATTAAAATGCAACGGCTTACGCAAATTACATTTCGCCGTCCTGTACAAAAGACATTTGGATTTGCTCGTCTCTCTGGGACTCGTTTATCTTCCAGCATCAGATTTCAGTCCAATTAGAGGTGAATCTGAGAGCCGGTCTCAGTTCGGCGGGTCTGTCTGTTCTCCGCTGATGAACCCAGATCAGCTGCAGATGAACAATTAAAGCTTCCCTCCATCTCAGACCGGTCCAGAAAGACCCCTGCTGTAGAAATCAGCCTAAAGCCTAAAGCCTCGGTCTGGTTTGCTGGATTTAGACGGGTTCTAGTGTTTTCAGCCTGCTAGATGCAGCTGATTCCAATGCAATCTGATCTTAACATGTTGCTACGCAAATCACAACAATACTGCAAATATTGGCTGAAACGGTCAGTTTTACTGGGTGACGATTTCTACATCAAATGGACTTTTTCTCCAGTACCCTTTTCAAGGAGTTTATTGAACCAAGACTGTCACTCTCATTTTGTTCTTTGTGTAAATTGTTTGACTCTTTTGTGTGTGAAAAATATCACTAAATGCCATGCAATCAATATATGTGTTAATGTTGGATGTCTAAGAAAATGTATGCCTTACAAGGAATAAGAGTCAATGGCTGCTTTTCCGAAATGAGACGACAAATGCATCTCGCCTTAGTAAGTAGTTCTCTAGCAATTGGAGCAGAATCCACTGCGAACACGATGTCCTGACCCGTGTGAGTCTCTGGACGGACGGATGAGATCTGATATCTGTCCGCTCTCTCGTTAAGGATCTGAAGAGGTCGCTCTCGGGACGCCTCACCTTTCTCTTCCTCCATCTGTCTGAGGTTTTCTCATTCAGCGCTGGTCCTCGAGGTCATCTTGACCACTGTGATTCTGGATGAACCTCAATGATCCCACAGAGACACCAGCTTCATCCTTCAATAACTTGCGTCTAACTAGTTTAAGCTGTTGTTCATGTGAATATCCGGCTCAGATGACTGTAATAACGTCATTATTGCAGAATCGAAGATTTAAGCTGCTTTAAAATCACTCTCAGCTGATCAAACCTTCAGTTTCGTTCAGCACTGGAATGATGACGACAACGGTTAGCAGCAGTCATTGTGTTTATAATGTTTCATATGTGTAATATCAGGCGCCTCAGCTGCTGAATGTGTTGAGTTCACTGAAATCTGCTTAAGTTCACCAGTTTGAAATGTGCTTGAACGAGACGTTTATCATTCACTTTAATAATAAACAGTGTTTCAGTATGATCTAGTGCTCTAAACGGTCTCAAGACTGTGGAGTTTTGTTGGTTTCCAGTTGGCCGCGAGGAGAAATGTGTCGCTAGAGCAAGCACAGGCGTTTGTTTGTGTTTTCATTCTGAACGCTTTCCCTCTGCCTGCAGGATATGTGTGTGTGTGTGTGTGTGTGTGTGTGTGTGTGTGTTGTTCAGTGCACTTCCACTGGATCTGGAGCGTCTCAGATGAAGCTCTGCAGCGCTGGTTCATCGATCCTCTCAGCTGAAACTCCCTGGGATCTGATTTCCTCTGAACACACGAGACAGAATTCACCGTCTACAGTCTCCGTGAGCTCAATAAACACCCCGAGTGACGTCACGACCACCATGAGCTCTGAACCAGACATCAAACCACATGAAAATGTCATTTGATGATTACAGTCACGAAAATTATCACGGTTTTGCTGGAATGTGCTGGAAATGTTCAAAAGATATACTGAATTTTTTTACCAAGTTTTATATTAAACCAACAAACAAAAGTAGCGGCACTATGCAGTTTCTGCTGTGGATAAACATTAAAATAATAACATTAACATTAAAGATGGCACATGTGGCCACGAGAGGTCAGAGTTTCCCTAGTGCAGGGTTTAATGAAGATTCCCGTCATTTGGACGGGAGCGTGTTTTATTTCACACTGTTGTTTTTAATAACACATTTGAAATAGAAACATTTAAAAGGAATATGGTGGTTTGAAATAATAATGAACGTTGGGCATTCTGCATGAGCGCCCGTGCCTCATCATGACCAGCCGTTAAACCGTCACTGAGCTCACGTCGGACACGTCAGAAGCGCAGCGGCGAACGTCCTTCTCCACCTGATAACTGGAGTTTGAGCGACAGACCGTGTGTCTTATCGCCGCGTCCGGTCATTGTTTGCTGTCCTGTGCTAATGGATTGGAGTAATTTCTCATTTGTAATAACATCAAGAAGAAATTACACACAGCGCGAAGAAAAGCCAGTCAACAAAAGAGGCCATCAATCAAGGGGAAATAGCCAGGAACCGCAGCCTCGTCCACACACATCCCTCGCTCCCCTCGTCCTCCAGCACTCACTAACTATGTGTTATTCTGAGGGAGGAAATGGTGTTACATGCTTACACTAAACACTCACAATAGTCACCTGACCATCTTCTAACACCAGCAAGTTCTTGATGTTCTGTAAGATTCAGCCGTGTGTTTCAGTGCTTGTATGTTCATCTTCCGTGTCTATTACCATGTGTGTGTGTGTGTCAGCATGAATCTGACCTTCTCAATGCCATGAGAACAAAGAGATCAGGACTGTGTGAATGTTTCCTCTTTCATCTGATCTATGTTTATTCTCTCTAGAACCCCACATAGCGCAGCGTATCAGGCGGTTCACTACTATAGCACAGGTTGTGTTCAGAAGCGCTGTGCTCATACGGGCTGCAGGCAACACATTTACATCAAATACTCTAGTAAACACTCATTAGTCTGAGCGCATCATTAACAAACGTCCTCACACACACACACACACACCTCTGCAGTGTGTGCTCATACAGATAGAGTTAAAACACTGAGTAGCACTAGCAGTTATCAGGAGTAAATGACCTCTCAGGGCATCTGAGGTTCGTCTGCTCACCATAAATCTGACGTCTGATACCTTATTGACTGTTACTGTAGACAATTAAAGCAGCTCTCATGAACTCGTTCACAGCCGCTGGAACCAATTATGACTTTAATATCTAAACGGCTGAAGGCAAACGAGAGATTAGCGCTGACTCTATGCGAGATCTTAAAGTCTCTGAGCAGATTAAGACTGGATTCAACGGCGTCCATTAGCCCAGACCAGCTCCACGGCGAGATGGAAACAGGCCTCGGATCAATGTGCAGATGACAGCTCCGGATTGATTTCAGCAGCCTGATGCTGTTACAGTGCCAAGAGTGAGTGTGTGTGTGTGTGTAAAAATCCATAGTGTGCAGCCCCTCCACAGCCTGAAATCCATTTGGGAGATTGGCATCGATCACTGTTCCTGCTCAAGCTTCCTGTCAGCGGCTCTTGAGAGGAAACTCCTGACCCTTAATGGAGCGGCAAGACAGAAGATCCAGTGAAAGTTACAGACTCAAGTCAAGCTTCTGGATTCAAACTAATGTGTTTCTAAAGCTCTGAGCGCTCACGGACACGTTATTTAAAAGCTGCGGTGGGGAAAACCCTACGGAGCTGACCAGCAGAGTTCGGTCGTGAAACTGAGGGAATGTGGTTACGGCAAAAGATTTCATGTGATGTTTAAAGGTGTTTTATGTTTGCTGGGCAAGAAAAACGCCACAACAAATAAATCCTGCTAGGAAAAAACAGTGACCGTTTGTAAGGCTAGTCTTACAAGTTAGTCGTCTAATTTTATTCCCTCAAGATTGGTCATAACTTTTTTTAACTCCGTTACAAGAAAAAGGTTTTGATTTGATTCTGTAAAGTAAGACTGATAGTGGGTCAGAGTAGTTCTTTAGACACGGTCTTAATTTAGCAGCCATTTTTCTGCAACTGGCCCCAGGTCAGACCATCGTAATCCATCATGATCAGTCACAATACGTACAATGACACTTGACATTGATGATGTTAAAAGCTGTCTGAACTGGTCTAAACACACCTGTGCACAAACACAAATGGGATTATTATGGTCTGAAACTAAATGATAAATATGCTCAACCTGGATTATAGGAGACTGAAGCTGGTTAGAACATGGGTCACCACCACTTGCCACGAGGGTCGACCAGGCAGTCCATCTAGACCAGCTAAAGATCCTTTTCTTTTATATTTACATTAATGCATTTGGCAGACGCTTTTATCCGAAGCAACTTACATTGGATTGAAGCTACACGTTTGATCTAGAGATGCACCGGTTGCAATTTTCTTGGCCGATTCCGATTCGGATTGTTTGTAAGCGTGACCTGCCGATAACAATTTTTGCTTATTCTGATTTTCTAATTGTCAGCATATACAAACAAAAATGTACTTTTCTGCAATGCAAAATTTTATTTTCATTAAAAAAAAAGTAAAAAGACAGTAATAAAATAAGAAAAAATAAACAAATTTCAAACAGCAGCACAAATAAATGCAATAGAATAAATTTATAATTTTTAATATATATATATTTTTTTCTCATATTCCGTTTTAATGTTAACCAAATTCTGTTTTCCGTTTTAATTTTTCTGGATTCCATTTGAATGATTTAATCAAAAACATGTCTAAGTAATTGAATTAAAAAAAAAAAAAAACTTAATTTATTAATTTGTTTACAATAATAGGGCCCTATGATTTTTTTTTGTCTTGTTTTTTTCCAGAAATTCTGTGATGTGTATTTTAGTCTTTCTGGCAATCAAATGAAAGCATAAAACATTAATTTATTTTTAATCAAATTAAATTTAAACAAACCCTTCCTGTTTGGCGAACAAGGTTCTGCACAACAAACGTTTACTGTTAAAACTTAAAACATGGAAGATAATTGGAAGATAATTATTGCTTTAAAAATAAAGTTTTAATAATTATTGTATTGTTGTTGTTATTATTAGTAGTAGCAGCTTTACATTAAGATACATTATACTGTACAATAATAATACAATAGTACATAGTACTATACAATATCCTGTATTTCTGTCACAAGTTATATCGAACTTTTATTTTGACTGGTTGCCGTGAAGATCTTGAAGTTTCTGTGTGTATATGAAATGACAATAGTTTTTCTCAAATGAAACGGTAAAATGCTGATGAAGTGACTCTCAGAGCAGCTCTGGAGATGAAGTTCATGTGTTCCTGTCCTCATACAGCAACACCGCGAGCGTCACACTGCTTCAGTGTGTAATGAACGTATGCACGTGTCTGCGCCATTCATTCACACAGAGACACGCAGAACATTCATATTTAAATTGTCTTCATGTAGTTTAATATTCACAGACACTAGTCCATATCATGGCCGATCGATCGGTGCATCTCTAATTTGATCCATTGTTGCTTTTCCTGGGAATCGAACCCATGACCTTGGCATTGCTACTGCCATACTCTACTGTTTGAAAGTTTAGAGCAGCTAATGACTGTAGAGGATCAATTACAACCAGCTAGTAACCACGTAACCGCAGCTAGCCTCAGGAGCTGGTCTCATCTGGTCTTCAGCAGGGAAAATGAGAGAGTGATTGAAGAGCTGTGAGCAGGAGCAGGAGCGAGCGGCGTTTCTCTAGGATGTGTCTTTCCCTCTGTTAGCAGAAGAGAAATAAAGCACGCCTCATCAGCCATGGCTGTAATTACTGGAGTGAATGTGAAGGGCAGACGCGCCGCGGGTTGCCAGATCTGCCCTCGCTGCCTCTGAGCGGGGCGACCGCGACTCATCGAGTGATTACACGCAGTAAAAGCGTTCCTAACCTCGCTAACCCACACAGCCCCTCACGTGTGCTCGCCACAGAAACACCGCGGTCTCCAACTGAATCTGAAAAATGAAGAGAAAGAGACTGCCGTGGTTCAGGTTCAATGAGCAAGCGAAGTAAACCCTGCAGGAGAAGAAGCGCTGCGTTCTGATTGTAAACACATGATCACTAAAGCTTTCTTAACTCGAGGAGTTTGACAAAGATCACATAATACACAGGCACGTGAACATCACTGCAGCGTCATACAAGGTTATCGTTGCCCTTCACTGTTGCATTAGCGCTAAAACAGACTTCCAGCATTGTCAAGAAGTGTAAAATAGAGAATTAAGTATAAAACTGCCCAACATGTTATTCCAATCAAAATCACTTGAACATACACTCACTCTCTGATGAGATAATGAGCCAATGAGATCTCGCTCTCTGTGGAGATAATAAGCCAATGAGATCTCGCTCCCTCTCATGAGGTCAGCTAAAGGTTGATCTGGAGCTGCGCACGGCTTCACGCCTCATGAATTAAACTCCTTCATTGAGACGAGGACTCCTCATCCTCCTCTGATATTCAGAGCACCAGCTCTCTGCGCTCATTATTAATGTGAAGTCAAAGGAGAAAAACTCTAGAAAGAGCAACTTTCACTGTCGTGATGAGGGACCTTCAGCCTGACGCTCTACAGTCAAATAAACTCAAGCAGCGCTCCAGACAGTTCCTTCGGCAGTATCTTTGTGTTGTTTTGCACACACGGACCAATAGCGTGGCAGTTCAGCTGTGATTGACAGGTGTAACTGTTGAACTATTTATGGAAACTGTGTGTTTAGACTTTAATGTGGTAATATTGGATGTCTTTCAGTTTTCGTGCGAGAAAGGAAGTGAAAACTTTGTGTCATTTAACAGATTGTTGAAACTGAGTGTGTCCAGACGTCAATAATGATTCATTAGTTGTGATGAGTCAGCTGCCGACACAATTCAGCTCTCAGAATAAATATTCAGCTCTGTCAGGGTTCGTAAGCGCCTGTGTTTCATTTGATCGCTTCAAGGACAAGCGCTACGTGACTCAAACGCTGATAGCTCAGACTAATATGAATACACAATCATTTATAGAACTCATATTCACATGGTTTGTTTAAGAATGACGCAGCACTGCTCGATACGGCTGTTTTTAACACCTTGGACCAATCATCACACATTTACAGAGACGAGCGCCGTCTGATCTCAGGTATGACTGAAGTAAGACACGAGGGGGCGGAGCTTAGTGAAGGGTCAACGCCCCCTACTGTTTCTCTCCGTCATTCAGTCTGTGTCTCTGACAGCGCTCTTGATGATGATGATGATGATGATGATCACTCCTTACATTAACGGCTCTCTCACACATGCTGCCGTTAAGAAACCGTCAGTCGGCTAATTACTAAAATAGTTCAGAGATGGGTCACTAGCCTCGACCGAACCTTCTGCTTCCTGTGTGGTGATGAACAGGAAGTGACATCAGCCGTAGTCTGAATGTGTCTCAACTCATTTGATCAGTTTAACAACACTTTTACATTTTAAATTATATTAAAAATGTTAAATAACTGAAAGTGAAAGCCAAATATGGTAATCCATACTCAGAATTTGTCCTCTGCATTTAACCCATCAAGTTAGTGCACACACATTAGGAGTAGTGAGTAGTAAACACACACACTGCGAACCGTGGACACACACACCTGGAGCAGTGGGCAGCCATTTTGCTGAATTAAACACACAATAATGACAACAATAAAGCGCACTACTGTTTGAAACATCACCACTACATACTGCATACTGGTTTACATAAAAACAGCAGGAAGTATTTTATAGAAGCCTATATATGGTATGACCTCATTTATATGTAAATTATTGTGTGTGTGTCACAGCTGCAGATGAAAACACACAAATCTTTCAGCCCTGAATTCAGTATTCACAGCCAAACTGACACATTAAAGAAAGAAACCCCTGTGTGTGTGTGTGTGTGTGTGTGTGTGTGTGTGAGAGAGAGAGAGAGCCTGTTTGATCGAGTTCATAAAGTTCTCATTGTCTCTGATATCTGAAACGAGCAGGAATTCATCTGAACACAGAAGAGGAAGGCGAGCGTCTGTCACATGACGCGTTTCACCTTGATCCAGTGCAGCTCATCGAGAAACTAACGCTGAAGGCTGTTTGTCAAACTGAAGCTGAACGAGAGAATTCGCAGGAGAGAAACAAGTGACAGGACGAATGAACAGAAAGTGTGAGCAGTGTCCGGCGGTCACGTCACATGAAAACATCTTCATCAACACACACACACGCGAAAACATGCGAGTTGTACATGCAGCCATGCAGAGAGAAGGAACCAGACAGAAACCCAAACACCAGACGAAGAGACCATTAAGTCACTCCTTAAAGAAGCGTTTGACTTCACACTAGCTGTTATGATTGCTGGAATTGTTTACAATTTTATACCGACTGCATTTATCTGCTACAGTACACGGATCCGTTCAGAATTACTAAACGCAGCAACATGCACACGACAGATAAAAATATTATCCTGAATGTGTGTGGAAACAACGTGAATGTGTCTGTGTGCGATCAGTGTGCACATACACGGTTTGTTTGCACATCAATATAACGGACTCGCGCGCGTTTACTATATGACTTCAGTACGTCACCGCAATCCATCAGAACTTTACTAGCGAGACGCTGGTTTGCTTTGTCCAGCTGAGAAGTGTAGTTTGATTATCATAAATATGCATGTATGTTACTGTTACAAGTATGCATAACAAAATTCATGTGTACATTTTAAAATTGAATAAAAAGTTAATCAAAAAAAAAAAAGTGTTTTGACTACAAACAGGTTTGTTTCTAATGTTGGGGTTTGGTTTCTGTCTGGTTTACCTTCAGCATTTTAATTCACAACCATCTAGAATCTAGAATATGCCGTTTCAGACCCTTCTTAACTAGTCTAACCATATTAAGAACTAATCTAGTCATCACCATTGCACCCTAACCTCGGTAAGCCAGCATTAAACACACATCCTGGTCTAAGCCGGTCTAGTAACAGGGCTACAGCTAAAGCCAGATGAGAGAGATGTTCATTACCAGAGCAAGAGTCTACAGGAAACAGGAAGTGCACAGATGAAGTCACTCACAGTCACATGCTAATGATTTCACTTAGCGACCAATTAATCCAACGAAACCAACAGGGAGAGCCCGAAAAACCAATTAATCACCACAATAAATCAGCCAATTAAGAGATGAGATGAAATTAACATCAAATTACACGCAGTAACAGATAATGAAGGCGGCGTGTCCTCAGAGCATGATAAACAAACCGCACCAAACACGCCAGCTTCTCCGTTTTACAGGACAGAGCAGCTCAAACTAAGAGACACAAACCCCTAGAGTGACTTCATTCACACATCATGAATAAACACGTCCACGAAAGGGTTAAAGCGCTCAATGGACACTTTACACATGAACTACAGCAGGAGAAATAAACGAGTATTTTACATTGCCATTCGCTCCAACACAGCGGATGTCATGAGGAAGAGGGTGTGTGTACTCACGATCGCTGCAGTACGAGCCCCCGTAGGACGTCATGGTGCAGTCGCAGGAGAAGCCCTCCCACTGCTGCAGACACACCCCCTGATGATGACACGAGTCCTCCGTACAGGTGCTGCTGGGTCCTGCACACACACACACACACACACACACATCAGATGAGTTTTCAGATCAACACCTGCTACGGCCCGTTCACTTCAAGAACGATATCAGCATCACACAGAAGCACGATATCGTTCTGTTCATTCTCAGTTTTGTAATCTGTCTCTTTAAATGCTCGAGCTCATTAAAGCAGGATGGATTCTGATTGGCTGTTAATGTTCTTTATCATTCATCAGCTGGAAAAATCATTCTAAAAGAAAATAAAACGACATAATTTCTCTGTGCCGTTATCGTTATCGTTCTGGTGTGTTATTGAGAGTCTGAGCACCAGCGTACGGCTTTCACAGCGACGGCTAATGAACAGACACAAATGATAAAGCGGCTCACTGAGAATCATTCGTGCTTGTGTCCACAAAATATTAAGAAGCAAAACTGTTTTTAACAGTGATAGTAATTAGAGCCATTAATAATAATCGAGCACCAATATTAATTGAGCAGCAAATCAGCATATTAGAATGATTTCTGAAGGATCATGTGACACTTAGTTCACCCTAAAAAATGAAAATTAAAGGGGTCATATCATGAAAATCTGACCTTTTCCATGTGCTATAATCGTGTCCCCGGTGCATCTACCAACTCAGAAAACGTGAAAAAGTCATTGTCATTATATATATGTTTTTCTCCTTTTGTGGTCCAAAAAAGAAAGAACAACACCAGGTTGAGTAAATGACTTAATTTTCATTTTAGGGTGAACTATCCCTTTAAGGCTGGAGTAATGATGCTAAAAACTTCAGCTTTGATCACAGGAATAAATTACACTTTACTATATATTCACTTAGAAAACAGCTGTTTTACATTGGAATAATATTTCACTGTTTTTACTGTATTTGTGATCAAATAAATGCAGCCTTGTGATCAACCTCAGTATAGGTCTATATGATAGATATATGGTAGATAAATAAATAGTTATTTTAAATTGTAATATTGTTTTATTACTGTATTACTGTATATTCACATATAAAACTGCTGTTTTACATTGGAATAATATTTCACTGTTTTTACTGTATTTTTGATAAATAAATGCAGTCTTGGTGAGCAGAAGAATCATTCATGCAGGTTTTGTGCTTCAGGTTCAAGCACAGGTTTCTGTTCTATTATAGAAAGAGAGGAAAGACATGAAATAATTGTGTTTGTAGTTATAATGTGAGACGCAGCAGCTGATAATGGACTTTAAGATGATTTATCATTATCTTCACAGGAGGCACAGACCACATGATGCTTATTTTACATGTCAACAAATCAGATCGCAGCAGGACGCCGGAGGAAAATCTTTTTCGTGTGGTTCATGTCAATGCTGAAGCAAAACAAATATAAACACATGAGCAGAATTTGAGACGTGAGCTCAGCGAGAGCCTGACGTGACGCTCAGAAGAGCTTCTTGAGTTCGGTCAGATCTGCTGTTTCTTTAAGACACTTCTTGTTATTTTCAGCACATCTTCAGTTTAATGATCGTCATGCTGAGATCTGAGAAAATTAACACAGCCATTAACACCGCAAACCAGGAGGAGCTGATTTTACCCACACACACCAGAATAAACCTGAGCCCAGCTTCGTTCATCTATCAGAGACACACACGGACAATAAACCGCTGTAGATTCAGTGCATCTGAACACAGTGAATGTGTGAAAACACTGATTCACAGTCTGTATGAGTCTGGGACTGACTGCCATATCTGTACAGAATATTACAATAAATGGGCAATTTTCAGTGAAAAGACAGAAAAGGTTTCGCCATCTTTTTCCTCGGAGCTCAACGGCCCAATTAAACAGAACCTCTGAAGCGTGATTGGATATTATTCTAATTGACTGTTGAGTTGATTGTGTTCTAATCACGTACTAATGACCGTCTGTGAGGGAGAGAGCTGAATTCAACTGGCCTGTGTGTGTGTGTGTGTGTGTGTGTGTGTATATGTGTGTGAGTGAGTGAGTGAGTGAGTGAGTGAGTGAGTGAGTGTGTGTGTGTGTGTGTGTGTGTGTGTGTGTGTGTGTGTGTGTGTGTATATGTGTGTGAGTGAGTGAGTGAGTGAGTGAGTGTGTGTGTGTGTGTGTGTGTGTGTGTGTGTATATGTGTGTGAGTGAGTGAGTGAGTGAGTGAGTGTGTGTGTGTGTGTGTGTGTGTGTGTGTGTGTGTGTGTGTTTGTGTATGTGTGTGAGAGTGTTTGTGTGCATGTGAGTGTGTGTGTGTGTATATGTGTGTGAGTGAGTGAGTGAGTGAGTGAGTGAGTGAGTGTGTGTGTGTGTGTCTCATAAAGCTCTGAAAGGAAATTTCACCCCAAAATGACCATTTTAAAGCCATATGAGAGACCGTTCCTGCTGCTCTTTCATACACAAGTTCATAAATAAACCATAAACAAACCTCATGTAATAACTCTGGGAGTATATTTAGCTGTCATGATAAAGTGCTTGTTGCCTTGGATAAAAGCGTCTGTTAAATGAATGCATGTAAATGTAGTTCTCAGATCTCATCAGGTTCCCTGTGTTCATCTGCACATAAAGAGCCGACGGCGTTTGGCATCAAATCTGCAACGCATCATGTTATTTATTTTAATTTGAATGTGAAACGTTAATGACACTTCAGGGCTCCAGACTAACATCTGAGAGCAGCGGAGCCGGTGCCATTAACATCTACAGAAGGTGGCGCTGTTTTTTCTTTTTTAAATCATAAAGGTAATTTAATTTAGTCATATTACTATTGTTTTGCATTAATAAGTGCAGTTACTAATAATATTACACGTTTATCTGAAATGTGATAGTAAAGAACTGAGCTTGAATCGAGATGTAGATAAAATTAACTTTTACAATAGTAACATGCAAAAACCTAATTTTATAGGGAAAAATGTAAATATTCCCCTCTTATTAAATGTACTGAACTGACCGACAGCTTCAGTGATTATAAAAGAAGTTTTCTGTGTAATTCAGTCACAATTTGAAGAAAAGTTTTTGTTTTTCATGAGACTTTTCTTACTTTTCCTCATATATTAGGGAGTCAATAAGTGGTCCTCTGCTGCCATCTAGTGGTTATAATGTTAATTTGTATACATGTCTTTTTAAATAAAAGTTTGTTTGCCACGAAGTGTTCCTACATCTTTAAACTTTTAGTTTTACAAATCATCACATTAAAAATAACATTAAAATTTGATCATATTTACAGATTTGAAGTGCTGGAGAAGTGCTGGAAAAGTGCTGAAAAGTACTTGAATTTCTCTCCCAAAAGTTTGCATGAATCCTGAAATGATCCTGATCAGTGTGTGTGTGTGTATGTGTGTGTGTGTGTGAGACCCTGGAGCACAAAACCAATCATAAGTCTCACGGGTATATTTGTAACAATAGCCAACAATACATTGTGTGGGTCAAAATTATCGATTTTTCTTTTATGCCAAAAATCATTAGGATATTAAGTAAAGATCATGTTCCATGAGGATATTTTGTAAACTTCCTACTGTAAATATATCAAAAATGTATTTTTGTGAGTGGATATGCATTGCTAAGGACTTCATTTGGACAACTTTAAAGGCGATTTTCTCAATATTTTGAGGTTTTTTTTTTTTTTTTTGCACCCTCAGATTCCAGATTTTCAAATAGTTGTATCTTGGCCAAATATTCTCCTATCCTGACAAACCATACATCAATGGAAAGATTATTCAGCAGATGAGTGGTTTTATATATATGTATAGATATAGATGCTTCATTTATAATCATTTAGTGGTGCTTTTGTCCTTTAATCTATCATCATTTTGCGTTCCATGGATTGAGGTTTGGAACACAGTGATTTCTGTCTGTAGTTTTAATATTGTACAGTATTAGATCTGATCCCTGTGTCTCATTTACACCTAAGCTTTTCTGCAGATATTGCATTGTCATGTTTGTGTTTGAAAAGCAAAGCTGAAATAAAGCCCAATCATCCTCTCGTTCCTTTAAACGACACAGACGATTCCATCTATTTAATAGCGAACAATGTCAAGCTTTGAGTGCATGTGGAATAACACCAGCGTCTGATGAAGTCTGAGCGTGTTTCTGGCAGCACAGATGACAGGCTGATCGAGCTCGTAATAATGTTGTTTTTGCACAGAGAGTGAGAGACACGGAGTGAAATGAGACGGAGTCCGCTGGGAAATCAACACAGAATATCACAGCAGCCGCTCCAGAGACACCAGGACTTTCAGAGAGCATTAGAGACACAAATCACATGTTTCTGTAGCTGTGAGATCTATTATCTGACATGAAATTAGCATAAAAACTTCTCAACTCTATCCAACAATTAACAACATATCCACTTCATTATAGGCAAAACATCAACCCACACATATTCATATTCATATTCCATTTTAACGTTTAGGGTATTTCATATTTTTTTTTTAAAAACTAATCCTTTTATTCATCAAGGATGCATTAAATTGATCAAAAGTGACGGTAAAGACAATTATAATGTTACAAAAGTAGTGATGCACCAATATGAAAATTTTGTCCGATACCGATAACCAATAATTCTTTATATTTGAAAGCCGATAACCGATATATTGGCCGATAAACCTAAATCAAAATTTATATATAATTTTTGAGAGCCTGATTACAAAAACAAAAGACTCACTATTAAAAGCCATGTCCCAAACACACAATTATAATATTCTCATTATAATATTAAGTAGTCTATATGACAGACTTGCGCTGTACTTAACTGTATTTTCCTTTTTGAAGTGATTTCAATCATATTTCAAGCAATTCATAACCATCATGGCAGACAGTGCACATCTGAAGTGCCTCAGCTGAAGGAAATAATCCATTATTTATCGGCTTTAAAATATCGGCCGAAAATAAATTTTGTTATCGGCCGATAACGATAACATTAAAAATGAACATATATCGGCTGATACCAATATTGTGGCCGATATATTGTGCATCCCTATACAAAAGATTCTGTTTTAAATGATTTCTGTTCTTTTGAACTTTCTGTTCATCAAAGAATCCTGAAAAATAAAATGCATCACAATTTTGTGGCTGATAATAAGTTTGGTTAGTTCTGTAGATGACAGATATATAGAAATATAGATTATATTATATTGGCCTGTATTGGGGTCGATCACTAAGGCTGCAATTTTAAATTACATTTAAAATAACTATTTATTTATCGACCATATACCTATTATATAGACCTATACTGAGGTTGATCACAAGGCTGCATTTATTTGATCACAAATACAGTAAAAACAGTGAAATATTATTCCAATGTAAAACAGCTGTTTTCTATGTGAATATATAGTAAAGTGTAATTTATTCCTGTGATCAAAGCTGAATTTTCAGCATCATTACTCCAGTCTTCAGTGTCACATGATCCTTCAGAAATCATTCTAATGTGATGAAACATTTATGATTATTATCAGTGTTGAAAACAGTTGTGCTGCTTCAGATTTTTGTGGAAATCAATATATTTCCGACTCAAAGACACATTAATAATAATCATTATCTGGCTGGTCAAGAGTAAAGCTGATGTTTAGGCAAACAAAGTAAATAAATCGCGTAATCTACCTTAAAAAGGTATATTCCTTCAAAACGGTTCTGATTGGTTGTTGAATCCATGTGTTTTTGTCTGTGATTGGTTGCAATCCTCAAGGTATTGTGGAAATGTTCCACGCAGCGTTTAGATCTAATCATATAAATCTGCGCAAGCTGAGATCTTTCCAATGATATGACACACGACTATCTGATCAGGCCCTATTATGATTATTATGATCATCTTTCATAAATTCTGAAATGGAACGCTTCTAATTTGTCAGCAAATGTTCTCGCTCCTCAGTATCTTCTCTCGCTGTGATTCATCAGGCTCATTAAGGTAGAAGACAGAGTTTCATCTCTTTCCTCAGTGTTTGTGACTCTTGTGCATGGTCTAAAACGCACGGCGCAGGTGCACTTAGGGCATGTCTGAATCCACTTTTGCTAGTTTAAGGATGGGAAAAATGGTCGGCATTGTAATATTTGGCATGTTTGTGTGTGTAATAAGCAGAGTATGCGTGCGTTGTGTACCCACATATAGGTGTATATTACTAACACGCTCTTTAAATAACAGAACAAATACTGCTCCATTGACTTTAGAGCAGGTTTCAGTTGGTCAATGACGCAGTCTATTTCAGTTCCTCAAAACAGCAACACGCCAACAATGAGCCTGAACACACCTCGTTTTCAGACCAGCACGCCCATGGGCGAACAGATGGGCACAAATGCACTTGCTATTTAAACAACGTGGTGCTGGACGTGAAAATGATAACTGCGTCAGGCTGAAACTAGCAGAAAACACTTGCGTCGCGCCTGGTGTCACACGTCGCGCCGGGTGTATGATAGGGCCCACAGACTCACATTAGTGTAAACTCTCCACTCTTAAACATTCAGTGTCTATGCCTAACTTTCAGTTGTAGGCATTTCAGTTCTTTATGTTATTATGCAAGTTTTATGCTAATGTTTATAAATATATTCAACAATTCTGCAAGTATAAATAATAAAGACGCAGAAATAATCCAAAGATGTTTTTGCATTAAGTTAAAACAGGCTGAATGTGGATGAAGAGCTGACCTTCTCAAACCCAGTGTACATGAACACACGCTTAACAACCCGTTACACCAGACACACACACACACACGCATGCACACACACACGCGCGCGCACGCACGCACGCATGCACACACACACACACACACACTCAAACAACTAAAACTTTTGTTTTATTTTCAGTTAACTGTAATTACCCTTGTAAATGTTGAAATTAAAATTAACTAGATTCATAAATGCTTCAGAAGTATTTTTCATAGTTCGTTCATGTTAACTAATGTTAAAGTCATCTCTTCTCTTCTCTGATGACGAGGGCGGGGCAACCTGTCACTCACATGAGATCCACCAATAGCAAACCACAACCATCCAATCAATTCCCCACAGACAAAATCAAGCCCCGCCCTACATTTGTTCTTGTTTGAGAAGCGTTTCACTCTGATAAACGGCACAACTTCTGTTTCATGTTGACTTTAACAAATGGAATGATTGTGAGTGTTAGTAGTTACTGATTTATGTTCAGGTGTGTGTGTGTGTGTGTGTGTGTGTGTGTGTGAATGACTGACCGTCGCATCCTCGATCCACCTGGCCGACCCTGTGGAGGGCGTCTGCGAGCAGGTCTGGCAAGCGGCCGTTCAGGTCCACGGAGGCCAGGCAGCCCTGGTACCCGTCCCGGGACGCGATCAGCTTCGGCAGGCTGTTGTACATGCTTCTGGCGACTCCACCGATATACAGCTCTCCTGCGGGACGAGAGGAAGCGCATGAATAACGTGAATAATGCTGCTCACGCGTGTTCCTGTGAGATTAGTGTGTGAGTTCTCCTTCTGCAGCTCTGGAAATGTGATTCTGTTCATATTCGTCTCCCTGCTGGAGCAAGAACTAGATTTGAGTGAAAACCTTCATCTAATCTAATGAAAACGCATGTGAAGAGATCCGATGAGAGAAACTGAACAGTTGATGTGGTTATAGCACCACCTACTGGTCAAAAGATCGACATATTGGTCAACTAAAGGAATAACTCATCCAAAAATGATCATTCTGTCATCATTTACTCATGTCGTTCAAACCTGTATGACTTTCGTTCTTCAGTGGAACACAAGAAGATGTTCTCAGTGTTTTTGCCCATACAGTAAAAGTCAATGTCGTTTGGCTCCTAACGTTATTTTGTCTTCCACAGAAGAAACCAAGTCATACGTAATGACAGAAAGGTCATTTGTAGTGAACTATCCCTTGCTGCGAGTGCAATGACCAATCAAACATCACAGTGTGCAGGTCACAGACAGCCATTTTAAAGATGATGAATGATAAAACACATAACGTACTGATTTCATGTTGAATTTAAAGTGACTTTGATTGATTTGTTCTGTATCATTTGCTCAAACCAGGGGCCACAAGGAAATGTTTAGAGAAAAGCAGTGTAAAAAAATCGAAAAATAAATAATAAGATATATATATATATAGATTAAAATGAATAAAAATACATGAAAATTTGATATAAATAAATGAATAAAATAAATAACAAATATTTATTAAATAAAAAATGCTATTAATAAAATAAAAATAGATTAAAATTATGAATATTAAATTAATTAAAATAATAAATATTTGATTAAAATAAACAAAAAACTAATACACAGTACAGTACTATAGTGACTAGAAAAAAATAAACTGAATATTTTCCAAATTATATTTCACTCATATTTATAATATTTATTTTTCACATTATTAATTGTGTCTTTATACATTCAAATGTATAAATGCCTTTTAAATGAGAGTCTGTGGATCTAAAAGACTGAAAACCCCTGATTTAAAGCACAACAATCGTTTGAAACGGTTTGAACCCTCATGATTTCAGCACAAACCCTGCTAATACAACAGGATCTCGCGCTGTCTGTTGCAGTGACGTACAGTTAGTTTGTTAATAATGTCTAACAATCAGAAGCTTCTCATTTTAATCCATTAGTTCATTATATAAGTGTTCTGGCCCAGTTTCAGTAGATCAATAATTCACACACGAGGTGTCAGCCGCGAACACGGAGGAATAAACGGCTCGTTCAGAGAGGAAACGAGAGCGTCGCCTTCCTGGAGCTCATTAGTGAGTGTTTAACGGCGTCTGGCTGGTGTGTGTTTCCTCAGGTTTACAGTGTCTGAATGGACTGACGGTGTGAGCAGTGATGGGTGATGATGAACAGACACACACACACGATGAACACACACACACACACAGCGTGTGCTCCTGACGTCTTTTACATGTACACTACTGGTCAAAAATTGCTGCTCAAGAAACATTCATGATTATTATCAATGTTGAAAACAGTTGTGTACAGTTTCTTTCAGGATTCCTTGATAAATAGAAAGTTCAAAAGAACAGCATTTATCTGAAATATAAAGCTTTTGTAACATTATACACTACCGTTCAAAAGTTTGGGTTCAGTGAGTTTTTTTTTTTTGGGGGGGGAAAGAAATGAAAGAAATTAATACTTTTATTCAGCCAGGATACATTAAGTTGATCAAAAATGACAATAAAGACATTTATAATGTTGCAAAAGCTTTATATTTCAGATAAATGCTGTTCTTTTGAACTTTCTAATCCTGAAAAAAAAATTGTACTGAACTTGAACTGTTTTCAACATTGATAATAATCATAAATGTTTCTTGAGCAGCAAATCATCATATTAGAATGATTTCTGAAGGATCATGTGACACTGAAGACTGGAGTAATGATGCTGAAAATTCAGCTTTGATCACTGGATATAAATTACACTTTACTATATATTTACATTTAGCATTTACATTTAGTCATTTTGCAGACGCTTTTCTCCATCAAATCAACATGAGTACAACAGTATGTAAGTGCCGTGTCAAGTCACAGATTCATCAGTAAAGTGCTCGTAGCAAGGTTTTTTTTTTTTTTTTTTATAAATATATACACAAATAGATGGAGAAAGAGAATAGAAAATCGAAAACAGACAAGAAAAATAAAAGTGCTAATATTGCTGGGTCAAGTGTTGACGAAAAAGATATGTCTGTAGCAGTTTTTTGAAAATGGCTAGAGACTCAGCTGCTCGGATAGAGCGTGGAAGGTCATTCCACTAACCAGGAACAGACCAGGAGAAGGTCTGTGAGAGTGATTTTGTGCCCCTTTGGGATGGCACCACATGGCGCCGTTCACTTGCAGAACGCAAGCTCCTGGAGGGCGCGTAAGTCTGAAGTAGTGAGTTTAGGTATAGAGGTGCAGAGCCTGTTTTCTATATATTCACACAGAAAACAGCTGTTTTACATTGGAATAATATTTCACTGTTTTTACTGTATTTTGTACAGTAAAACTTTGTTTCTCACATTTGCACGAACATCATAAACATCATAAACATCATAAACCCGTCCTGCTCCAAACACACGACAAGAGACGAGTTTCACATTACCAAACTTTTTCAAGTTGAACTAAAAGAAAATGAGAATTGTTGCCTTGGCAACTAGCTGCAATAAAATTTTTATTTTTTTTATATATTTTCTTATTTCAGTTAAAATTTATTTTTAAATTTTTATATTATATTATATTATATTATATTATATTATATTACATTATTATATTTTTATAGTTTTAGTTAATGAGAATCATTATAGTTTATTTTTATATTTTCTGTTTTCATTTTATTTTTTGTTAAAGTTTTAATCATTTTGTTGTGCATTTTTGTCTTTTTTAAATATGTTTATATAGTTTTTATTAAATTTTTATTTTAGTTTTAGTTTCTTATTTTAGTACTTAAATTAAACTACAAGAATGTGATAGATAAAATACAATTTTTATATTTTCTTATATTTTAGTTTATTGCATTTTAAGTAACAAAAATGTTTTTTTGTTTTTTTTCAATGATGCAGGAAAGTACTTGAGAACATTAAAAGGAAGCATGTGGATCGACAGACCGAGACTGAACTGATTCATCTGCTGCATGTGTGTTTATATAACGTCATCAGTCCATCAGGAGAATGGAGAGGGAATCATCTGGAGTTTGTTCTGCAGTGATCGATACGGACGCTGGCCGGTCGCTGGAGGCGTGCTCAGATCAGTCCCACAGCTACTTAAAACCAGCGGTGAGTCCTGACGCCACCAGAGACGTGTCCAATCACACTCATCCACATCATCATCCTTCACTTCTGTTTCTCTCAAGAGTTTTCTGAAGTTTCATGGGTGACCCTGGTCTAAACCGCTGGCCACAAAAGTGAGTACACCCCTAAGTGAAAATATCCAAATTGGGCCCAAAGTGTCAATATTTTGTGTGGCCACCATTATTTTCCAGCACTGCCTTAACCCTCTTGGGCATGGAGTTCACCAGAGCTTCACAGGTTGCCATTGGAGTCCTCTTCCACTCCTCATGACGACATCACGGAGCTGGTGGATGTTAGAGACCTTGCGCTCCTCCACCTTCCGTTTGAGGATGCCCCACAGATGCTCAATAGGGTTTAGGTACCTTCAGCTTCTTTAGCAAGGCAGTGGTCGTCTTGGAGGTGTGTTTGGGGTCGTTATCATGTTGGAATACTGCCCTGCGGCCCAGTCTCTGAAGGGAGGGGATCATGCTCTGCTTCAGTATGTCACAGTACATGTTGGCATTCATGGTTCCCTCAATGAGCTGAAGCTCCCCAGTGCCGGCAGCACTCATGCAGCCCCAGACCATGACACTCCCACCACCATGCTTGACTGTAGGCAAGACACACTTGTCTTTGTACTCCTCACCTGGTTGCCGCCACACCATCTGAACCAAATAAGTTTATCTTGGTCTCATCAGACCACAGGACATGGTTCCAGTAATCCATGTCCTTAGTCTGCTTGTCTTCAGCAAACTGTTTGCGGGCTTTCTTGTGCATCATCTTTAGAAGAGGCTTCCTTCTGGGACGACAGCCATGCAGCTTCAGGGTCTTGGCAATCTTCTCATAGCCTACGCCATCTTTATGTAGAGCAACAATTATTTTTTTCAGATCCTCAGAGAGTTCTTTGCCATGAGGTGCCATGTTGAACTTCCAGTGACCAGTATGAGAGAGTGAGAGCGATAGCACCAAATTTAACACACCTGCTCCCCATTCACACCTGAGACCTTGTAACACTAATGAGTCACATGACACCGGGGAGAGAAAATGGCTAATTGGGCCCAATTTGGACATTTTCACTTAGTGGTGTACTCACTTTTGTGTCCAGCGGTTTAGACATTAATGGCTGTGTGTTGAGTTATTTTGAGGGGACAGCAAATTTACACTGTTATACAAGCTGTACACTCACTACTTTACATTGTAGCAAAGTGTCATTTCTTCAGTGTTGTCACATGAAAAGATATAATAAAATATTTACAAAAATGTGAGGGGTGTACTCACTTCTGTGAGATACTGTACATGAATACAGTACTGTACGTGTATCACGGGCCAGACTTAAAATTCAGCTCTTTTATCTGGAGAGAAGCAAACCTTAAAGGAGCCACTGCACGTCTGCGTTACAGAGCATACACAATTTACAGCATTTACATCACCAGTATAAGGAAGATGAGAGCTGACATCCTCCAGCACCACACAATGTATATTTACACAAAGCTCAAGTAAGAAAGAGTCTTCGATGAGCTGAATGATGAGATGTATGTGTCTGAAAACCTAAAGGACGCAATGAAACGCTCCTACACGAGAAAATGGCTTTAAAATCCATGAAATCCAGCAGAGAAACTTACAAACTCACTGAAGAAACTCATGAACGGCTTGTTAACAAACGCTGCTTATTTTTCTGTCTCCACTGGCAGATATTTGTTCTTGTTTTAAGCATGACTTAAAGTGCCTCTATTATGCTTTTTCAGATATTCACTTTCATGTAGTGTGTAATAAAACTGTTGTGAGTGTAAAAGCTCTGCAACGTTTAAAAAATCAAAGATCAGATAAATGGAGTTTTTTGTCTTCTAAAAGAAAGAAGTGATTCTGAACTGAAACGAGTCGTCAGTAATTCAGTCTCACTTCCTGCTGAACCTACGTGTTATGGTACAGAAGGGCACGGAGACACGGATGGAATAGTTAATAAGTTTATTGAACAACCAGGATGGCAGGCAGAGTGCAGGTGAGTGATAGCAGGTGGAATAGTAGACAGATGCGATCGTAGAACTGATACTTGTCTTGTATTTGCAGGAATGGCAGATTGCTGGAAGAGTTGGAGCAGATCTGACACAGAGTAACTCACAGGAGACGAGGAGAACACAGGGGACGAGGAAACACGTTGGAGACAGGTGTGTATCTTCGTTGTAGTCCTTAAGGTAAGCAGACAGGTAAGTCTATGCGTTAACGAGACCGGACAGTGACTGACTGTGAGCTAGTGTCTTTTATGGTGCTGTTGATGAGGGTGCTGATTGATGTCAGGTGTGCATGGTTAGTACTCTGGTGATGATGTGCGCTGTGTCTGTGTGAGGGTAGAGCCTGGCGTGTCTGTGACATTATGGTGTGTCAGAGCGTCGAAGGTCGGCCGTTATCCTACGCCTGCGTAGGGCCCGTTGGAGCTGATGGTGTGCTGAGTCCCAAACCCTCTCGCTCTCTCGGAACCAGTAGTCGACCGCTGGAACATCCGAGGGTTCCCCAGTCCAGGGGAACAGTGGGGGTTGATAGCCGAGCATGCACTGGAACGGGGTGAGTCCGGTGGTAGGCTGACGAAGCGAGTTCTGGGCGTACTCGGCCCAACCCAGGAACTGGTTCCAAGAGTCCTGGTGGCCGTGACAGAAGGGACGCAGGAAGCGACCGATCTCCTGTATCTTCCGCTCCATCTGCCCATTCGTCTGGGGATGGTAGCCTGAAGAGAGGTTTACGGTCACACCTAGGAGATTGAAGAAAGCTTTCCAGACTCTGGAGATAAACTGTGGCCCTCGGTCTGATACAATGTCCTCAGGAATTCCATAGTATCTGAAAATACAGTTAAACATTAGTTCAGCAGTCTCCATAGCAGTAGGCAATCCTCTTAGAGGAATTAGACGACATGACTTCGAGAATCTATCCACAACCACCAGAATGCATGTGCAATTGTCAGATACTGGGAGGTCAGTGATGAAATCAACCCCTAGGTGTGACCAGGGACGATTCGGAACGGGCAGAGGCTGGAGTTTGCCGGAGGGAAGATGGCGTGGACTCTTTGAGATGGTGCATTCCTTGCACGTACCTTCTAACGTCAGATGCCATATTCGGCCACCAGAAGCGTTGTTTAAGCAACGAGAGGGTTTCATTGACCCCAGGGTGGCCAGTGCCCAGTGACGAGTGGGATGCGTGGATGAGGGGAGTGCGCCGTGTCCGGGTGACGTAGAGCAAACCTGGGGGGCAACCCGGCGGAGCGTTGGTGGAGGCATTGGACTCAGGAAGGGTCTCTTCGGACCAGACTATCGGATTAACAAAGATCTTCTCCGGTAGAATGGGCTCTGGGATTTCAGGGTTATCATCGGGACCATGGATACGAGAGAGAGCATCAGCCTTTACGTTCTTGGATCCTGGGCGGTAAGTGATGGAGAAACTGAACCAGGTAAAGAACAGAGCCCACCTTGCTTGACGAGGGTTTAATCTCTTTGCATCTCGAGGGTATTCCAGGTTCTTATGGTCTGTGAAGACCACAAACGGGTGTTTTGCTCCTTCGAGCCAATGCCTCCACTCCTCTAGGGCAAGCTTGATGGCCAGAAGCTCCCTATTCCCGATGTCATAGTTTACCTCCGCCGGGTTGAGTTTGCGGGAGAAGAAGGTACATGGGTGCAGTCTACTTGGGCTCCCCTGCTGCTGGGATAGGACCGCTCCCACTCCGGTGGTGGAGGCATCGACTTCCACTACGAAAGGCTTGTCTGGGTCAGGATGTACCAGGAGGGGAGCGGTGGTGAAGGCTTTCTTGAGCCTGTCAAAGGCGTGGGTGGCGGCTGGAGTCCAGGACAGAGACTTGGGCTTACTGCACAGGAGATCCGTGAGGGGAGTGGCGATGATGCTGTAACCTTGAATGAAACGGCGATAGAAATTGGCAAATCCAAGAAACCTTTGAAGTTCTTTCACTGATGTGGGAATGGGCCAGTCCTTTATGGCAGAGACCTTCCTCTTGTCCATCCAGATGCCACTGCGATCGATGTAGTAGCCAAGGAACTGCACTGAGGGCTGATGGAAGGTACACTTTTCTGCCTTTAGGAACAGGTGGAACTCCCTCAGGCGTTGCAGGACCTCCGCAACGTGGTGGCGATGGTCGGCCAGGCTCCGGGAGTATATCAAAATGTCATCGATGTACACTAGGATTGACTTGTGCAGGAACTCCCGGAGGACCTCATGGATGAAATCCTGGAATACGGAGGGGGCGTTGACAAGTCCATATGGCATGACCAGGTATTCATAGTGGCCAGTAGGGGTCACAAAGGCCATCCTCCATTCGTCCCCCTCACGTATCCGGATGAGGTTATACGCGCTGCGGGGGTCCAACTTGGTGAACACAGTGGCACCTCGGAGATGTTCCAATGCAGAGGGGACGAGAGGAAGTGGGTATCTGAACTTTACTGTTATTTTGTTGAGGGCTCTGTAATCTATGCAGGGCCGCAAGCCTCCGTCCTTCTTCGCCACAAAAAAGAAGCTTGAAGCAGCAGGGGAAGTAGACAGGCGTATGTAGCCTATATATATTCCTCCATGGCCTTCTCCTCCGGGATAGAAAGTGAGTATATCTTTCCTTTGGGCACTGGCTCACCGGGAAGCAGATCAATGGCGCAGTCCCATGGCCGGTGTGGAGGCAGCGTGGAGGCTTTCTTGGGACAGAAGACATCACTGAAGTGGGAGTAACATTCCGGGATGTCCATGGAGCGTTTCTCTAGGGGACTTTCAATAGACATAGCACAGATTGGTAATTCTTTGGAACGCGGAGAACTTGGGACAGGAAACTCAGGAAAACAGTTCTCGAAACATATGTCACCCCACTTCAGGATTTCTCCCGTCTTCCACGAGATGACAGGATTGTGCTGCTCCAACCATGGGCGCCCTAAAATCACGTCAGCGGTGGAATCCTCCAGAACCAGCAGATGGGTGTCTTCTATGTGGAGGATACCAACTTGGAGTGAGATGGGGCCGACGCTGTAGCGCACTTGTCGTAAGGGTCTTCCAGTTACCGAGTGGATTTGGTAGATCGATGGCGTGGCTGTAGTTTTAAGTTGGAGCTGGCGGCAGAGTGCTCCAGAGATGAAATTCCCGGCTGACCCAGAATCGAGGAGGGCATTAACTGGAAGACATAAACCGGCAGCAGTAAGGTTTACAACAATGGTAAGTGGTTTCATCTTATGTGTCGAAGGAATGATAACACTCACCATAGGACGAGCTGGGCGAGTGGGGCATTCAGAGATGTAATGCCCAGCTTGACCACAATATAAACAAAGGTTCTGGGTCAGCCGTCTCTGCCGCTCAGCTGAAGACAGACGAGAGTGATCCATTTGCATAGGTTCGTTGGCTGGTTCTGGGGAGCTGACGGATTCTGGTCGGCGGAGAGGTGATGGGAAAAACGACTGGCCCTGGTGCTCTTCGAGACACAACTGCATACGAGTGGCGAACCTGATGGAGAGTTGTATGAAGCACTCGAGCCCGATGGAATCCTCATATGCAGCGAGATGCAACCGCACACGTGGATCCAACCCTTGCCGATATGTCGTGATGAGAGCTTGTTCGTTCCACCCGCTAGAGGCAGCCAGAGTCCTGAATTGGAGAGCATAGTCTGTTACAGACATGGAACCTTCTTTCAGTTGATATAATCTCTCACCAATCGATGAATCCCAAGCTGGCTTTCCAAAGACTTCCTTGAAGTGAGCGGTGAAACTGGAGAGAGACTGGGTGATCGGACTTTTCTGTGACCAGAGCGGTTCCGCCCAGCGAAGCGCCTTGCCATCGAGTTGAGAGATTATGAACGCTACCTTAGCGTGATCATCGGGATACAAGTACGGTTGCATCTCCAGGACCAGCGAACACTGCAGGAGAAAGCCGTTGCAATCCTCCGCCGAACCAGAGAAGGGTGCCGGTTTGGCCATGGGACTAGCGACCGCAGATGGAGAAGGAGAGGTGGCGGTGAATGCGGAAGTGGATGCTGGTGCAGATGCCGGGGAAGTGCTGGAGAGTGCTCGTCGGAGAACATCAACAAATTCCTGGAAAGGATCCGGGGCGCTCATCCTGGCTGTTCGGCGGTGTTGGTCCGGTCTTCTGTTACGGTACAGAAGGGCACGGAGACATGGATGGAATAGTTAATAAGTTTATTGAACAACCAGGATGGCAGGCAGAGTGCAGGTGAGTGATAGCAGGTGGAATAGTAGACAGATGTGATCGTAGAACTGATACTTGTCTTGTATTTGCAGGAATGGCAGATCGCTGGCAGACTTGGAGCAGATCTGACACAGAGTAACTCACAGGAGACAAGGAGAACACAGGGGACGAGGAAACACGCTGGAGACAGGTGTGTATCTTCGTTGGAGTCCTTAAGGTAAAGCAGACAGGTAAGTCTATGCGTTAACGAGACCGGACAGTGACTGAGTGTGAGCTAGTGTCTTTCATGGTGCTGTTGATGAGGGTGCTGATTGATGTCAGGTGTGCGTGGTTAGTGCTCTGGTGATGACGTGCGCTGTGTCTGTGTGAGGGTAGAGCCTGGCATGTCTGTGACACTACGTAGGTTTGTAACTAATTTGCATAATGCCCGCCTCTGGTCTTCATTGGCTGAACAGCGTCTCTTTGCCCCGCCCTCAATCACTGTAGCTGTATCTGAGACTGGAAGAGTTTGGTTCGTGTTGTTCATGTCGAGAAGACGCTGTTTTCTGCTGCCAAAGCAAATCCACTTTGATGAGATTGATACGGTAAAACCGACGCCATCGTTACTGTTCGTATCACTGTGTATCAAGAGCTGAGATTCAGATATGATAACGAGTGTTTGGTTTCTGACCAATCACAGCAGACTGGGCCATCTGACCAATCAAGGAAGACGGGGTTTAGAGAGACTGAATCTTTGATTGAACTGTTTCAGACACTGAGAGAAAAGAGCTGATGCTGCAGTGGATATTATGAGAAAATTAAAGTGTCTTTGACCTTGGATGAATGTAAACTTGCTGTAGGAGACTCCAAATAAAATTAGGAACATTTAAAATAGCATAATAGGGGGTTTTTGCTTCTCCAGTAAATGATTCTTTATATGAACAGCAGAATCAGCACAATCTGTGTTTTACTAAAGTCAGATTATGCTTCAGTGTACTACTGAAACATGAACTCATTATCACAGAGATTAATTGAAAAGGGCTGAACCTGATAATTAATATAAGCACGTTTGATAAAAGCATAAAGACGATTCACAGATGGCGAATGCGAGCGTCAGTCTGTGTCGTGATACAAAGAGGATAAAACGGCTCCATCAGCGAGACGGGATTAAACTCTCCCACTGCGTCTATTCTACACAAATTACTCTCCCAGACAAAAGGCCAATTTGTTTTTGCAAAGCCTGATACGCGGCTAATTCTCTTTGCTGAGATGGAGAAAGTGGATTCTAAACGTAAAATGTCAAGCGCGCGGCGAACGTAAGCCTATCAGACGCGGCGGATGCGTTCACAGAGTTCATTTCATGCTAATCAGTGGAGAGGGAACCGGAGGTTCAGGTCAGAATCAGTCTCTAGAGACGTCACGCCTCACACTCGCCACCGCAGCCAGAAACACACGTCACGCTTCAACAACCTCAGGGTTTCTAGTCTTTACATTTACATTTATGCATTTGGCAGGAGCTTTTATTCAAAGCAGACATTATGCATGTTCATGAATTCCCTGAGAATCAAACCCATGACCGTGAAGAATAAAATTCCTCTGAACACACATCTGATTCTCATTTTCTAACTCAGAACATCATTTTTTTCTTACCATTGTTTTAAAGACAAAACTAAAACAATCTTCAAAAGAATATCCTTAAAAATCATCATAAATAAGTCAGGATAACCTCCGACCTGTCTTACATCCCCAAAAGTCTTTTGGTGTCATTTTATTCTTAAGAAAAACAGTTAAGAAAATATTTGAGAACTTCTTAAGATTTTTCCAGAATTGCATGTTTCTGAATGTTCTCTGAACGTTCAAATCATCCAAAAACGCTTTTTCTTGGTTATGTGAACGTTAAGGCAACATTCCATTGTATCATTCTTCAAACATTATGGGAACGTTACTTTTGAATGTTCTCTGAACGTTCTGAAACAATTAGTAACATTTAAAAAAGGTTAGATGAATGTCCAACTAAAATGTTTCAGAAAAACGCTCCATGAATGATTTTTTGTGCTAATGTTTTGAGAACATTATTAAATACCAGATAACTTTGAACAAACGTTCTATTAATGTTACTGGAAGAACGTTTGTTCGTAACGTTGAGAGAACCTTGCCAGAACATTCCCTGTGAGCTGGGCAGGAACATTCTTACAAAAGTCTTATTTTCTTAAGAAGGTTTCTGTGAATCCGGCCGCTGAATATTAATCAAGGATGGAAAAACAAACTGCCATCCAGACGAGCAGCACTTGAGTTGTTCTGCTATGCACCCTGTTAAGGGAACTCGTGTCGTGTTCCCTGGAGTCTCACATGAGCGTCATTCATCCTTGATTGTAATTATGAAACTGCTGAAAAGATGCTTGTGTCCTGCAGTGCTTCATGTTTTATGTATCTGTTTACCTGCGCTGGGAATCTTCTTCCTGTCTTAAATTGCTCAAATTATATTTGTCTTTGGCCTGGAGTTGTTTTTATTGCGGCGTTACGAGACGCTGGCGACCCTCTGATGGGTTTCACCGCCACGACCGCGACACATTTACTCTGTGCTGCCAGGAAAGACACTGTGTAAGTCAACAGGAAATATGAGGACATTGATCAGGTGACTCAAATCCAGATCTGAGCAGAAAACATTAGAACATTAGTCAGATCCCAGTATGAATGAGATCAAGTGCACTTTGAATGAAAGCGTCTGTCAAATGAGTTCTGTTATACAATATAACTTCAGCATCAACACATTGTGTTCTGTAAACGTCTCCTGAAACCTGCCTGTCACTGCTTCAGAATCAAGACGAGAGGAAACTGGCTGTTTGTTTCAGGAGAGCTCAGGGAATGAAACACCTAAAGAAAGAAACTGTTTCATAAAACACACGTCTCTCCTCAGCTTCTACATTTGATCATAAACCTGTTTCATACAGTAAATTGTTTTGTTTACTGTAACATCCTGCACAATCAACAGATTTACACCACCATTCAAAACTTTGGGGTCAATAAGATCTTTTTTTAAAAACAGAAATTAATACTTTTTCATCAAGGCTGTATTAAAATGATCAAAGTTAATGACAAAAGTTTACAAAGTTTATGACAGTAAAGACATTTATAATGTTACAAAAGATTCTGTTTCAAATAAATGCAGTTCTTTTGAACTTTCTATTCAGCAAAGAATCCTGAAAAATAAAATGTATTACAGTTTCCACAAAAATATGAATCATCATATTAGAATGATTTCTGAAGGATCATGTGACACTGAAGACTGGAGTAATGATGCTGAAAATTCAGCTTTGATCACAGGAATAAATTACACTTTACTATATATTCACACAGAAAACAGCTGTTTTACATTGGAATAATATTTCACTATTTTTACTGTATTTTAGATCAAATAAATGCAGCCTTGGTGAGCAGAAGAGACTTCTGTTAAAATAAATGAATAAATAAATAATCATAATTATTCCAAACTTTTGAACCCTAGTGTACATTAAATCAGTTTCTCATTCATGTTCAAGGGACGCGGTTTGAGAAACTAAAGGCTTGTGAACCAACTATTTCAGATAAACCCGCCCCTGAACAGCACAAAACAACCTGTGGTTGGTCACTTTAGCTGTCAGTCAAATGGTCTCTTCCTGTCTTAGTTGATTATTCACTCTTTAATATCTGATATTGGTAACACTTTAGTATAGGGAACACATATAAACTATTAACTACGACTTTTCCCTCAATAAACTCCTAATTTACTGCTTATTAATAGTTAGTAATGTAGTTGTTAAGTTTAGGTATTGGGTAGAATTAAAAATGTAGAATAAGATCATGCAGAATAAGGCATTAATAAGTGCTTAATAAGTACTAATAAATAGCCAATATTCTAGTAATATGCATGATAATAAGCAACTAGTTAAAAGACCCTAAAATAAAGTGTTACCCTGATATTTCTGATATTTGACAATAACATCCACAGTGTGTTTATGGTGATATACTTTGTATGTCCAAATTTTGACTTTATATTATAATTTCGACTTTTTAATCTCATAATTTTGACTTTTAATGTCATAGTTATGTATGTCATGATTGAGATTTACCAAAGCATGAATTTTTTTCTTATGTGGCAGAAACGGCTTCCTTTGTTTCTGGTATTAAGAATCGTACAATTTTACTAGTATTGGTGTTCATTTCTGAAATGTTGTTTACATAGCAAAGTTGTCCTATATTAACTGATTATTTTACTGTATAAATAAAGTATGTGATAAATAAAGTGATTTAAGGACGGGTGTTTGGGTGTTTTGGGTGTTCGGTACCTTTGAGGTCCAGGTTCCTGGCGCCGTTAGAGTGCTGCGTCACGGTGCGAGAGTCGATCTTCAGCGTGTGCACGTTATTGGTGTCTCGGGAAACCACCACGTTGTGCCACTGATTGTCATTGAGCGGCTTCTCGGAGTTTCCCTTCATGAGAGACGGCCCGTTCCCGAGGTCAAACACGTAGTGGATGTACCTGAACACATGGGCAGACACATCCCAGATTAAACCACTGACTACAGACATGCTGGGATTCAGCTCATCTCTGGCTTCAGGCTCCTGACAGAACACTGAGTCAGATGAAATGACCTATTAGCAAGTGTATTGTTATTATCACAATCCTTATATTGACATAAATGTGTGTTTTTTTCACGCTGACAGCTGCAGGACAATGGTGGGGTGAGAAACGTATACTTTAGTTAGTGTTTTTTAGTCTAAACGTAAACTAAATAAAGGATACACTGACATTTACAACACTTATATTTTGTAGTCGATGCTCATGTTGAACATTAGCTAAATGTCTCCTTTTGCTTACACAGATAAAAAGAGGATTTTGGGTGAGTAAATGATGACAGAAATTATATTTTCAACTATTTTCTTATTTTCACAGTGTCACTTTTCAATGAAAGAAACTCATTTCCTCCGTTCTATCTATTCTAACACCGTAGTAAATGTTGCTCTGTAGTGTTTTCTCTGCATTCACTGTCATTTCCCTTCAAATATTGATTATAAAACACCACATTTATTCTGTTCATCACAAATAAAAGCTGTGAAAAATGAGCTTCGTTCCTTTGACTGGTCATAACCGCTTCTGTTGGCAGCGTGAACAATTACGGCACTAAACCACTTTAAACCCAACACAACAGCTGAAGACTTTCCAACAAAGACGAGAACAACATCACCCACACCAGATATCTGGTTGCTTAGAAACACAATTATTCAGAACAATGAGTTTTGTGGAATCTAAACAACGTTTGTGTGTAAAGTGAATCTGTTTTAACTCGCCTTCTTGACATCAAAACCTCCCGAACTAGCATGATTTCCATGTGGGGTGACAAAAACAATCTGCTGGAAACGTCTTCATACGTGCTTCAGTTTCTAATCTCCATCTATATATCTGTGATTCACGATCCACCTGTTCTGAAGCGAAATGTCATAAAAGCTGCTCAAATTGAAGCACTAAAATTATTAAAACTAAAAAACTAAAACTACTAATCAAAATGTGTAAATGAAACAAATGAGTTTAAGTTTAGGTACTAAAGTTACTAAAACAAATGATAAAATTAATTTTTAAAATAAAAGAATTAAATCAAAACTAAAAATGAACCTATATATATATATAAAAAAAAAAAAATAAAAAAAAAAGAAATAAAATGAAAAAAAAAAATCATATTAATAAAGCTAAAATAACTCACTAAACAAAAACTGTTAACTTACTAAAATAACTTACTAAACAAAAACCTGCTGTAGTCAGAAATTCAATTCAATTCATTTTTTTGCTGTTTCTCAGATCTTTCTCTAGATCTCTCTAGGATTTCAGAAGAGATCTCAACAATGTCTCTAAGTTCAGATCTGCAATCAAAAGTCAGAGATCTCAATATGAACATTTCACCCTGTTCATTTTATTGCTCTAAACTCTTACGGTGTCTGTATCTGAAGAAAGTGGAACTTTTTTGGAACTGTTTTCAAACAGGTTTCCTGAAGCCAGAACATTAACTTTTAACTAAAATTTTAGAAATCATCACACGCAAAAGAGACGTAACGGAGAGGCTGTGACTGACCCCTTCACCAGCTCCACCACGATGAAGTCGCTGCCGTCGCCGCTGTTGAAGAGCAGCAGGCCGTCCGTGGACGTGGTCTTGAACTGGAAGAACAGGTGCATGGACGCGTACGCCTGCAGCGTCGCCAGCGCCAGGTAACTTCCTTTATTCCGGAAGGTCACGGGGTCGGCGATGATGTGGCGCATGCCGAAGCGGGCGTTCAGCTCACAGTATGAGATATCGCCGTTCTTGCACTGGTCCACATACGGCACGCCGTTGACCGTCAGGCCCTGCAGGTGCCCGATGAAGTTTGAGGGCACGACGGAGATGAATCTGCGCTCCGTCATGATGCCTGTCTCAATGTTGTGGAACTCCAGACGAGTGTGGTCACCCGTCATCTGACCTGCGGCACAACGAGTCAAAGAGTCACTGAACACACACTCAACTGAACTACATTCTGAACAATGTGGGAATACAAGCCACTCATTCAGATACTATTTCTTAAGGGAAGAGTAAAAATGCTAAATAATAGATAAATAAATAAATAAATAAATAAATAATATCACCATACTTTTCCCAGTTGAGTACATTAAGACAATTGTTTTCTAGAATGTTTTGTTTAAGTATATAAATGAGGCATTATCTTATCACTATTTGCATACATTTTCAGAATATAAATCTGAACACTGGATAAAGCCAGGTTTGAAACTCTTGTTTGATTTTGTTGACACAATAGAGTTAAAGATTTTTACAGAAGGGATTTTGAATATCTGTTTTCATCACTCCTTAAATCAGAAAATACTGTCAACACACAGAAAAACACATTTTCACCACGTTTTTAGGAATAAAATGCTCTATAAATCAGGTTGAATGATATATGAACAAACCCCACAGTAAAAACCTTCAGAATATAGATATGAATAAAACTGTAAATTTTGGTGCATGTAAGTGTTACTGAAGTGGAGAAAAAAACTTTTAAAGTTTTTGTACTGTAATTTAAATCAACAGACGCAAATAGATAAAGTGCAATAAAAATTAACACAATGTGTATGTTGGATGTTTTCTTTCTGCCTGAAATAAGACATGTTATTTAACCAAAACCTCATAATTGACCAGTTCATGAAAAAAACAACAAAAAAAAAAACAAAAAAAAAAACAATGATTTTGCCTGTAGTGTTTACCTTATAAAGGACCTACTCCTTTTTAAGGCAAACACTACAGGCAAAATCATTGTTTTTGTTTGTTTGTTTGTTTGCATGTTTGTTTGTTTGTTTTTTCATGCACTGGTGAATTTTGAGGTTTTGGTATACAGTACACACAATATACATTTATATACTGTATTCAGTAAATAGTAAGCTAGTATTTAGAACATAACACAATCCTGGGCTCTGTAAATAGTAAAACACACACACACACACAAAATAAAACCCACAAAGGGTTGTTTTTTAGCCAATCAGAAAAAGAGCTAATCAGAAATGCTCTCTGTCTGTCAGTAATGTCTGTGTTCAGATTGGCTGACGTTTCTACGGTGTGGGGTTTTGAGTTCTGAATATTGATTATGTTTGACACTCTGTGCTTTATCTGACAATGAAGCTTCAGGAAGGATGGAGCTCGTACCTTCCACAGTGATGTTGTCCACGGACAGGTGCAGGTTTCTCCCGCGCCGGATCACTTTGACCGAGTGCCACTCATTATCGTTGAGTTTCTGACCGGCCGTCAGGATCTCTGGACCTTTACCTACAGCAGAAGAGTGCGTCAGATACACACACTCTCTCTCTCTCTCTCTCACACACACACACACTGTGAGGAGATATCTGCATACACACACACACACACACACACACACACACACACACACACACGCGCGCACACACTGTGAGGAGATATCTGCATACATACACACAATCATACTTAAACTAAAATTAGAAATATGTTTAGGTACTAAAAAGAAAACTGAAATAAAATAAAAAAAATATATATATCTAAAAAACCCAAAAGCTAATAAAAATGAGAAAAACACAAAAAATTAATCAAACTTGAAGTAAAATGAAAGTACAAAAATAAAAGTCAATTTAAAACATTCATAAGCATTCAAAGGCTCTCGTGTTAAAGCTGAAAACAGAGAGTAATTCAGCGAGATCACTGACTCGCGGTCAGTAAAACTCTGCTGATGGTTAAAGCTTTAGAAAGCTGTTATATGAAGTTAAATATATTTTGTATTGGAGGAATTTTAATGTGAAGAATGAAGAATCTGTATAATGACTGAAACTCAAGGCCGCTGTGAGAATCTCAGGGTTTATTGTGACCTGAAGAGAGCTGCTGCATATTTATGACTCGTTTTTATGCCGTTTCCATTATTTATGATAAGAACTTAATAGAACCTCGAGGGGACGCTAAACAAAGACTCTGTTCTCATTCTCTCTGAGGTTCATGATTTAATCTGTTGTGCAGTTTGTGATTTACATGACTGTGTGGATGTGAGCAGATCTTCCACACACACCTGCGACAGCTCTGCTGAAACTCCTGCATCCTGACAGGGCATTCTGGGTAATTGGCTGTGGCTAAATCGAAACGGCGCTCGAGGTCACGAGCGGATCAGGCCGACTGGAAGTGAACGGGAAACTAACGGGAGAGCGAGGCGTCCGACAGCACACGCCACATCACTGTGACGATTCACACGGCAGACGCAGAATCTCATGTGAAGTGCGGCTGCGCTCGACGGATCACGGGTAATTCATGTGACTCTCGGAGCGCTCGGAGTCTTCAGAGAGTTAATGAATCGCTGCAACACTATTCTGAAAACCAAAAGCGTCATGCAGTCTGCTGAATTATAGAGTAACACACAAACCCAGTGAAGAATACTGATGGATAAACACTGGAAACACCATCTGTGTGTCTGAACTAATACACCACTGCTGAGAAATTAATGCAAAAATAATCATAAATAATAAAATATATTTTTTGCGAAGAAATACATAAATTAATAAATTACAGTAAAATAAATAAAGATAAAAAAACACCCGATATCCAGTAAGTACAGTTTGACTGTAGTCTTGCTGTAAACTGACAGTCAAGAGTGTGACTCAATATTAAATGAGAAATTACTCGAGGAGACAAAATAAAATTAGTTTCCAGTCGTGTTGATTTCACTGTGAGACTGAGATGAAGATGAAAGAATCATTCTGAAACGGATTAGAACATCAAATCCATCCTGCAGTTATTAGTGTGTCACACTGTGTGTGTGTGTGTGTGTGTGTGTGTGTGTGTGTGTGAGTGAGTGAGTGAGAGAGAGAGAGTGTGTGTGTGCATGTGTGTGTGTGTGTGAGTGAGTGAGTGAGAGAGAGAGAGAGAGAGTGTGTGTGTGCATGTGTGTGTGTGTGTGTGTGAGTGAGAGAGAGAGTGAGAGAGAGAGAGAGAGTGTGTGTGTGCGAGTGTGTTTATGTGGAGTGAATATCAGAGAACGGCCCTTCAACAGTACGACAGATGAGAGTGACATCAGAGCACATGACGTGTCTCACACACACTCAGATATCTCCTCCAACACACAACACACTTACCTGAAATGTCAATACACAGCATGAAATAACAGTTTAACACCTCAGAGAATGTGTGTGTGTATATATATATATATACCGTATATATATTGGGTAATTCCGTGTCAACTCAACCAAATTTTAGAAACTTCCCCGGCTCAAATTTTTGATTTTGTTAATATTTTTTCTGTAGAAAGACAAACATAAATAGTGATGAAAAAATATCAAATGTCACAGATGAATATTTACTGAGTAATCCATTATTTTGTAGAGGGGTCAAAATGACCATTTTCACCTGAGATTTGGAGCCAGATCAGAGGGGTGTAAAAATGACTTTAGAAAGATGGAGCATCATTATTTTATTTTTACACAGAGATTGGTAGATCTGTTAGTAAAATCTGTTGACTTCAGCAATCTTTGTTTCATTATATTCCAACAGTGACAGTTCAAAAATGGCAAAAACATAAAGAAGATATCTGAATATTCTCTTAGATTCTGGATCTTAACAAACTGTCCTTTTGTAATCTTCATTTTAAAGGCCCTCGATGGTTCGAGCTCATAGATATTGGGATCCCAATGTGATTTCATGTCCAAATTGTTGAATTTTACCCATTTTCAATGGTCAAGAACCAAATGTAGGTAACTTTTTAAACAGCTGATAGTTATTGTGTTTTAAAGAAGATTGTCTGAAGAACAAATAACACTGAAACTAGAAATGAATCTTGGTTCCTTCTATCAAAACTACTGAACACAACACACCTCTCTGAGTGCCAAAAACATACATTTTTCTGAAGTTTACATGTCTTTAATTCGAGAAGTGTTTAAGATATCTTAATGTTATTTTAGATTCTTGTTCTTATGAAACTTTTCTTCTGTAATCTTCATTTTTAAGGCCCTGTATGGTTAAGTCTCATAGATATAGGGATGTCAGTGTGGTAACATGTAGTGATGATACTGCGTATTTGAACTCTTGGTAGATTCAGAAGCTGTTAAAATGAACAACAACAAACATCTTCCAAATATCCCTGAAACTGATTCAAGTATAGATTCTTATAAATACATTTTTGAGAGCAAGTTAATGTGCCTCAACTTAACCATTTTCAGTGGATTTTTGGGACTCAGAGAGTTATGATTTATGCACTTCTTTTGATAGAAGGGAAAAAAAGATACATTTCTAGTTTCAATATTATTTATTCTTCAGACATTCCTCTTTAAATACTAAGTATCAGCTGTGTGCAAAGTGAAACACATTTGGTTTTTAATCACTGAAAATGGGTAAAATTCAACAATTTGAACATGGAGCTGCTTTGAGATCCTCATATCTATGAGACTGAACTATATAGAGCCTTGAAAATGAAGATTTCTAAAGGAAAGTTTATTAATAATGAGAATCTAGAAGGATGTTAACATATCTTGAATACTTTTAAAGTTGCAGGCATGCAAACTTTGGAAAAGGAATATTTATGGCACTCAGACAGGAATATTCTATACAATTGAGTTGATAGAAAAACACGAGATACATTTCTAGTTTCAACATTATTTGTTCTTCAGATATTCCTCTTTAAAAGAGAAAAGTATCAGCTGTGTGCAAAGTGACCCACATTTGGTTTTTGACCACTGAAAATGTGTACAATTGACTAATTTATCTCTGGGACTGAACCATCGAGGGCCTTTAAAATGAAGATACCAAAAGGAAAGTTTGTTAAGAATGTAAAAGGATATTAAGATATCTTTAATATTTCTTGACTTACAGGCATGCAAACTTAAGGCAAAAAACACAAGAAGTGCTTCTTTCCCATTTTTGAACTGTCACTGTTGGCATATAATGAAACAAAGATTGATAAAGTCAACAGATTTTACTAATAGATCTACCAATCTCTGTGTGAAGATAAAATAATGATGCTCCATCTTTCTAAAGTCATTTTTACACCCCTCTAATTTGGCTCCAAATCTCAGGTGAAAATGGTCATTTTGACCCCTCTACAAAATAATGGATTACTCAGTAAATATTCATCTGTGACATTTGATATTTTGGCTTTTATCACTATTTATACTTTCTACAGAAAAAATATAATCAAAATCAAAAATTTGAACCAGGGAAGTTTCCGAAATTTGGTTGATTTGACACGGAATGACCCTATATTGTGTGTGTGTGTGTGTGTGAGTGCGTTTGTTTTTGTGAATTGTGGGGACTCTCCATAGGCGTAATGTTTTTTATACTGTACAAACTGTATTTTCTATCGCCCTACACTACCCCTACCCCTAAACCTACCCATCACAGGAAACTGTGCACATTTTTACTTTCTCACAAAAAACTCATTCTGTATGATTTATAAAAATGGGGACATGGGGTAATGTCCTCATAAGTCACCCTCTCCTTGTGATACCTATGTCATACCCATGTCATTATACAAATCTGTGTCCTGATATGTCACAAAATGCACGTGTGTGTGTGTGTGTGTGTGTGTGTGTTGTAGGCATAATAAATGAGTTGAACCACTTACTGAGGTTACAGTCTATCCTGATACAGTCTGGTGGGAGAGAGAGTGAGATGGTGAGATCAAATTAAAGAAAAGACAGAGAGAGACAGAAAACATTTCACATCCTTCAAAGTTCATTCTGCAGAGCATCTCAGAGCACCATCCGGGGACACACGTCGAGTCAGAGACACCCTTTCCCTCACGCGCCTCACCAGCGGCACTGACCCGTCCAGCAGATGATCCGCTCCTCCAGAGTCAGTCTGAACCTCGTGCTTCATCACGTCTGTGAATACTGCGCAACTCTTACAATACTGTGCCATTAGTTAACAGAAGTTAATAATTATCCTTGTTAAGGAGGGTTAGTATAAATACAGCAGTTCATTGTTAGTTCATATAAAGCTACTGTATCATATTTGAAACATGAATTTCTAAATGATCAACATGATCAAATCTTTGCTGTCTCACTCAATCTCCTCCAGTCCTTCTGTCTGATTGATAGTTTAGACAGTTATCAAGTAAAAGTTTTTTAGTATAATTGTACAAACGCTCAGCTCGTGCTTCACGTGTCTTTCTGCTGTGAAATCTTTATCAAGTAAACGCAAGAATAACTTTGATATTGTTAGTAATATTTCAACTGCACTGAAGCAGCTTCGATACAACAAATTGTGTCTAAACTGAATCTAATCTGTATAATTAGTTTCATCACAGAATACAGTCATTTACACTCCAATCAACATTTTCTGTCCTTTATCTTATTAGCTAAGCAGTCATGAAATAAGCGGGATCACGTCCAGTTCACAGGTGTGTTTTTGTCATCAATAAAGCGGGAGGAGAGGGATCATCTTCAGCTGTGATCAGTGGGAAAGGGTTCACTGCACACCTCAGCCGTCTCGACACGTCTACATTCAGCTACTTAAATGTGTCATGAAAGCCAATCCACAGCTTCACTCCAAAGCAGGTCAAACGCTGCGGTCTCTGTCTCCACCTGCTGGCCGGAGGCTGTAACTGCAGCTGTCAGGCTGAGGTGCGTCTCAGTGCGTCAACCGCCACAGAATAGTGATGGCAAACAGCCGGAGACCGGCTCACGGCCGACAAACACGGATATCAGGGAATCAGCATGATATGCATATGCAGGGGCTTTAAACCTTTATTTCAAACGATTTCAAAACGGTTTTCACAGGATGAATTTTGAGTGATTACGCTTTCGAATGACGATTACTGAAATGTGTGATGGGATTAAAAGGCAATAAATAAGACTTAACAGGCTTTATCACTGAAATCTAAATGCTCATTAAGATTGATCTGTGGTGCTGAAGGTCATTAGGATTGAAGGCCTGTGCTGTCGGAGGTTTGTTCGGCGTGAGCCGGTCTCTCTGGCCGTTGGCCGCAGGGCCGCAGACAGACACGCATTGAAGGGACGGAAGGTTCCAGGTGAATGAGAGAGAGAGAGATGATCGAGTTTATCTCCCACCATGTGCTTTCCCAGGATGCACCGCTGCCCTGTCCGTGAGAATCACCGCCGTCCACCAGACCAGAGCTTCAGCTCATCAGTGAACGACTGATAACGAGAGACACTCACTGGAGAAGCAGAACAGACTGAAACTGTACCCTTTTTTGGACAATAATGTGACAATCTGTAACCCTAACCCATAACCGACCCAAAATAAATAAACAATAAAATAAAAACTAAATAAATTAAAAAAAAAAAAAAAGATTATCTAATTGATTATAAAATAAAATATTTTTTAATACAATATAAATAAATAAATAAGATTTTTCAGTGACATGTTTTAGTTTGACCATCCCATACTTTAACTGACAATTTTATTTAAAAATAAATAAAATAAATAAATTAAAAATATACAGGAAAATAGCTAAAAACATCTATATAAACAGCACACTTTTTTACCTTACCATACTAAATATTTAGATTTATGTTTAAACAACAAAAAGTATTTACAGTAAGAAAAAGAAACTTTTTTTGAATATATTTTCTATTAAAAAATCTCATTCACTAATAATTGCACATGAATTTGTTCTTAACCTCATTCTAATGTTAATGAATTTGGAGTATTCTACTCATTTGCATAAAACACGCCCATTATTTTATTAATATTTTTTATTAATATATATATATTCTGTTCTCAGTTTATTTTAAAGTTATAGCAATTTTGTTGTTAATATTAAAATAATATTTTGAAATACGTCTATATAGTTTTTATTAATTTTTATTTCAGTTTTATTTTTAGTTATTTAAGTACATCAAGCAAAACTAAGTGAAAATGATAATGATAATTGCCTTAGCAACTAGCTGAAATAGTATTTTATTTTAGTTATTATCTATATAAGATTAAATATCTATGTAACAAATTTCCACCAAGAGTTTGTGATTTTTGTGTATGTGTGGTTTCAGTTGTTCCTTTATTTTTAAAAATTAGAATGCATTTTAGATCAAAAGAAGCATCATTATTTGTTGGTGAAAGCGCTTGTACACAGATTTCACGCACACGTGTGGTTAGTGAACAAAACCCAGTATCTTACACAATATTGCACAATTCTGCTTCTCAAGTAAACACATCTTGTTTTAAAGATTTTTTCACTGTAAAAACAAGTGTAAAACACTCAATATACTGACTCTCGTGTGAAAACGGTGGCTGGACATTTTCAATAAATCCCTAAAGATATTTTGAAGCCCTGAAATAGAAGCGTTTTGTCGCCCTCTGCTGGTGGACGGTGTGATTGGCAGGCAGGGTCAGGCTTTACAGGGCGAGATCCGTCTGACAGAGAGGACACGACAGGGGAGAGAACAGAAGCCTGGTGAGGACAGAGACGGGCGGGTTACCGAGGTTGACGGTGAGTTTGACCCGTCCTCCGTCCAGCTCCAGTCGCAGCGTGTCGGCCGACTCTTTGGAGGTGGTGGCCATGAGCAGCCCGTACGCCCGCTGGGACATGAAGCGCAGGGCCACGTCCTCCGCCTCTGTGTGCATGGAGCTGGGCATGATGATCTTCAGATACATGCTGCCGTCGTAGCTCAACACCGTCGCCTCTGTGGACACACACACACACAGCTCTCTGAGACAAGTGCTATATCAATGTACCTGCCACTGACAGGTGTGACAAAGGTAACTAGATGAGTAAGGTTTGATGACAAACTTTGAAGTTGGCTTGAGAAAGCCAAACCAGAAAGTTTGAAAAAGTTTAAACGCTTGAAGTTTGAAGGTTTTATGTTTGAAGTTTAAAATTTAAACGCTTGTGCCAGCGCAAACCCTCTTTTGATGTTAAAAAACTACTGTCAGGATTTACTAAAGACACGCAGTGCAAAATTAGCGCTGAAAAGGCATGGACTGAGTTGTTTTTGTGGCTGACCTTATTGCATATGCATTTGTAGGAGTTTCCCTTTCAGACGCAAAATTTATGGGAGGAGAGTATTTAAATGAATCCCGCAACGTGATTTACTAATGTTTGCGCTAGTCAATTTACTGGTGTTTGCGCCATTATTTAACGCCCAAAAAGAACGGAGAAAATATTTTCCACTCATATTAATTTCTTTGGAATGCCAGAGGAAGATGTTATCCGTATATTACATGTAACAAGTTGCGCCTGTGTCGACCCGCACCTGATGACCATCAGCTCTGCTTATTTGTGGCCCAACGCTAATTTGCACTGCTCTTGATAGATTGCGTTGGTCATTATGTAAATGATTTGACTGCATCTGTGTTCTTTAATTTGCACGTCAGCAGAGATCATGCGCAAAACTTGCCACTCCCATCGGCGCATTTGTGGAATTGCGCACTCACGCTAATTTGCCCTGTTTAGTAAATCTGGCCCTAAATGTGTTTTGAAGGCAATAAAGTCTATTAGAAAAAAAGACAGATAGATAGATAGATAGATAGTTAGATAAACAGACAGACAGTTGCTAAGAATTAACATATTGCTAGCATGTTTTAACATTAATTTGCATGTTGATAACAATTTAACATGTAGCTAGCATGTTTTAACACACTGCTAGCATGAATTAGCATTTCCGCTAGCATGAATTATCATTTTGTTAGCATTAATTAACATGTTGCTAGAATGATTTAACATGTTGCTAACATGTTTTAGTATGAATTAACATTTTGCTAGCATGTTTTATCATGTTGTTAACATGAATTAGTATGTTCCTAACATGTTTTAATAACATGAATTAACATGTTTTAACATGTTTTAACATGCTGTTAGAATGAATTAGCATTTTGCTAGCATAATTTAACATGAATTAGCATTTGGCTAGCATGATTTAGCATATTGCTAGCATTAATTAGCATGTTGCTAACATGAATTAGCATGTTGCTGACATGTTTTATCACATTGCTTGATTTAACATTTTGTTAACCTGTTTTAACATGTTGTTAGCATGAATTAGCATGTTACTAGCATGATTTTGCATGTTGCTAGCATGTTTTAACATGAATTAGCATGTTGCTAGCATTTTTTAGCACATTGCTAGCATGTCCTAAGCTAGTTGCCAGGCTTTGTTAGTGATAGATACACAGTGGATGAAGATTAAACACTCTATTAGAGTTATTGTATTAAAGTTTTGACACCCTCAATGAAAGTGTATGGGGCTTTTATGATTTGTAATCTTCATTTTTAGGAAAACCATAAGTCGGATCAGTTTGAAAAGAAGACAACCTGAGTCAGAACAGTCTGAAGGTCTGACACAAGTTTGGTGGATGTAGCTTTACAGCTGTAGGAGGAGATACTGCAAACCTAATGATGACGAGGCAGACGCTACAAACACATTAAAACCATCATGTCTTCTGCTGGGATTTGCAGTGTAATACTGTCAGCTGACTCGTGGTGGCAGTAAAGCGCTGCTGTAAATCTGCTCATAATCACCCTCACAAAGATCAGCAACATGACACAAACAGCTTTTACTTCACAGCACAACATCTGGCTGTTAAACAGATGAAAATAAATATGTTTAATAAAACAAACTGGATTCTCTTAAAGTGTTTCTGCAGCTGAATCCAAAACACCACTAAATACCCACCTATTCCAACAACAAACACTATGAATGAAGCTACAGAGATGGAATATTAAACCCGCTGAGCTCAATGATGTCTGGGTTCGAATAGCTTCAGAGCTGCGAGTCGGGCTGATATCAGAGGCGTGTCTGTAAGCGCTTCCATCGCCCGCGAGACGAGCAGCTTTCGCACCAGCTGGTGTCGTTAAAGGCGGCACAGATGGTTCTGGTGAGCATCAATGCTCCGGTGCTTTTCCCAGCTCGTGACACTGACTCTTTCCCCGCCAACATGAATCAGGATACGACACACGGAGCGTCCGAAGAGCGCTGGTGGAACGAGGCCGCGGGGAATGAAGCGCAAACGCTGAAAAACTCTGATAAAAGCGTCACGGATGCTAAATATAACCGCTGAAAGATGTTAGAGATTCACACGGGTCAGACTTCAATGCAAGGTAGAATGAGACATACATATCACCCTTTCTTATTTTTATGGAACATTGCAGTGTTTATTCTAAATGATTTATCGCTGCACATCATTATTGTTTTAAATTCTTGTTCCTGGTAATCTTGAATCAGAATATCTTCTCCTCCCTCTTTCAGCATCTCTTCTCTTCTCTGATGACGAGGGCGGGGCAACCTGTCACTCACATGAGATCCACCAATAGCAAACCACAACCATCCAATCAATTCCACACAGACAAAATCAAGCCCCGCCCTACATTTGTTCTTGTTTGAGAAGCGTTTCACTCAGATATATATACTTATATGCTCTTATTTGCTCTTACTTGTCTTTTAATAATGTTTGATAGGTATTGTAAAGGTAATGTTTGAACGCTTATTTGTTTGTTTGTTTGTTTGTTTGTGGCGGGGCCTGTGAGATTGTACAGGTAACCATCCCAGGCTCTCTTACCGATCTCACAGTTGCTGCCCAGGTATCCGGTGCCGGTGCAGTCGCAGATGTAGCGGTTCCAGCCCTCCTTGCACTGTCCTCCGTTGGCACAGGGGGCGCTGCTGCACCTCTTCTGAAGCTCTCGCGTGCAGAAGCTGCTGACGCCCGGCGCGCTCTGGATCTCGGCAAGACGCCGCACGTCTCGGCTCTTCCCATCGATGAAGAGGTCGCGCACGCAGCCCACGTAGCCGTAGTTGAGCAGCGCGGTCCAGACCTCGGGCGGGAGGATCAGGCCCTGCCGCGTCTCCGGTAAACCGCCCAGATACATGTCGCTGTCCAGGTCCAGGATCTCGCTGCCCTCATTGGAGCTGAAGGGAATCGAGCGGCTGTTGACTGAGATGGAACCTGACGAGAAGAAGAAGACGTGCATGAGCGATGTGTGTTAGTGTGAGCCTGTACTTCTGCTCTCTCGCTAGATCATAGAGATTTATGACTTACTCTTAATTGTCTATTAAACTGCAATTACAGAACTGCTGGACTTTCTTCCCCACAGGACTCACACCCACCTCGTCTAGTCTTACACTCCATTAGCCAATTACAGCAAATGGATGCAGCCTTTGGCATCGCTGCATCTCGTTGGACACGCTTTAGGAGCGAAAACTGCAGGAGACAATCCTCTAGATCAGGGATTCCCAAGCCTTACTGTACGCCGAACACCTTTGGCATTAAATATTTACGGTTCTCTGATGTTGGCTAGTGACATGGAGGAAAACATCAAATATTTAAAAAAAACTTTGTGTTTTATTTTGTTATTTTTATTTTTTAAATTTAACATATATTTACTATGTGTACACTACACTGTAAAATCCAACAGTTGTATTTTAGTCTAGGACTAGCTTAAGCCTTGTCTGTGTAACCGGGGGCTAATGTCTTAACCTAAATCTAGTAATCTGTACTATTTACATACGATGCCTTGGTTACTCAGAAAACCCAAGTTAAGATTACTTGATTTGTTTGAGTTTCATTTTGTCAAGCAAAAATAACTTCTTTCACTAGTTAAATTAACTCATCTCATCTTGAATTTCATCTTCAAAGTCATCTTGAATGTTGAATTTTCAATAGAAGTGAAAAACATCATAAGCTTAATATATTGATTTTGATTTTCCTAAAATGTTTTTGTTTGGTCTCACTATTATGGTGATCAGTGTTCCCTTTGGTTGGGCACTTGGAACTTCATTTATATTATTATAATTGTCTTCCAATTGATGCAGCAAGAAATCACAGATATTTGGTTTCAAAGGAAGAGAAGTAATCAATAGGTTGCTTTTAAAATGACCTAACTTCTAACTAAATCATTAACTATCTTTCAAGTCAAATAATGATCTTTCAAAATTGTGTTGCTAACACTTGTCATAAACACCATGTGAAACTTTTAATTGGGTTGATGTAATCCCTCTATATTTGTGAGAATATCTTACAATTGACCATGCTTGAGTCACACACAGACTTCAACACTGAGCATGCAAACCACAACAATGGTAATAACGATAGCTATACTAAGTCAATTATCAAGTACTCTCTACAGTTCTTTTTTAGTTACTAGAACTCTTGTGTAAGTGAGCTATATCAACTAAGCATTTGTCAGTACAACATACTGTTCCTATTTCACTTTACTTAGTTTTTTTAAGGCAATCGGTTTGCATGCTTTTTCAAGTAAGTCTAACTAATTAGATTTTACTCAACTGCCTGCTTTTTTATTTCATTGCAAAATGTATTGCACAGCTCTTTATTTACAGTTGGATATACAAGTACCCGCACATATACATCAAACTGCAGTGTGAGCCTATTTTCCTCACCTCTCCGTCCTTCCCTCTGGAAGTCCACGTGGCACCATTCGCCGTCGTTGACCTTCTTGTTGCTGGTCTTGAGTTTGATGCTCCCCGAGCCCATGTCCATCAGCAGGTACAGAAACCCGTCCAGCAGCTCCATGGCGAAATAATCGGTCTTCATCTCGCGTCCCGGCCGCTGCTCCTTCGAGCTCTGCGGTTTCCCGTGGCTGAACAGCAGGAGTCCGCTGGGCTCGGTGGTGCGGAAATCGAAGGATATGGAGCTGGTCTTCTTGGTGTCCCAGCGCGGCAGGGCGATGTAGGACTCGGTCGTCTCGAAGGTCACGGGGTCGAGGGCCGCCACATCCTCGCAGCGGAACACCAGGTCGCCGTGCAGACTGATCTTGGGGTCTCTCTCGATGGCCAGACGTGACAGCTCAAGCTTGAAGTCATTGTTCTTGTAGACGACCTACAGGGGGCGACAGGGAAGTTCATTAACTTCATGTTGTGTTCCAGTCATTTTGATCAAAGTCCCTTTCAAGGAAAGTCTGTTCGCTCGGCGGCCATATTTGCAAGGCCTCTGGGCAGTTATTTCAGGCATCCAAGACCAAGTCCTATTTACTTTACCTTTTATTTAGAAGGCGGGTCTTATTCTGTCATATTGTGTGTTGCACTTTCTCCTATTCACAAGTAATATGAGTCCACCGCCTTTGTATATCTATAGTCTTTGTTTTTCTTTTTCCCGAAAATGCTAGTTAATGTTATCTCAATGGACTACAACTTTCTGACTTTGTTCACACAGGAATAACAACTTCCCAAATGATCATTTTGTACTTTTTTGAAACTCTGAAGTAGAAAAACTGAAATAACATTTTCTTGTACCCTTGTTTCTTGATGTGAATTGTCAAATTGATAGCTCCGCCCCCAAACTCACGCCAAACTCACGCTGCTCAAACAAACAAAAATGACACGCACTGTAAAACATGATTTTTTTTAAGTTGATTATTGGAGATTATTGGAGTATGTTTTACAACAAAGTACTATTTCAGTTTTCCTACTTCAAAATTGCATGTTTAATTCAATGTGTTACTTACTTTATATTATTTGTATTTACTAGCAATACCCGAGTTAAGATTGCTTCTACACCAAATGTTTTCAGCTGTAGTGAGAGTTTACTGATGGCGAGAGCAGGTGGACTCACGTCTTTCAGGCAGCCCATGAAGTTGTTGCTGACCGGAGATCCGGGCAGATCCGCCGTGTTCGGGCTTCCGCCGATATAGAAGAAGTCATCGGATCCCAGCATGGTGTAATCCTCCTGCGTGTAACCGGTGGTGGTCAGAATACCATCCACCGATATAGTGACCTGACGGTGGGCGCGCGAGAGAAAGAGAGAGACAGGGAGAGGTTTTCCCGAGGAGAAACAGAAAGAGAGGAGAAAGGAGAGAAAGAGACTGGATTAAGGAGTCATTGTGGTTGCGCTGGTTCCTACTCTGAGTGTCTTTAGCGGCGGCTCCGGGTGCGAGGAAACGCTTCTTCACAGTGCAGTTGAAGCGGCTCAGAACACACAACTATCCTCAAACTCAACGACTGCCAGGACGAGATCAATCCCAGTTTAATAAAGCTGATCTCATACTAAACCACAATCCCTCTGTCAACCCTGACTGACAAAAATGTGCTACTAATTACATTACATGAAGAAAAATGTGAAGGACAGTTCATATCAGTGTCACGTTAGCACTAGTTTTTGTTAATATTTCGAAATAGTTTTGATTGTTATATTTTCCGTTTTCATTTCACTCAATATTTGTGTCTGAATATCATGTCAGTAGAGCGTTTATCTCTATTGCCTTTTTCTAACCAATAACTATATTAGCGTCACACCAGCAAACGATCTCCATTTATTCTCAGTTTTGTCGTCTGTCTCTTTAAATGCTCGAGCTCGTTAAAGCAGGATGGATTCTGATTGGCTGTCAATGTTCTTAGTGTTCATCAGCTGGAAAAAAATCATTCTGAAAGTGATTCCACCGATATCGTTATTCTGTGCAGGTATTGTTATAGTTGTGGTGACGACTCTACTATTCTTTATATTTACAGTTTTTACAACTATACCTTTATTGTTATCGTCCTTGGTGTGAACGAGACTTTACCATTCTCTTTTATCGTAACATTAAATCATTTGTAACCGTTTCTGCCAAATATGGCTTGAAACTAACGTTGAGGTGCTTTAACTTAGAAACTTCCCAAACCACAATTACAGAAGGTTTTCTCTCTCTCTCAGTCATAAATGATGTAAATGCACAAGTGTTACATCTCGTCAGACGGCAGCTGCTACTGTGTAAGACAGAGAAACTGAAGCTCTTTGATAACCCACTCCACGTCTCTTGAGCAGTTTTAACACATTTGCCTCCTAAACCTCTGATTGAGAGCGGAGGGGGATGGCAAACTCTGTAACGATTGACAAACCTGTGTTTACTTCACTGTGTTTGCTATTAAAACGATTTGTCAAGATCATTCACAAGTTGAATAATAATTATGTTTTGCCCTTTCTGACTGAACGTGTCCAATTAAAACCTGCGCTGATAAAGGCTGACGCAGACGACTTTATCCGTCAAATCATGTTTTTATTCAACGTCTATCACACACAAGCCAAAACGATTTCTCTTCCCAACAAAATATACACCAGCTTCTAATGAAATATGGGCTCTGAACAGCAGCCACAGGCAATTAGCAGCTTTCTGGCTGGATTTCTCTTCATGGCAAAAACTCAAAGGTCTGTCAAACCCAGTGCAGGAGATGCAGATCTCCTTTTAGAGCTTCGAACAACTGCACCCTGAAGAAGCGTTTCCCAGAGCGCTCGCTCCTTCCATCACCGCATCGGCGTTCGCTTTTCTCTCATTCTTCCGTACAGGGCAACACATTTTTATGTCTGCTGTCGTACTCTGGAGGTTTGGCCCGTGACCTCGTTGAACGGACCTCATCATATGATCAGCATGTGAAACTTGTTTCTCAGGGCTTTTTTTGTTCTGTACACTCTTAGAAATAAAGGATCCAAAGGGCGGTTTTGCAGCAACGCAATTGAAGAACCCTAAAGAACCTTTCAACGATCAGCTCTTAACATTTTAATAATCTGAAGAACGTTCTGTGCGATGGATGTTAAAGAAGAAGCCAATACAAAGCTTTATTTCTAAGAGTGTATGAAGGTACGTTTGGGATGTTTCTCACTGCTCTTCGCACTTAAAGACCCCATGATATGACGAGCTGGTTTTCTTTCTTGTGTTCATGTATTTCCAACTGAAACAGGAAGCTGGTGTGAAACAGCCAATAGCTTTTAGTTTGCATCACATGATTCCAGAAGGGAAAATCGCACTTCATTTAGAGAGCATCTGATTGGACAAAAATGTTGGCAATTATATATTATGTATTTATTACATAATTCAATTACATAATATATGTATAAAGATCCAATTTATATAAACACTATTCTTTTTATCACATCTCTGTGTACATATAATAAATTAGTGTTTGTTGACCAACAGATTAATTAAAATATATCATTTTAAAATAAAAATCTAAAAGATTGAAAAGCTCTGCACTGGAATATGGATCCAGACATGGATTTAAAGACTCCAAACTCCAGTTTTCTTTTCATGGGGTCTTTGAGAACCGGTTTAAAGCATTTAAATTCCTCTCTTCTAGAAGCTTCTTTTAAAATCCATGATGCCATCTTCTGAATTTGAGATCTTTAGTAGCGTATGTCTGTGTGTGTGTGTGTGTGTGTAAGAGAGAGAGTGTGTATAGTGTGTGTGTGTGTGTGTGTGTGTGTGTGTGTGTGAATGTGTGTTTGTGTATAGTGAGTCTGTGTATAGTGTGTGTGTGTGTGTGTGGTCATCGGGCCTGTGTGTTTGTAAGCAGTGTCTCGTCACGCCGCTGGCATTATGACAGTGTTGGCAGCGCTCGTTTCTGGCCTCGACTCCAGCGTTATTACGATAAATAAATCATTACGGCGAGAGAGTCAACCAGCTGTCAGCCACCTGTGAGACAGACCCGCTGCGAGAGAGACAGGAGCGTTAGTGACCACAGCAAACACCAGAACCAGAACTTCATATGAACCACAGCACTAAACTCATGAACAGACACACATAACACACACTGAGGTACGCTCACGTTGACATTATTTATTATGTTCAGAGAAATACCCGTGAGTTTGTATTTACAGCTGATCCAGACGGCTGGCCTTGAGCGTCGAGTCTTATTTTCCGTCTGCATTAATGGATTCTGTTTCCCAGCGGATGCTGCTTTTCAAAACCCTCTGTGATTTTAACTGTGATGTAACAGCATGTTATGAACTTCACCTGCAGAGACTCCAGTTCTGTCTTTATGACTAATGAATTATATTTTCCCAAAAATAAGTCATGGTTTTTCTCATCTGAAACATGTCGTGACTCATATACTGCAATTAACATCAAACATGCTAAACCATTAGATTGGCGCCGAATGTGAGAAACGTGAGCTCAAGTTTATTTCTAAGCACATTTCACACACGCCGCTAGTTTCAGTTTTACTTTAGTTTTACTTTTTGAATGTAATAATAAATGTGACTTATACACCGATGCAACTTTACATGACAAACTCTCTCTCGTCGCTGTCTACAGCCAGAAATACAGACACATGGAGCCACAAACACTGATGATGCTCATAATTGTCTGATTTTATCCCAGCGTCAGACACACAAACACACAACTGTGTTTTCACGAGGTTTCATCATGCACAAACACCTCCAGTCAAAGAACACAGTTGTGCTCTAGAATGACAAACATTCACTGTACAGAGTCCACAACTACTGTACCACAATTAAACAGCCATAAATACTGATTTCTAGTTCTAGTCCTGCAGTGTGACAAACACTGCAAACACAAATTTGTAAAATTATAAAATACATAGTCTCTCAATAAAAAAACTGCATGTACACGACTGTTCAAAAGTTTGGGGTCAAACATAGTTTTAAATCTTTCTGAAAGAGTCTCTTCTGCTCACCAAGGCTGGATTTATTTGATCAAAAATACAGTAAAACAGTGAAATATTATTGCAATGTAAATCAGCTGTTTTCTAAGTGAATATATAGTGAAGTGTAATTTATTCCTGTGATCAAAGCTGAATTTTCAGCATCATTACTCCAGTCTTCAGTGTCACATGATCCTTCAGAAATCATTCTAATATGATGATTTGATGCTCAAGAAACATTTATGATTATTATCAGTGTTGAAAACAGTTCATATTTTTGTGGAAACCGTCATACATTTTATTTTTCAGGATTCTTTGCTGAATAGAAAGTTCAAAAGAACAGCATTTATTTGAAATAGAATCTTTTGTAACATTATAAATGTCTTTACTGTCACTTTTGATCAATTCAGTGTGTCCTTGATGAATAAAAGTATTAATTTTACTGACCCCAAACTTTTGAACAGTATTGTATAATACTTATTTCACAAGAAAATAAGTTTTTTTGTACAGTAAATCACGTCAACTTTCCCATTTACTCTGCTAAGGCAAGTTTTCTAATTTTAACCGTCCCTCAGGACTCGCCTCCAGACAAGCGTTATGTGAAGGTTAGTGACAGGTATTACAATCCGCTTGTGTGCAAACGCATTAAATGTGCATTTACCGCTAAACCACTGGGGAAATGATGTAATATGTGGAAAGTGATGACATGACAAGCGTTTTCCATAGTTGAGGCTTTTGCCCAGTCATGTGACCTGAACACATAGCTTCATGTGATTTACAGGAAGAAAAATCACCTGTCGCTCCATTAAGAGACACTAATGCAATCAGCTGCTGTGAAACCGCATTCGCCCTGTTGGACTCGTCAATTCCCTGTCAGACGCATGAAGCATCTACGGAAGATTAACACATCGCCTTTGTGTTTCTATACAGGTCACATGACACAAATATACACCGATAAGATTACATTCACAACACAATCACACACACACACCATCTATACAAAACAACGTTTCATTTAAGTCATGTTCATGTCTCGTCTAGTTCATAGTTTCATTGTCATGTTCTGTTTAGTTCAGTTTGCATTGTTTTCCCTGTCAACATTTGCCTGAGTTCTTGTTCATAGTTCACACACACCTGTTTCTTGTTCCATTGATAATTTCTTCTGTGTGTTTAAGCCCTTTGTTCTTTCTGTTCATTGTTCAGTATTCACACATCATCCTCGTCATTTGGATCAAGTCACACTGCAACCGTGACAGAACACCGAACCTCAAGAAAAGACACAGAATGGATGTACCAGCTGCCATGAGCAGGATAATCGCGCCCTCAAGGACCACCTGATGTGCCTTACTCATTTTCCAGACTGCTCTCTCTGTGCATTTTTTTAATATTAGCCTTAATGAGTGCAAGCCTGCCTGGAGACGTCTTCGAGGGGCATTTACTGAGTATGTGGAGCCCCGTCGAGGAAGACATCACCAGCCCAGACTCCACCATACACCCAGAGCCCAGTCAGCCTTCACCCATGCCTGCCACAGATGACAAGCCAGAGCCCATCTCTGACTAGAGATTGACTAGAAATAGAGCCAGAGCGATTGGCAGAGGCCATGTTTGTCCTGGAGCGTTTGTCACAGAATCTTTTCAGGTGAGTGAGCCGGCAGCAGTGTCCGTCACCGAGGGCATATTAGTAGAGTTCGACGGCATGGTTTGGAGCCCCACCCACACTCCCGTCCCTGAGGCGCGTACAGTAAGCTGGGTCTCAATGGAATTAATTGACGAGCTGGATGATGAAGTGTTTCAAGTTCTCCAGTGTCTGCTGGTCCCGTCCAGTCCCAAGTTGTCTTCATCTCTGCTGGTTCAGCCCAGCTCCAAGTCTTCTTCATCGTGGATTACCCCGCCCAGCTCCAAGTCTTCTTCATCGCAGATGATCCCACCCAGCTCCAAGTCTTCTTCATCGTGGATGATCCCGCCCAGCTCCAAGTCTCCTTCATCGCAGATGATCCCGCCCAGCTCCAAGTCTTCTTCATCGCAGATGATCCCGCCCAGCTCCAAGTCTCCTTCATCGTGGATGGCCCTGCCCAACTTCAAGTCTCCTTCATCGTGGATGGTCCCGCCCAGCTCCAAGTCTCCTTCATTGTGGATGGCCCTGCCCAACTTCAAGTCTTCTTCATCGTGGATGGTCCCGCCCAGCTCCAAGTCTCCTTCATCGTGGATGGCCCCGCCCAGCTCCAAGTCTTCTTCATCGTGGATGGTCCCGCCCAGCTCCAAGTCTTCTTCATCGTGGATGGCCCTGCCCAACTTCAAGTCTTCTTCATCGTGGATGGTCCCGCCCAGCTCCAAGTCTTCTTCATCGCAGATGATCCCGCCCAGCTCCAAGTCTTCTTCATCGCAGATGATCCCGCCCAGCTCCAAGTCTCCTTCATCGTGGATGGCCCTGCCCAACTTCAAGTCTCCTTCATCGCAGATGATCCCGCCCAGCTCCAAGTCTTCTTCATCGCAGATGATCCCGCCCAGCTCCAAGTCTCCTTCATCGTGGATGGTCCCGCCCAGCTCCAAGTCTTCTTCATTGTGGATGATCCCGCCCAGCTCCAAGTCTCCTTCATCATGGATGGCCCTGCCCAACTTCAAGTCTTCTTCATCGTGGATGGTTCCGCCCAGCTCCAAGTCTTCTTCATCGTGGATTACCCCGCCCAGCTCCAAGTCTCCTTCATCGTGGATGGCCGTGCCCAACTCCAAGTCTTCTTCATCGTGGATGGTCCCGCCCAGCTCCAAGTCTCCTTCATCGTGGATGGCCCTGCCCAACTTCAAGTCTTCTTCATCGTGGATGGTCCCGCCCAGCTCCAAGTCTTCTTCATCGTGGATTACCCCACCCAGCTCCAAGTCTCCTTCATCGTGGATGGCCGTGCCCAACTCCAAGTCTTCTTCATCGTGGATGGTCCCGCCCAGCTCCAAGTCTCCTTCATCGTGGATGATCCCGCCCAGCTCCAAGTCTCCTTCATCGTGGATAGCCTTGCCCAACTCCAAGTCTTCTTCATCGTGGATGGTCCCGCCCAGCTCCAAGTCTCCTTCATCGTGGATGGCCCTGCCCAACTTCAAGTCTTCTTCATCATGGATGGTCCCACCCAGCTCTATGTCTCCTTCATCGTGAATGGTCCTGCCCAGCTCCAAGTCTTCTTCATCGTGGATGGTCCCGCCCAGCTCCAAGTCTCCTTCATCGTGGATGGTCCTGCCCAGCTCCAAGTCTTCTTCATTGTGGATGGTCTCACCCAGCCTCCCTCTGCTAAAGCCATCCAGGTCCTTGGCCTCCTCTCCGCTGTCTCTCTTCAGCCCCTAGGCTCCTCCTTCTGTGGTTCCACCCAGCTGCTCAGCTCTGCCTTGGTCTGTGGATCCCTCAGCTCAACCTCGGACCTCTGAGCTCTGGACCCCACCTTGGCCCTCCAACCCTTTGGTTCAACGCACCCTCGGCTCCACCATGGTCTGTCATCCTTCAGGCTCCACCGGGCTCCCTCGTCCCTCTGGCTCCACCTTGGTCTATCATCACTCTGGCTCTGCCTCAGACTTCCGAGTCTCCAGTAGCCTTGACCCGCCACCCCTCTGACTCTGCTGGGCTCCTCCTTCCCTCTGGTTCCACCATTGTCCTCAGCTGCACCAACTCCACCCCCCGTCTGCCAAGGACACATGCTCCTGGGGCTCCACCCTGGCCCTCCAGACCATCAATATCACCCTGGGTCTTCGGCTCCTTGGCTCCAACTGGATCTCCACCTTGCACATGTTCACCTCACTCCGTCAGGCTCCTGATGCCATCTTGGCTCCTCCCTCCATCGATTCCGCCGTGGGCCTTCATCATGTCTCTGCTATTCTCTGGATCTCTTCTGGATCCTCCCATCTCCTCCTTGGTTCTTGTTCATAGTTCTTTGCCATAGTTTCTGATTGAGTTACGCACATATTTCATGTTCGGTTGATCATTCCTTCTGTTTATTTAAGCCCTTAGTTCTTTCTTTTCATTGTTCATTGTCATCGATGTTAAAGTGTAGTATGTTTTGTTATCCCTGGTGTTTATTAAACTGTGTCACACATCATTCTCATCAACTGGATTAAGTCACACTGCAACCGTGACATGTATCAGAGTTATTATAGTTAACTAAAATGGTTAAAAAAAACCATTTCTGATTCTTAAGAAACTTAAACTAAACAAAAATTCGAAATGTTATGTAACGGTACATGTATTCAACCCAAAACATCACGGTACAGACGTCAAGGTTCAAAGCAAACAGTCAGACGACGAATACAGTCAGTCGCAGGCGATCCACACTCCAATCCAGAAGGGGGTGCGCGCGGTAATGCAACTCTGTTTGCTAACCGCTACAACAGGAAAACGAGCAGAAGAAGAAGAGGCGATCTATGCACCAACCCAAAACAAGAGTTCAGATTGCATGCAAGAGTTTGCTAGTAGCCTATACACTGAGTTTCGATTAATTGTTTTGACGCGCTTCACAAACTTCATGGAAAGGAATACCAGGACGGCAGAAAGCGGCATCCTGCTTGTTTACTTTATTTTACAAAAGCACAATGCTTTGTTTTTATTGTGAGTGTACATGAATAAAAATAGACCCTCTACAGTTTCGAATGATCATCATCATGAATCATTTGGCATTGTGCTGATTTGTGTGGTGGAAGTCTTACTACTACAGTCCAGTGATGAAATATGCGTCCTGGAAATGGGAAGCCTCATATGCCGCTTCACTCACTTTAAAAAATATATGACCTATACAAGAGTGCATTCTGTTTACTGCTTAGTGCTTAATACACTATAGGAGGCTGTACTGTACCAACTACCTCAGGGGGGACTAAATGCCACTAGATGGAACAAACTGTAAAAGAAAAGAAACCTAGTATTGGGGATTTGTTGCTTTTCCTGTTGTACTGAAATTGTATCGAATCCGTGACCCCAAAACCGAAGTACGTACCGAACCATGACTTCTGTGTGCCGTTACATCCCTTCTGGAAATAAATAAAAACAAAAACTGAAATAAAAATAAACCTAAATAGCAATAAAAAAAAAAAAAAAAAATAATAATAATAATAATAATAAAATGACAAAAGCAGATAAAAAAATGTACTAAAATTTACATGAAAACTAAAAAATGTTAATAAAATGAAAATAAAACTAAAATAATACTGTTTTGTGTGATTCTGGTACTGTTTTGGGTCCGAGTCCTGAAGCAAAACCAGTTAAAAAACGTCAATAGAACAGAACTAAAAAAAATAAATAAATATAAGTAAATATTGCATGTGCATTAGGTCATACAGCATAAATGCATGTGTCCGAGAGCACAGCTGCGGTTCTGTTGTTAACTGTGGATTGATCTCAGAGAAACAAAAGCACCGTCAGCCCTGTGGTTCTGCTTCGCACTGCAGATAACCTATGAAATCCATACGGAGCATCCGAACCTGCTGCTGTGCTTCAGGCTCCTGCATCTTAAAGGCTCCAGGAGCTGATAATGTGTTAATGGGCCGTTTGTCTCTGAGATATATTGAGTTATTTACCCTAAAACCCCTCGTGACAAGACAGAGAGCATGTTCAGATAAGAACACGTAATCCCTCACTGAAACACACTGAAGCGTTTCTGGAGGATCATCACTGACGGGTTAAAACGTTCTCAGTGTGTGTATAAAGAAATAACAGCGGCTCCTGTGGTTCACCGCAAACACACTATAGTAATGCAGCAGTGGAGACGATGAATAAAATGAATAAAACAAAGCAGAGCATTAGAGAGAGAGAGAGAGAGAGAGAGAGAGAGAGAGAGGAACAGAGAGAAAGAGATAAATGTGTGCAGTGAAGTGTTGTGTTTTTCCTGACACACACAATCAGCATCAACCATACCTACTGTACAACACACACACACACACACACATACACACACACACACAGTTTAACTGTATGTGTGCTGAATACAGATGCCATCATGCAGCAGCTCTTTTGCACCAATGAATTCATCCGTGGCTCTTTCGACACTCACTAGGGATTGTTTTAAAGAGAGGAAACCTCAGAAGATGCGCATTACACTTGCTCCCCATTACACTCATTTACTGTCACTTTCACTTCAATCAGGGGGAGAAGGCGTTAATGAGCGTCTGTCAGCAGAAAACTACTCTGAAACTAAAGCTGGTCAAGTTACAAGCTACTAGTTAAACCACAGTCAAACTACCCATGCTGAACAAAAGAATCTTGAATCACATTATGTTCTTGTTTTAAGCATAAACCTTGGTAATTTTGTTAGATTTACGCTTAAAGCTAAAAGAAAGTAATTGCAGATTGTTTAAAAATATGTATGCCCTTAAAACAGATTTTACATCATTTATTTTCTCTAGTAAATGTATTTTAAGGATGGTTTAGATAAGTATTAGCATTCTAACAGTATTATTCTGACGCAACAATTGAAACATGACAGAATCAATCTTGAACAAATACTGTTCAACTGAAACTAAAAATTCAATCAAAATCAGAATTGAAGTCATTAAATAAATAAATAAATAAATAAAACTAAACAAAACCTGACTGATTGTTCTCTGAACCAATTCATTGAAAGCATCTGCTTAAATAAACCAATTCACTAAAACAAATCATCTGAAGTGCTGAAATGATTCAGATTTCACACAGCTACTGATTCAGCAACACAATGAGACATAAAACTCTGCGCTGTGGTTCTGTCAATACTAGCCTGTTACTGGAAAAGCCAAACTGAGTTACTGTCACACTGCTGAAACATGTAGTAAAGTTAGTAGCATCACGGCGTAAGTCTTGTTAGTCTCGTACACAAATCCGTCTGACCGTGAAGACACAATATCACACTGCAGCTACTTTCCCTGATAAAATTCTCCATCTTGCTGTCATCGGGCTATTCTAATAGATCTGGTAGAATTGATCACCTGTCAGCCGTTGAGTAATCTGATTTCATATTGATGCAGCATTAGATGAGCGCTGGCATCTCATTTATTCTGCCCCGGACAACAAACTGACCGACGCACCAGAGGAACCACCACTTTTGACTGCCATTACATAAATCTAACATAATCATCCTCCGCATCAAATCAAAGAGCATAATTGCTAGTGAAAGAGAATATGAATGTGTGGCGCATTTGATTATCAACATCTCTGCATGCGAGTCTGACTGTGCTCGAGTGTGAGGTCGATTAGCTGCCGTCGGCTCAGAACTGAGATCTTCACATCCGCCGTACTCTGAATCACTTCATATGCACACAGTCGAACTTCAGTGTGAGCACATGGCTTCTCATGTTTGTTTCTATGTGCCATGTGCTCTCCTGTCTATTTTCTATCCCCACCTGATTATTGGTTTATTTGCCCCACCTATTCTTCCTTGTTACCTGCTTTTTTCCGAAGCCCAAGCCGATCGTTCAGCGCTGTGACGTCAGTAAACTCACTCAAGACCAGAAGTCATTCATTTTCGACTTGGCATTTTTAAAAAAAGTTTAACTTTATGCAAATTAAGAAAAATTCATGTTACAGTGCAGCAGACTTCTGCTGAAACTCAAAAATTGCACACTATATTAACACAAACCGCTCAGAATCAGGAAGCTCAAAGCAAACACAAGCCGTCCAGCGTCAGGCTAAACTGAAAGAAACAGGGATGTTCCTCCATAGAAAATAGTGTGAAACATGTCAAATGTTGGGAGGCTTGAATCTGCATTGGATCATGTTAAGCATCTACTGATATTCATACAGATCTTTTAGATCAGAATTGAATCCAATACACATTATGAATCAGATTCCTGAAGCTCTGCTGCATTGCTCTGCCAGATCTTTCTCTCTCACAAGTGGAGTTTGTACGAAATCAAACCGCAGAAACGACAACTATATCTCAACGCAACATCTAGATACTGGGGTGCCTCAGGGCTCGGTACTGGGACCGCTTCTCTTCTCCATCTACATGTCATCACTAGGATCTGTCATTTAGGAACATGGTTTTCCCATCACTGCTATGCTGATAACACACAACTCTACCTCTCATTCCAGCCAGATGATCTGACGATAGCTGCTCGTGTCTCAGCCTGCCTGACAGACATTTCTTGCTGGATGAAGGACCACCACCTTCAACTCAACCTTGTGAAGACAGAGCTGCTTGTGGTCTTGGCCAACCCAACACTTCATCACAACTTCTCCATTCAGCTAGGTACATCAACCATAACTCCATCCAGGACAGCCAGGAACCTTGGAGTTGTGATTGATGAATTTAAACTTCACAGATCACATTGCTAGAACTGCCCGGTCCTGCAGGTTTACCTTATACAACATTAGGAGGATCAGGCCTTTCCTATTGGAGCATGCTACACAACTCCTTGTCCAAGATCTTGTTCTATCCAGACTGGACTATTGTAATGCTCTCTTGGCAGGCCTTCCAACATGCACTGTCAAACCTCTACAACTGATCCAGAATGCTGCAGCAAGAGTCTTTAATGAGCCGAAGAGAGCGAACATCACACCTCTCCTCAAAAACTTGCACTGGTTGCATCAAATTCAAGGCACTGATGTTTACCTACAGAACAACCACTGGCTCTGTACCTAAACTCACTACTTCAGACCTATGTGTCCTCCAGAAGCTTGCGTTCTTGTGGTGTCATCCCAAAGAGGCACAAAATCACTATCATGGACCTGTACCTGGACTGTTCCCTGCTGGTGAATGACCTGCCAAACTCAACCCGAGCTGTTGAGTCTTTAGCCATTTTCAAGAAACTGCTGAACATGCATGTTTTTTTGGCAACACTTGACCCATTAATACTAAAACTGACTATTCTACATCTATTAATTAATTAATAATAATAATAATAATAATAATAATAAAAACTTGCTATGTGTGCGGTGCTGGACTGACTGGGACTCACAGCACTAACATATTTTTGCCCTGTTGTTGGTTTGATTGCTTCTATTGCTCTCCTCATTTGTAAATCGCTTTTAAAAGTGTCTGCTAAATGAATAAATATAAATGTCAACGGTGTAAAACACACTCGCTGCTGAAAACACCAGCACTCAACATTCATCTCAACAATGAATGAAGGGTTTTTGATTGTCAACGGTACCAAAGACGAGACAAAAAAGGATCATGACGATAACTAAGCGATTTTGATTAAAACACACTCTTGATGAAAACATAAAACACTGCAAGATATTACCAATGCACTCACACTTCAATAAGAAGTTCTTTCAGTCAGCGTAAATTGACTAAAATGAAAATGACACGACAAAATACAGACTCGATTTTAAAGCTGAGGACTGATCATCCTGCAGCGGGCCACCCTTGTGGAGGGTGTATAGTGTTGAAAGGCTGAAACACCCAATGGTGCAAGGGCACACTACTGATGATGTGTCCCGTGCCCAATTGACCCGAAATGGTACCCTGACGAAGATTTACCTCCCACACAACTCTGAGAATCCCCACCAGTTGATTGTCTACCATTCCCAGCAATAAGGTACATCTCAAAAAAGTGCTCACCACCTACTGGCACAAGAGACAGCTTTTAACATCTTGTCATGTGTTTTTTGATTCCAATAGTTCACCCAAAACTGATCATTCTGTCATCATTTATTCACCCTCATGTCTTTCCAACCCTGTATGACTTTCTACCTTGTGTTGAACACAAAAGAAGATGTTGTGGAAAACGTTGAGAACCAAACAACTTTGGCTTCCATTTCATGGACAAAAAAAAAAAAAAACACTGAGACATCTTCTTTTGTGTTCTTTAAATATGACAGAATGATGACCGAACTAATAAATCCCTTTAATGAATATTTTTGTCAAAAGACAAAACCACAAAAAGACTAAGCAATAAGCTCAGCTGAACGTTTATAAGTGGCAGTATGTTGGTCCTGTATTGGCCATATCGCACTGCGCTGACAGACGGCAACAGACAATTCATCGGATTAATGTGTTGCCATTGGTCGGCCCCTAGTTTGTCGGGTCATGGAATATGTCTGAGGAGTGAAGTACTGTGATCTGGTGATGGTCGGCGTCTGCCGGCGCAGTGTGAATTGGTCCTAGAAAGTCAGTGATCATCCTTACCTCATCTCCAGATGCTTCAGTTTCAGCCGATGGGTCTTGAGATGGGTCTTTACAATTACTTACCTTTACCTATTAAAAACAAAGGAAAAATTGCACGTTGCAATGAAAACCCATTTATTATTCTCATAATCAAGCCTCACAGCGCACACCGCAGCGGTGAGGCCTTCGACAAGTGGCTGGCAGCTGGAAAACGACCCTCGGGTTGGCGAGCGAGTCGCGAGAGATCAGGACGGAACTAGCCAAAGGATCCAGGGTGAGTTAGTGAGATTGAGGGGTCAGGAGGAGGAAGAGAGGCGAGGGACGGGCCGGAGACTGTGTGAGGCGCTCGTATGTGTGGGGTTGGAGGTTAGTACTTTAGTAAATAAGAGCAGGTCAGACACAAAAATGGTTGTTAGTACAGTTACAACAAAGGTTTCATTGGGATTAGTAACAGAATTTGGGTTTTAGTCATTTAGTAGAGTAGTAGCAGTCAATTGGTGAAATCCTTTGTGATTTGATTCGACAAAGAGTTTGAATTGTCACGTTTGGTGGGTTTTGAGGTTAAGAGAAAGGAAAATGAACCATCCAAAAACCATCACAACATGGGGAAGAAGCCATGCAGTTTGATGAGCAAATGAAGATGGCGTCAAATGGGAATGTTCGACCGATGAACGCAATCAAGCGTCTGAGCAAAAGCGCTCAGCAGCCGATGGCAGAGAGGAGTCGAAACGGAGTCACGTCACGGCACAGATGGCAAGAAAAGAGGAGCGAGGACATTTAGTTGATTAAGGGGTTAAATCTGAAGGTGGGACACAACAAAATGAGCACTTAAAGTCCACAGGTTTGCGTGCAAGCCGAGACTCTTTCGGCTTGGGCATCGCAGACTCCCTCTCGCTGCAAGCGGATGAAAGCATGCACACGACTGAGAACACGAAAGAAAAGAGTTCTGACTGAACGTCACACAGATGAGTGTAAATGAGCGATGGCAACGTTCATCTGCACTGCGAGCTGTCAGTCATCTACGACTGTCCATCTGCCAATTACCCAGCCTGCACTGGGCCAAATAACACTATCGCTCGTTCTCCCAGACCGGCCTGAAATATTGTTATTCTAGGGCGCCGAACCCCTGCCAGAGTTCATTAGATCTGTATAATTGCATACTAATGCAAGCGGTCCGGGCTGATAATATCATCCTGAAGCAGCTCGCAGCGGGAAGCCAGAGACCTGTCAATCACGCTAGCCCTTTCCACATTTTTTATTTCAAAGTAGGCTGTTTACTGATTTTATTCCTATTAGAAGGGGGTGTGGCTTTATTCATGTCTGTAGGTTCATAAATATGCATATATGTATGAGTATATATGTGCCAGGCAACATATACATACATATATACCAAAGAAAGAGTGTGTTAGAGTGTCGTTATTGAGTTAGTATCCATGTTAATGAACACAGTTCCTACATTCTAGAAATTCTCCTACATGCCATGCAGCGCTGGGGGCGGAGCCTAGTGTTTGACGAGTCCAGTGACAGGCAGTAAAGGACATCATCTCTGTGGGTCCAATGACACACTTAAACATATTTAATTTTATACTTTATTTTATTTTGTTATATATATATATATATATATATATACAAAATAAAATAAAATATGAAATTAAATTATGTTTAAGTTGAAGTAATTGATTTAATATTGGTTAAATATAATAAAAATGAAATAAAAAGCACATAAAATTACTAAAATTTTAACTAAAATTCAAATAATGGTGACTGAAAGTATAAGCATTAAAGCCAATTCAAATAAACACTATAATACTATATAAATAACAGTAAAACGGCAGAGGATTGGTCTGATAGTTAAATGAACCTCAGCCAAGATCTGATTCTCACCTGCCAAACAGCAAAACAAGCACCGCGTCAGTGTAAAGCTTCCCAGCATCAATAACATCTCCCTGGGAAGTTATATAGGCTACTGAGCTTCAGTAATAATTAATTGTTCATGTTTAATAATTAGGTTAGTTGTCCTATGGGTATGTACACTAATGAAACCATCACTCAGCCTGACCTGAGTGAGACCAAACAGTCCAGACGACTTGAAATACGTGAATAAACATCTGGCTCTGGTACAGTCCGATGAAACTATCAGTCCAGCCTCTGTATTTCTGCAGCAGACAGAACGAGGCCCAGTTCACCACTCTGATCTGCTGAATAAATCACAGCGGCTCTTGTAATGGGGTGTTTTATGACCAGGGCTGCCCACTCCCAACCAGGGGCAGTAAATCCACCCGAAGAGACGGAGGATCATCACCTGGAGCCTGATGCCATTATCCAGCTAACGGATTGAGATGCTGAGAACCAGACACGGGTTTCGCAGCTGCATTGAACTCAGCTCAATATCTCAGTATTAATATTGACATTCTCAGATTCTGGCCAGTCGGTCAACTTCACCTAAACACTTTCATATGATCTCATTAGCTTTACTGCGTTATATCCATGCTACATCCGTACTGCCTGCCACTGGGATCCATTACCACCTCAAACGAACTTCACATCGGTTCAGATGATCATAAACGACTCAAGGGAGTCGCAGCTACGGGTAACATACAGTAAAACTTTCAGTGTGCTCGAGTTTACTATCGCTTTGTAATTCTTTATTTCTTCATGGACTACTTCAGCGTAATGAATCTATCTGGAGGGAAGGGAGGGCGTAGGATGGACAAAACAAAGTAAAAAGGATGATCGAATGGGACAGTGAAAGGAAAAGAGTGAATATCTGTAGTTTCATTGCTACCTTGATACCAATGGGAATTTGTGTAGTCAGTATAAGCAAACAGAATAGAAATAGGAAACGGAAATCCAGGGCAAACCAAAGTAGAAGACAATTAGAATGATATCTACCATATAATGCAGTTTGTTTACCATAGCGTGTCCAATGCCTGAGTGCTTTAGGAAAAAAAACAAGGGAAGGGAAAGAAAAATATATAGAATAATGACAAATCGTGAAGTCAATAAAGGTCTTTGAAAACGCGGCGGTCACAGCCTGTTAACTGTCTGCGCGCGCTTTTTATTGCTCACATATTTTAGTAATTATCATTCATTCGAAAGCTTAAACACTCAAAATTCATCCTGTGGAAACCGTTTGAAATTGAACACTGAGTTATAATGGAAACGCTACTTTAAAACCTTTCAGCGGCTCAACTTTTTGTGATATCAAAAACTTGGAACGAAATTGGAACAAACAATTGGAACAAAACTTTTTTTGAGGCTTTGATTTTCTAGCAATTTCAGAGGCCAAATTATGTTGTAAAATATGTATGGAATGAAAATGTTAAACTTTTTTACACAAGTGCTTTGGCTTCGTGAATCACAAGCGCTTGAGTTCAGATCTGAGGAGCGAGTGACAGTTAACAGGTTCAACCAGCCGGGGTGTTTCTTTTACTAATTTCGTTTTTGCCCAAAATCCAAATTTAAAGAGTTCTTTCTCATGTCTAGAAATCTCTTCATTGAAGGATTTGTCAACCAAAAGAAAAACATGACAACTGTATTGTTATTATGGTTAGTACGTCAGTACGCAAGTTAATTCGGAAAACAACAGATGGCCCACATTCCGTGAATGACACGATGTTAGTCGTTTCAAAGGAACACAAACAGGTCAAAATGAAAACTGGAAGAATCTGAAGCTGTTGGGTTAGTAAGAAGACACAAGAGTTAGGAAACCATTCTCCACATAAAGAAGGGGGACGTGGGAAGATTGGGGGAGGGGCTGACTCGAGTGGGAGGGGCTAGAGGAACAGCAGTATTAGTGATCATTCTGATTGGCTAGTCCGGAGAGTGGGCGTGGCCTGTTTGCGGACGGGGCTCGTTTCAGGCAAATTTGGCCAAACTTGGTTTTTGAAGCAAAGCAAGAAATCGCTCTTCTCTGGCTGACGACTGAAAGGAGGCAAAAACACAACAGCATGAGCAACATGGGAAGGAAAACATCTTATTTGAACTTTCAACACAAGAAATTCAGAGAAAGAGAGAGAAACATCATATGCCGCCATCTTGAACCTGGAAGAAAAGACTGTTGTGATTATGAAGCCTCGTCCAGACCGGATTCTGATCCAGACCCATGCCTCCGCAGTGCACTTACTTCACTCACTCATCACTAGTGCTGATCACACCTTTGTGACGTGAACGATCGCTCAGATCACGTGTGTTTTTGAGGACAGTGAGCTGCTGCTTTACTAAGTGATCAGACGCAGAAAACAGCTAAAAAATACTGCAGATGAGGGAGGAACCGGAGCCAAACACTGCATAGCAACACCCTGGCAACCCCTCAGTCACACCCTAGAAACCACCTAACAACACCCTAGTAACCCAAGTAAGTGAGTGTCACTTACAGGACAGCCGTGCGTATGATTGTGTGTTTTGTGTACAGTTGTAAATAAAATAATTATTAATTTATACTTTAAAATTTTTCACATTTAATTCAATGAGTTAATTGGTGTTTCTTTGTAATTATTTGTAAAATTTACTAGCAATTTTTGGGTGAAAATTGTTTCTTAGCTTTTTTCAAGTAAATCCTACTTTTTCACTGCACTGTGTTGACTCAATTTTCATTCACCAGAGTGGACTCTGACCTCTGACCTCAGTCTCATGCACACTCTCGTATCCGATGCTCCAGAGATTCCTGCCTAATAAAACAGAGCTGCAGCGGGAATCAGAGACATCTGAGGAAGACCGTCTCGCTCCTCAGCGTCCCTGTGCTTCCCGGCCGGATGGAGAGCGGAGAATACGGATGCCGAGAGTCGCAGCAGCGGGAAACCACAGGAGAATAATGAAACTGGCTCTGAGCGGGAGGTCTGGAGGAGGAGTTACAGAGAGGGTTTCCTGAACGACACCCGCTGAGACACAAGACTAATATTTGACATCTTTCAGTGTTTAGAGCTCATGATGAAGATGTGTGCGGATTAAAACTCTGTTTCCGCAGGTAGAATCAAATCACACAGCGGCGTTTCTGAATGAATCCGAGTTTGAGTGAATCAATCGGGTGAACAATGAATCAGCCGTTTGAATGAATGAATAATTCAATGACTTACTCATTTAGACACATACTGGCAGTTTTAGTTTCTTATTTAGAGCATAATTTCCTAAAAAAAAAAAGAGAGTCAAATTTCTATAATAATAAAGAAACCCATTAAACCGTTTCAAAAATGAACATTCTGTCATTTAGCAACCCTCAAGGCCACTGAAGCCTAAAAGTTGTGTCAAATGTTGAATCAAAAATATACATTTCTTTCTAAAGCTACTTTTTGTAATGTCTATGATGCTTTTTTCTCATTTAATATATAAAGCTATTGTTTCAGTAATTTCATGGTCCTTTTATTTGTAGAAATTATCGTCCACTTTTAGTCTTCTAAGTGTTTCCACAGAAGACGGACAGGATCAGAGCAGATCTGTGTGGAGCGACACATTATTCAGCTTGATTGATTTGTAAAGCGCTTCTCACAGAAACAGGTGACGGATGTGAACGTTTATATGTGAAAATGCACATTTGCAGATGTTTGAGCGTGAGTCTCAGTGTGTGTGATGAAATGAAGGTGAACGAGTGACTGTGGGTCAGTGAATGAAGCAGAAGAGCTGAATTCATCATCCTCCACACTCACATCAGCCTGATCATAATGAGGCAGGTTTGGCTCTCATGCATATGCATGACATACAGCGCATATTTAAACGAGACCGCTGTTATTTAGCAAAAAACAACAACATGCAGAACAAATAAGATGAATATGTATGAACGTGAAGATATCAGCATGTCTGTCTGTCTGTCGAGACTGGTTTTGTTCTGGTTTTGTTCTGGTCTCATGTGTCGAATCACATCAGAGTTCAGCTCAACTCGACCCGGAGCTGAAGATCAACATGCCCTGAATCAGAGGGGCCGCAAGAGAGAAAAACACTGTAAAATAAATATATAATAAATCTCACATTAAACTGTCACTTTAAACTAAACTAAACTAAATTTGATTTAAAAATTCTTAAAATAAAAAGTAAAATTGATTTAAATAAACAATAAATATAACAATTTAATTTAAATAAATACATAATTGATTGAAATAATAAATGAATGAAATTTGATTTAAATAAATAAATGATTCAATTTTATTTAAATAAATAATACATTATATTAAAATAAAATAATTAATTTAATTTAATGAACTGATTAAAATAATGTCAAATTTGATTTAAATAAATAAATTTGATTTAAATAAATAAATAATTGATTAAATTTTAAATTGATGCATTGATTAAATAATATAAGTACAATTTGATTTAAATAAATACATAATTGATTAAATTTGATTTAAATCATTAATAAATACATTGGATTATAATAAAAATAATAAATTTAATTTAAATTAATGAACTGATTAAAATAATATAAGTAAAGTTTGATTTAAATAAATAAATGAATACATTTGATTTAAATAAATAAATGATTACATTTTAACTTAATATATTGGATTAAAATAAAAAATTATTTTAAATTAATGCATTAATTAAATAATATAAGTAAAATTTGATTTAAATACATAAATAATACATCAGTACAGTGCAGTACTACATTGTGTTAAAAAGTAATAATGTAATGTCACTGTAAAAAAAGAAATGTTGGTTTAACTTAAAAAAGTAAGTTACCTGATTGCCGTAAAATTTTGAGTTCATTGCAATTAAAAGTTTGAGTTAATACAGTGAAGGCGATTGGTTTAATCAATAGAATCTCAAAATATTGTTATCTGAACCACATTAATAATTAAGTTGATTTGACAAAAGAAAAAATGTTGTGATAACAAATCATGAAAATACTTTTTTATAGTGTGAAATGAAATATTTTCCAAATAATATTTAGACATATGTATAATGTTAATTATTAATTAACTAATTATTAATATATGAAAACACGTGTTTTATGTCTTGTAAATGTGAGGACAGGATCATATTTCACGGCGGCATCATCTCAGTCGTACAGCTCACGGGTTCACAGCAGTGGAAGACTGGAATGCTTGTTTATTCAGTCATAATCCTGCTGTTACAGGGTCATTTGAGATTGAAATGCAGCGGGTTTGAGACTCTTTCAGCTCGTCAAACGACAGACAGAGAAGAAAAACTCTCAAATCCTCCGACCACAAACCAGAGCACGTCCACAGCGTTGCTAGGTGACGAATTACACGAGACGAGAATGATGGGAAATACAGATGGAGCGACCGGAGAGACGGACAGACAGCAGGGAGACGCTGATGAGAAGAAAAGGAGAAATGACTGTAAACTCCGCCTCAAAATATCACCTACACCAATCAGCACTGCACGCATTAACATTCCCAGCCAATCACTGCAGAGTGTAGTTCACTGTTGACAGTAGTCTCACACACACACACACACACACACCTGACCTTTGTTAAGTAACTAAAGACAGCAGGAAGTGATGTTTGCTCTGTTGTATATACACATGTATCTATATCTCACGTTTCAGGCGGTGTTGTGTCATTCGTGACACTGAGCGCTGTGTTTCTCTCTCACCTGCGCTGGAATATTGACCTGATGTTGATTCTCAGTAACGTCTCGCTGTGTGTCTATAATAGAAACGCTGAAGGGAAAAAGTCACGACCTCTTCCAAGAAACGGCAGCGAGAATCGAACCCTCACACCGTTCCCTATAAAGTTACCAGACACGTATACTGTCCGTTAAGAGAAGAGCCGTACAGCAGTTTCACACTCACACACTCCAATCAACATACATCAGTCTAAACCTGAAGCTGATCTGAAACACAGACGCACATGTAAAAGATCCATAAAAAACGTAAAACATCCTGACTGCATAAGTCTACACCCCCTTTTATAATTGGATATAATTGTGGCTATGTTCAGAATTTACATTAAAAGTTCAGATATGATTTTATCTTTTTTACATCACAAAAGCGAGCTGTTTTAACAGATATGTGTAGACTTTTTTATCCACTGTAAATATCTGGTAAAACATTATAATGTATTGTTTGAGCAAAACTTTTCACTATTGAATTAATTAGCAAAAGTATATTTACAATATCTGTACGCCATCTTGGATGTGTTTGTTTTCACTCTTGGATTGGAAAAACATCTGTGCACATTTACTGCTCACCACTGGGTGGTGTTGTTGTGCTGTATCTGTGCATTTAATTATTTATTACATTGATTTCCATTTATTTATTTCCCTCATTCTGACTGTTATATATTACACACAAAACAAACACTGGCACACACACACACACACACACACACACACACACACGCTTTAGTGTGTGTGTGAATGTCACAGTTACTCTATTGATTATCTGGAGTTCAGCTTTGAGTAAATGTGAGGTCAGTGTATGTCTGAATCAGATCAATAAACCAGCCACCTCTTGTTTTTTTATCATGGTGGGTCTTTCCAATGACATTCATTGTTTGAGCGAATGATATTTTCTATCCCATAAATCCTCACATAAACCTTTCTGCATCTCTACAACCTCATCAAGAGTTAAATGTGCCTCTCAAACACACTACAGATGGAGCCATTACTGATTTTGTGATCACTCATCTCTGCTGTCTGACGGTCTGATCGGCTTCAATCCACCTTTAAATCCCTTGAAACAAAAAGCAGGTCCGCTGGTTTCTGACTGGATGGTTTTTAAGGAGTTTTGGGTAACTAAACCGGCATAAACCAACAAAGGAGTGATTCTGAACCCAAACTCTCTCTTGCTTGTTCTCGGAGGAGAATAAAGCCTCGAGTGTGTAATTGAATTCAGTCCCGGACAAAAGATTTTCCCCTTTTGTTTCCTCTCTGGATTCACACCATCAGCCAATAGCAATAAGCATTATCACAGTAGACACGCCCTCGTGCCACAGCAGCCAATTACAATCGCTCTTATTACGGGTGACAAGACATTCGTTCCAATTACAATTACCAGAGCAGAGACAGAATGAGCGAGAGACCGTAAGTGAAATCGATCGCATCTCCGTGCCGCTATCTGCAGCTGCCAATTACAGCAGCCGTATTGAACCATTCTTCACTTTTATTCAATCTCTTTCTCTCTGTCTGTGTGTGTGTGTGTGTGTGTGTGTGTGTGTGTGTGTGTGTGTGTGTGTCAGACGTGTGGAAAGAAACGGAGAGCGTAAGGGTGTTTCTATATAATACAAACGTTTACACCCCAATGTTGATTTCAATTCTTTCATCCCATATAGAAATTATGATTTCTATTTATATATATATATATATATATATATATATATACATACACACACACACACACACACACACACATATATATATATATATATATATAAACAAGCAACAATTTTGCCCTATTAAGGTGTTTTTAATGCAACACTTGAAAAAATAATGTAGAAACTATTTTCACTCAGGAATTACTAGTAAATTTCACAATTACTTACAAAGAAACAGCAAGTGACATTGAATTAAATGTGACATTTTGAAGTAGAAAAACTGAAATAATATTTTCTTGTAAAACTTACTCCAATAATCTTTATTTTCCCCCAAGATTACCCATTTATTAGTTTAGCAAAGAGACGACAGCGCCAGTGAAGAGATTGAGATGAAATATAGAGAGAAAATCAAGATAAATATCACTTGAACGGGATATTTTTATTGTGTGCTATTTGCGATCGAGCTGTAATTTGGTGGAAGTATGCAGAAAATATTAAAGTATTATTTTAGGATTGCATTTAGGACACATCAAATGCTAGCTGGAAAAAATCAAGTTTTTTTTCTAAAGGTCCACAAGAACAAAAGTGGCCGTATGAAGAAACACCTGTACACATGTGAAGCTCATTTCTGTTTCGGTGTGCGTGAATCACTTTGTGTCCTGAAGGAACGACTGAGTCATCAGAGTGGAGATTAAGTTCGTCATCACTGTGCTGAATACGGCTGATCGGTGCTTGAATAAACATTCAGTGAGCGTTTCTCCATATTGTGTTGTTATTTGTTCTATTATTACTCATTTCTGTTCTTTTCCAGTCCAATCATTTAATCCTTGATTTTATCCTGTAGAACAAGACCAGCATCTTCCGTCCCCTAAGGACTGCCGACTTCATTAGGTTTGAGTCAATTTTAGATGGACAACTCTTCTCCGAACAGAACATTAAGTTAAGGTGCACATAATGAAGTCCTGAAGCAGAAGGCATGGGTCTGATTCTGTCTGGATCGGGTCTAACAAGAAGAAAGCACACAGCGCTGTTCTCAGACCTGTCAGGAATCACACAGCGGCTGTCGGGAAGCACCGGGGACTGTGGGCGTCGACTGAAACACCTCCAGCCAATGAGAATTCACTGTGATCACACCCTTTCCCAAGTGATTCCCGACTTCAGCTCAATCACTGCAGAAAATGATGTTCTTCCTCAGTATTTCATATCTTCAGTCATTTTGCTTCTCCAGTAAATGTTTGTAAATGATTTAAGAATGTTTAGATATTTGTACTGGAAAGCAAGACAGAAATACTGAGGAAGAACATCATTTTTGTTAGGTGATCAATATCACACAATTCACACTGTAAAAAGCGAGCGTCCCGTCTTACCTGTCGCAGGTTTCGCGTGACTTTAACATCGTGCCAAGCGTTGTCGTTAAACTTCCCGTTGACGGGTTCCACCAGAGCTTCGAACGCGCCGGAGCCCAGGTTGATGACGAGCCACACGGCGCCGCTCTTCAGCGACAGGTTGACGTAGTCTGCGGATTTCCCGGTGTGGAGCATCAGACCGTTACGCTGGAGAGTTCGGAAAGACAGCGTGATCTCGTCCGTGCTGCTCTGGATGGGCGTCATGGACAGATCGTAGCAGAAAAACTCGTTTCCCTTGAAGGTGGCCACCGATTCTTCTTTTCCTGCAGAGAGGAGGAAAGAAATTTAGCTTTTTCTCTCAATCAAAACAACAGCAGTGAAGTGATCGAGCAAATCAACACTCTTTACCAACATCTAGCACACTCTTACACCGTGTCTACACCAGACGCGTCAAAAGACAACAGAACCCATTATAATCAGTCAGTAAACGGATTCCCCGTTCTATTTCTTACATAGTTCAAGTGCTTTGTATTCGGTACATTTCACTGTGGATTCTTTGGTAAATCAATTGCATTTCGGTGCAAACAGACTTTTCCGATATGGACTCGACAGTAATGCAACAACATGTGAGTAACTGTGTTAATTCTAATGCCTGATCTGATATTAATGATTCATGTACAGTCAGATGATCTTTGTCTGTGTGTCAGTAAATTCAACGTGATCTCATGAGAATACGTGTGTATTTTTACGTAAAGTATGGTTCTACCACACATACATTTACTTATGTTTTCATACACACAAAAACGTACAACCTTGACGTATTAACAGCAATAAAACGTAAATCATGTAGCGTAACGTGTGAATGTAGCCTATATGAATTCCCATGTAATAATATTAAAATCGTGGCATTAATGTTTTAAATCTGTTGTATTCAATTGTCATATCAATACATGTTTTTAGTCAAATTTATTGAATGCAGTTTACTCATCTACTTAATATGAAAATAACATTTCTGTTCGTGACTTGTGCTGCAAACTCGTTTCGGAGGATTACATAATGTTAAACAAGACTACACTTTGAAACCTTATGAATAAAATTTCTGTAATTGTTTAACCATTTTGTAATATTTAGTTTGTTTGCTGTGCGACACAGAAGGCGTTTTCTCCTATGCAGCGGCTGATAAGAGCACAACATAAATTCACAAATCACATCCATTTTATTTGTTTGCTGTACTCCATATCTTTAGAATCCATATGTTTGTAAGGAACAGATCCAAATTCAGCCCTTTATACATTAATCTTCATCTTCATTCTCAGCAGCAGCGACCGTCACGATCAAAGCCCGCGCTCATCATGATTCAAATTTGAAAGTAGCGCCACCCTCGAGAAGCGTTACGACATGGTTTACGGCACTGATATCGAACGCTCATTGGTTCTCACCTGCTTCGTCACAGATTGCGACATGTCGTGTTTCAGTGGATTGACATTTGAAATGAGTGCACGCCTTCGCGGAGAGAAGCCGGATTCAGCATATTTTCATGGATTAATAAATTAAATAAATTAAATTCTGCTCTGTACCCTATAAAAAACTATTACCGCCAGAGAGGACTGCGACTGCAACTCATCATCATTTGAACTACTTTTGGTACCACTTTTGACATTTTTGCAATAAATAAATTATTGTGATTACGCTTGTTTGTCTGTTATTCTTTTATTTATAACAGTATGGAGTTTTAAGAAATGGTTAGGGGTAGGTGTAGGATTAGTGGCTCAAAATATCATTTTAATGTTATATTTTTACTAAAATTGTCATTTTCCTACACATTTCTGTCCATTATGTTTTATTCTTTTAACATTCTGTATAAAATGGGTATGTTTAGGTTCGGGATGGGGTTTAGGGATCTTACATTTATCTACAAAACGATAAAATGGAAATTATACATATATCTTTATGACATGAAAGATTTTAAGTATTTTTACGTTTTAGTGCCATAATTATGTCAATATTGTACGTTTTAGCACCTTTCTAAATGCACAAAAATGCACGTTTTGTGTCTTTCAAAGTTACGTATTAATACCTATGTATTAACAATGACACCAGGCTGGTAAAAACCAGTGACTAAACGCTCAACTTCAAGTTGTTTCTCTTAGTAGGATGAAAATAATCTGTTATTTAAACTGTGATTAAATTATATATAGAAAGCGATCAAAGAACGCTCCCTTTACAATCGCTGGAGCTGTCAATCAAACAGCACGAGTTTATCAGTGACTGAGTTCTGGACTCGCGCCAAAACTCTCGTTTTATTCAACAAATCTCTTAGTTACATCGCGTTTGCACTGTTAATGTTCATCACTGCAACCTTTCATGCCACAATCTAAATATAATGCCATAGATATAAATGTAATGCTATAATAAACACTTTTCACGATTAGTTAACCTTGGGAACCGTAACAGAAAAACATGCTAAAAGTTTTCGAGAGAGTAACACTGAGCTATTTCATATGCAAAGATGTCAGCCAATCACAGCAGTGGGCGTTTACACTGAAGTCTCACACAGACACGCCCCTTAAAACAGAGCGTTCAAATCAGAGGCTAAAATTAGGGTAGAAAAAATGCCTTTTATTTCTAAATTATGACAATTTTTGATGTAAAAAGCATACTAACATTATAAGTGCACCCCAGGAAACATTATAAACAATAAAGCAACACAGTTCATGACCCCTTTTAAAGATGGCTTTATGCCAGAAAGGTTCTATATAAAGAGAAATGTCTTACGTGATGCATAATTCTTTCATGTTCATTTTTTTTTTTCTAGTGATAAAGTATGTTTAGAACTGTTTAAGTCATAAAAAAAAAATAATTAAAACAAAAATAAGTAAAACTAAATCCATAAAATGGTGGGTTAAAAGGTTAAAAGGTTCTATATATGAAGCACCTGACGGAAACCTTTAATGTTCTTTATATTTTTGACCCCATTGGCAGATATTTGTTCTTGTTTTAACCACAAACTCACTTCATTTTGATACTTTTTTTCAGTTATTTTGCTTCTCCAGTAAACATATCTTGATTTAAGAATGTTTAGATGTTTGTGCTGAGCAGGACATTCATTCTCTGCAGTGTAATTAGTTCTAAACATGTAAAATACTGGTGAGAATAAGGTTCAAAGCAAATCTTATGGTCGTATTCCCAACCGCAGACGCTCTCTGAGGAGACGCGCTCTTCTCCAGAATAAACAGTGTTTTCTTTAAGTTTCGCTGCTGCTGTATTTCATGACTGGAGCGTCCTGAAGATTATGTCATGTATCAGTAGGATACGTTGGGATTCCCGTATTCATGAGCGCTTTCAGCAAATCTAAGAATCCTCATGAGAAAGAGCAGACGAACTGAAGTCTGCTGTAAAAAGCCAGTGAGTAAAACTGCACGTACATTCATTCATTTCCAGACGTTTTCATTGGAAGTGACATACATTAGGTTTTCCCGCAGGATCAGTCATCCTGGAGCGACCTGAGGTCAAGTGCTTCGCTCAAGGGCACGAAACAGCGTTTTATACGAGTTCAAACCTACAGCCTTTTGGATTTCAGCCCAGATCTTTAACCACTAAACCACAGGTTCATTAATGTTTCATTTTATTCAGGTGAAGATGCTGCAGCTCTTCTGTAAAAGATCAGTGAATTGTGTTTTCATGCCACTGACTCTGAGAACCGTGCAAATATTTTAATGTGGAAGTGATTTGTTTCAGTTTTCTTAATTAATTTGCCCTGGAGTGTTTCCTTAAGATGTACAGAACATCTAAACTACACACACACACACACACACACAGATCCATCCTTACAAAAAAAATATTAGGAATACAGACAATGCCTGAAGCAATTCCAACACACACACACACACACACACACACACACACAGAATAACACCAATAAAACTGGAAGTACAGCAATAATAGAGTTTGCCGCTTTGCGTACATTATTTTGCAGTATTTTCTCTGGATGCAGCTAAACTACAGATGCTTCGGAAAATGTTTTTTAATCAATAAGTTATTTCTGATGTCCATAAAGCACATTCAAACTGAAACTCAGTGTGTATGTGCTGTAAACATCAGTGTTTGTGAGAATCAAGCCACATTTATTTCTACAGCGCTTTATACAGGACAGATCGTTTCACAGTGATAAACAGGAAAATAACAGAATCAAACTTCATCTAATATGAGACAAATTCAGCTCTACAGAAGACAATAGAGTCATTATTCAGATCAATTCAGTTCAGTGTTGATTCAGTTCAGTTCAATAACTGTGTAAAGTTCATCAGTTATGAAACGAGTTCAGATATAAGCAGCTCTACAGAAGACAATAGAGTCATTATTCAGATCGATGAAGACCGATTTCTGTATGGATCCATAAATGTGAGAAAGAACAGACCAATCATGATTCCGCATGCAAATGAGGTAAGAGATGAGACCAATCAGGACGCAGGATCAACAGACGCGGCCTGTATTGTGCTGTACTGAAGGAAAGCGTCAGGATCTGGTGAAGCGCTGTGTGTTCGTCTCTCGATCCGTGTGTAATCTGTCTCTCTCCCGCTGCACCTTTTACAGGCCTGTGAGCTTTAATACAGCCTGATCCCCGTCGCTCCAGCGAGCCTCGGCTAAACCCTCCTGTCTGTCGCTCTAAAGCTCTTCTTGTGTGTTCTGATGTACCTCACACTGCTAAAAATAATGCTCTTCCTCAGTATTTCCGTCTTGTTTTCCAGCACAAATATCTAAACATTCTTAAATCAAGATACATTTACTGGAGAAGCAAAATGACTGAAGATATTAAGACTTATTTTCAGCCCACAGCTGTCCTTCATGCTGTCTGTCTCTCTGTCTCTCTGCACAGGCACACAGCTTGAATCCTATTCAGAATTGATCTGAAAACGGGAACCTCCTGCCTGTGTTTTCCGTCTCTCTGCTGTCAGAATCAGGCAGAGGGAGAGGGGGCGGGACCTGCACTCTCAGTGGCCCAATGTGATTGGCTGGAGTGGTGAAGCGTCAGTGATGTGATTGGGTGACTGCTGTGTCATTATCGGGGCTGATATCCCATCTATGGCTGCTAATTAAACCAAAATAATTACTGCAGTGATGATGTCACGCACAAGTGAAGCACCAACCCGTTCACGCAAACACCCACTGTATACTGTGTGGAAAAAGCAATTCTAAAGACACACACACACACACACACTGATGTGTTTAAATGACAAAGCGTTTCTTTCTTAAAGGAGGAAAGAGTGAAAAATGGTGCTGACAGTTTGATTGATCAGTTTTTCAGCTTTTAGAGAAAACTCATAAAATGCTCCATATCTCTCTTTCATTCTCTTTCACTCCGAAACGAATCATCTCTCTTTGACTCATCTCTCTTTTTGTTGTGGCTCTGAAATTGACAATCTTCTATATATTTTTTTGCCACTGTTGCCCATATGTATGAATCCTCTGTGTGTATACATGTATACTGTACATACATTTCTTTCAAATAAAACAATGCGTATTTACATAGATAGATAGATCAAAGCAAAGTTTAAAAATTCATGTTAAAGGGCACCTATTATGCAAAATTCACTTTTACATGTTTACAGTTACAGTTTGCACAGGCCCCGCCCACGACGGCTGACGGACTCTGCCGTATTAGCATAGACCCCGCCCTGAGCGAGTTGTACACTGTCCGCCATTTTCTCCAGGCTGGAGCAGTTAATAAGCGATCGAGGTGTTTGTTGTTGGATGTAAGAGTAAACATAACAGTCTCCTGACTCCAGAGCCGCTGAAGACGCAGTGGATTAGTTTTGTTTTTGAAGGTAATACGCCCCCATATACATAAATTTGTTTATGTCTGCACAAATCATTTTACACCAGGCTGCTTTGTGAACTAAATATCAATACAAAGGGACAACACAAAACACAGGTTTTGCTAAAAAGCTGTTACTCAAGGATGGATCAGTACCAACTGTTCGTGATCCAGCTTACAGTCTCCAGAGCTGGTTACGGCAGCGATGAAGGGAGAGCACACACTTTATTACAGTTCATCTGAGTTGTTTCATGGATATAAAGTTTACCAGTTTATTAAACATCCCCCGTAAAGGCATAAAGTCTGTGTAGATCTGTTTACTGTTAGTTGTAATGAGTGTTTCTGTGTAATTCACTGTGTATGTTGATGAGAGAGTTTATGGATAAGACTTTAATGTGCACTTCTTGTACTGTGTTTTATTCAGCTCTTACTGTGATATTCCAGAGTGAAAACGTACACTTCATCTTTTGTGTGAAGTACAATAAACGTCATAAAACTCAAGTTTTGACCATCATTCGGACGGGGTCCGGTACAACAGGCTTCTACTAATAGTGGATAAAAGCAAGATGACAGCATAAGTTATAACCGTAATTAAACTAAACTATACCTGTTCTGTCTCCATATATTCTCTGGCTCTGTAGGCATCATTGTCTGACTCCGGTTCAAACTGAACACCATTATTTACAGTTTCTGACATTTTCAGTGTGTGAGATTGTCCTGTTTTGTTGTTGCATGAACTCTTGAATCTCCGCCTCTTCTTGAAAAAACTCATTTGCATTTAAAGGGACACAGAAAAATGGCGCGTTTTTTCTCACCCACAACAAGTGGCAATTTTAACATGCTATAAAAATGATCTGTGGGGTATTTTGAGCTGAAACTTCACAAACGCACTTTAAAAGGTCTGAATCTGTGAAGCTCCTCAGGAACGAGACTGACGTCCACATGGAGCCGCAGAGCTGATCACGGTCTGAGAGGAACATTAAAGCAAATGATCCACTCGACACTCGATGGCTTTATTGAGGAGACGCGCGACCATCAGACGGGTCACAACGGTCACTCAACTATGATGAACAGAGACCGTCTACACATGTACGTGTGCTGAGACAAGACTGATGTCACTGAAACATCAGCAAACTAATCATATTCTGTCTGGATGAGTGTCTAAACATCCCTGAAACAAGACGAATCCCCCTGAGAAGCTCTGTACGAGATCAAGCCTGTTTTCAGAGAATACATGATGAATTAAGTTCATTTGTCTCACTCCACTGGGAAATTGATTTTTCTTGTTTCAAGTGTAAATCTAACAAAAATTAGAAGAAAATATTGGTAGCATTTCACAATAAGGTTTAATTTGTCAGCATTGGTTAACTACATTAGTTAACATGAGCTAACAATGAACAATACTTCTACAGCCTTGATTAATCTCATTTAACGTCAATTTCTACATTATTAAAATCAGAAGTGTATCAGTTAACTTTAGTTAATGCAACTAAGTATTCGTCATCATTTCCTCTGGTCTGCTGTGTTCGGGTCGCTGAAGGTCGAGCTCTTCACATGCGCCGGTCGCTCTCTGAAGGAGGGTTTAATTGCTTGTTGCCGCGGTAACGCTGCGTTCTGCTCCGCCTCCTCGTGTCACTAATGCACCTGCTTCGTTTTCCCTTCTCTTGATTTCTCCATTCCCACGTTTCATCTTTCGCTCCTTCTGTGCATGTTTGTATTTTTATCTTTAACTTTAATGAGATGAGCTCATTAAAAAGTCAGACTCTGTTCAGAATTCATCATGTAACACGTTTATCTCAGTGTCAGTGACGCTCAAACCTGTTGAAGTTCTCACTGATATTATCCTGTTTCCTGAACATCAGACGCCAGAGTTTGTTTTAAGCACATCCAACCTGAGCTACTTTTTATAGTATTTTAAGTGGCAAAGTAATCAGATGTTTTTCAGTGTGTGATGTCATTACATGTTCATAAGTTCATGTGAGCTAATGCACTCCAGTGAAACACGTACAGTACTGTGATGTGTGTTAAATACTGTAGAATATTGCAGAATATGAGAGTGCGGCTCTGAGCTCTGCTGGACACGACGGCCGTGTGCTGTTTGTTTAACAACGAAGACAGCTTTTCAATTTTACCCCTCACTGAGCAAAACACCCGCACACTGAAGACTAATGTGACGCTACTTCTGTTGAGTGTGCCTGTATGCATGTGTGTGTGTGTGTGTGTGTGTTTTACTGCATGACTATTACAGCAAAATACAGCTCTACACAGATTCAGGGTTGATGGAAAGAAAAATAATAATACAGCCTTAATGTGAAATGTCATCAAACGCAGTGTGCATGTCGAGCACTTCAGATCAGGTACGTATGAGCTTCACTTCAGTGAAGACGTCGCCTTCGTAGGGAACTGCCTATTTAGAAGGTAAGACTGTGGTTTAAGACAGATCTGATGTGATCATAAAGACTTACGGTACACACACTCACACCCCATAATTCTGCCTAGAGAAACAGATGATGGGCTGCAGAGGATGAGAAACAACAATAACCCTTCAGTGCAGACCTCAGAGAAACTTTAGGTGTTCTGAAGTAAAAACCGTGACACAACTGACCCTTACAAATAAAGCGACCGCAGAATTAACCACATTAATCAACACACTGTAACAGAGCTTCCTGAAGGAACCAGTGTTTATGAACATATCGCTAGAATGAATGATTCAATCACTCATACAGACAGTCACTAGTTTTGTTCTTGCATGAATCAATGTTTTTGAACAAACTGACTCAGAGAATGATTCAATGAGTCACTCAAATTTAGTCAATTGCTTTGTTCTTGAATTAATCAGTGTTTTTTTATTTGAATCAGATCAGAGAATGATTCAATGCCTCACACATAAAGACAGTCACCTGTTTAATTCTAGACTGAATCACTGTTTTTGAACGAATTGGCTTAGTGAATGATTCAAATGACTCACTCATAAGCACAGTGTATTGTTTTGTTCTTGAATGAATTAGTGTTTTTGAATTAATTGGCTCAGTGAATGATTCAATGACTCACTAATAAAGACATTCACTTGCTTTGTTCTTGAATTAATCACTGTTTTTTAATGAATCAGCTACACTGAATGATTCAAACGACTCACTCATAAATACAGTTAATTGTTTTGTTCTTGAATTAATCAGTGTTTTTGAATGAATCAGCTCAGTGAATGACTCAAATGACTCTCTTATACAGTCACTTGTTTTGTTCTTGCATAAATCAATGTTTTTGAACAAACTGACTTATAGAATGATTCAGTGACTCACACAAAGTTAGTCAATTGTTTTGTTCTTGAATTAATTAGTGTTTCTGAATGAACTGGCTCAGTGAATGATTCAATGACTCACTCATAAAGACAGTCACTTTTACTTTTGAATTAATCAATGCTTTTGAACGAATCAGCTCAGTTGAATGATTCAAATGACTCACTCATAAATACAGTTACTTGTTTTGTTCTTGAACCAATCAGTGTTTTTGAATGAATCACCTCAGGGAATGACTCTCTTATACAGTAACTTTATTTTCGTTCTTGAATGAATCACTGTTTTTGATCAAATCAGCTCAGAGAATGATTCAAATGACTTATTCATGAATAAAGAAAAGAAAAACAGAAAGAGTCACTGTAAAATCCTACTTGACAGACTGAGTTGGTCTTGAACAAACACGGGTGATGTGATACGAACAGTGCTGCCGGACTGTTATATTCATATTCAGTCAGATTCCAGGACCAGAACTAACTGTCTGTAATAACTGTCTTGTGTATTAAATATTGTATATATTTTGGCTCAGAAGCATCTTGAAAGTGTCCCATCTTAAGTAAATCATCTCTAATACATAGTTGTTCTATAATTGTTCCATCTGTCCAAGGCAAACGTCCAAGAGAGACGTCTCATTCTCTGCCAGTTTCTGTTTTTATCACGTGGAGTTTTGAGGGAAACTTGCCAGTGACCATTAATGTTCATGAATCAAAATGATTCACTCTAAAAGGGACAGTTCACCCCAAAATCATGCACTCTCCAGTGTTGTTCAAACCTGTATGACTGTCTTTCTTCAATGGAGCATGAAAGATGAGATTGTGTTACTGGTATTGCTTTTCATACAATAAAAATGAACAACTTTCAAACTTTCTAAAAGGACGCAGAAGCAGCATGAACATCATCCATGTGGGTCATGCAGTACATTTCAAGTCTTTGCACACTACAGTTCACTAATATGAAAGTTTTGTTTGAGGGACATTATAGTTATATAATATATTCATCTCCAGTGGGCTGTTAATCATTCCAATTACATCAAGTCCAATTCATACACTGCAAAAAATGATGTTCTTCCTCAGTATTTCTGTCTTGTTTTCCAGGAAAACATCTAAACATTCTGAAGATGAATATGGAAAACAGGAGAATAGGTGCTCTTTAACTCGTTTCTGAATCGTTCAGTTGAATCAGCAGCACATGATTTCTGCGAACACACGTTGTGTCCCAGCGGTGCGTCTGGTTTAGTTAGTCTGTCTGATGCTCCTCATGAGAGCGACGCTTGACAGACGACACCACAAGGAAGAAAAAGATCCAGGCAGAAACAGAGAGACGGTCCTGATGATGAAAGAGAAGAATGACGCTCATGAATATTTATGAGTGACAGAAAATCTGTGATTGATTCACTGCGTGAGACTCATCATGAAGCACAAACATCCATGTTCAACACAGAGGATTCCCCTACAGTCTGAACATCCATCTATCTATCTATCTATCTATCTATCTATCTATCTATCTGTCTGCTGTAATGACAGTAATTTTCTGGGAACTGAACGTTCTGAGAACATTGGGTTTTATTTTTTTCTTTTCATCTGGATTTTTTTACTCTTTTGTAAGAAATCCAATTACTTTAATCTTTGTCATGTTTCTCTACCCAAGACAAGAGTTCAGTTTCACACTATTTCTCTTCTGAAAGCAGAACCTGTTTTTCATACGGTGTGTCACATTAACATATTTACATTTACAGCATCACTTCATGAATCAAACCCATGACCTTCTGTTTCCAGCGTCATACTCGACTCACTGAGCGACAGAAACACTTCAGGGTTCGGTTTTACATCCACATCCAGACAGTATGATACAGCATACACCGATCAGGCATAACATTATGACCACCTTCCTAATACTGTGTTGCTGCCAAATCAGCCCTGACCCGTCGAGGCATGGACTCCTCTAGACCCCTGAAGGTGTGCTGTGGTATCTGGACCAAGATCTCAGCAGCAGATCCTTTAAGTCCTGTAAGTTGTGAGGTGGAGCCTCCATGGATCGGACTTGTTTGTTCAGCACATCCCACAGATGCTCGGTTGGATTGAGATCTGGGGAATTTGGAGGCCAAGTCAACACCTCAAACTCTTTGTTGTGCTCCTCAAACCATTCCTGATGCTCACGTGTCCACTGTTGTCTCTTTCGGCGGTGGACAGGGGTCAGCATGGGCACCCTGACTGGTCTATGCAGCCCCATATGCAACAAACGGTGATGCACTGTGTATTCTGACACCTTTCTATCAGAACCAGCATTAACTTCTTGAGCAATTTGAGCTACAGTAGCTCGTCTGTTGGATCGGACCACACGGGCCAGCCTTCGCTCCCCACCTTGGCCGCCCATGACCCTGTCGCCGGTTCACCGCTGTTCCTTCCTTGGAGCACTTTTGATAGATACTGACCACTGCAGACTGGGAACACCCCACAAGAGCTGCAGTTTTGGAGATGCTCTGACCCAGTCGTCTAGCCATCACAATTTGGCCCTTGTCAAACTCGCTCAAATCCTTACGCTTGCCCACTTTTCCTGCTTCTAACACATCAACTTTGAGGATAGATAGAAGAGAATGAGACTCTTTAAGCTGCAGGTTGATTTCTAGCTCTTAACCCTGTTCAATTCTGAATGACTAAGTAGTTTCTCACTAGTGTCCGGACTCTAACTAGTGGCATTAAACTACTCTCGGTCTCATTAAAAACAAATTTCCTCTTCAATTGCTATTAAAGAGGTCAGGCAGTATTTTAAAAGAAGCCAATAAGCGCTAATTAGCAATTAGAATGCAGGAGAGAGCGTGTGATTGTGAAGCAGTATAAGCAGCGAGACGCGTGAGTGTCGGGCCTGCGGGATCGACGTCCACTGACACTCCATCTGTTTCCATTCGCTTATATTGACCAACAGGCAGCGTCACGCGGCTCTGTGCTAAAAATACCAGTGTGTTGTTGACAGCGGCGTGGGATTCTGCTCCTTCTGCACCGAGAGGAAGCTTTGAGTTCTTTTATCTGGGAAGATGAAGGGAGATGTGATTCCTCATCATGACGCGAGACACAAAAACACAACTGCTCCAGCTCTTCAGCTTCAGACCCGCCATTAAACCTTTACATGAAACATTTGTTTTTGTTTTGAATCATATTTGATGCGTCAGGCTTTTATGGCTCATATAGTATGATATAGTGAGAAACGGATCGCAGATACTTACATAAAACACATATAAATATCAGTCGTCACTCTATATCTGCCAATAATATGTCTTAGTAAGATGATATTTAAATGCTTTATGATCAAAGAGTCTAAACTATCAATCAGACGACAGAAGGACTAGATTGTGTGCGATACTGTCTATAGGGTTAAAGTCTCAGTGTCACACACACACACAGAGCGTCTCCTCGTGTCTCGTGTATCTTCTCCAGCGTGTTTGACACCTGCAGTCTGAACTGATGGAGGAATATGAACTCTAACGACCTCCGAGAGAATCGTCAAGGCGTAAAGCCGTGATCCCACAGCAGCCTGAGACATCCATCATCCGTCAGAGCGGCCGGGCCTTGAGCGGGAGGACGCTCATAAATCCACCGCGCTGATCTGTGAACGCCTGTGATCGCCGCGTAATTACAGCTGAGAGACGACATTGACGTGACCTCTGACGCTCACACACACACACACACACGCATGTTCACTAACACTCCTGTGTCTGTGTTCAGAATCATTCACTCTATATTGACTACTAGAGCACTGAATCACACAATGAATCATATCATTCAGACTGATATCTCACAATACACTAATTTTTGCTGGAAAAAGAACAAAAAAGGTTTGTATGTTAAACACCCAGATTTTGTGTTAGATCAGAATCAATGAATCATCACACAGAGTCACTTAATCATCGGACAATCGCACAGAATCATGGAATCGCAAGAATCATTGTATAGAGTCACTGAATCATCAGATAATCACACAGAATCATGGAATAGAAAGACTGAATCACTGAATCAAATCATCAGACAATTGGACAGAATCACTGAATCATCTGACAGATTTACTGAATTATAAGATCAAATCACTGAATCATCAGACGGAATCATTGATTCACAAGAAACACAATCACTGAATCCTCCTAAAGGAAACAGCTTTATGTGTACTAAACTGACTGAAGCTGAACACACACACTCACACACACACACACTCACACACACACTGACACACACACACACACACACACACACACACACTCACACACACACACACACACACACTCACACTCACACACACACACACACACACACACACTGGACGATCCTCTGAAGGTCAGACTGGAGGAAACTCTAATGACAGTGAATCAGTCTGAGTGAATCACGTGTGTTAGACTGAAGCGCAGTGCAGTATAAATGTTTCTCAGTATTGGAGGTCACATCGGATCTTCTGTGCCGCTGTCGCCTCAAATCAAACTCTCGTCTTTCTCCAGAATGCTCACAAAATTGAAATGTCATGTGTTGAACTCTATCTGAATTCATTCTGACATCTTTAAAATGAGCATTTCTTTCTTTTTCTCTACATGTGTAGAGATGTGCAGAACTACATACTCTCAAAAACAACAATCTTAACCAGCTGAGTTTCAGCATCCATTCCTCTCCTCGTTAACAGGAACATTAACTACAAAACAACAAACGCAAAACTACTAAAATAAATGATGAAATAAAGGCTCTAATGACACCTGCTTCATCTGAATCAGCCTTCACACGATTAATCACACACAAATTGAGCACAATCTCTTTTCACATCATATTTGTCTTTACATGTTTCAAGTCTCTGCATTTGTGTGGCTCAAGTCAGATTTCGAGCCCCAGATTTCCGTGTTTCCACTGAACCTGCTCCTGGACGTCCTTCCACAGCCGTTACTCGACCTCTATGAATATTTTAGAGGTGTTTGTAAATGGCTTATCAAACATTTATACAGCGTATCAGTAATGCTGTGTGTGTGACAGATGTCTGGTGCTCGTGCACAGGTTAAGAGTCGTCCGTCACAGCGAGAGCGGCGCTTCATCACTCGCTCTCATTCCCTCAGAGTCCGTCATGACAGATGACCGGCTCCTTCACATCAGGTTCTGTTTCTATTCCTCTCTCTCTCTCTCTCTCTCTCTCTCTCTCTCTCTCTCTCTCTCTCTCTCTCTCTCTCTCTCTCTCTCTCTCTCTCTCTCTCTCTCTCTCTCTCTCTCTCTCTCTCTCTCTCTCTCTCTCTCTCTCTCTCTCTCTCTCTCTCTCTCTCTCTGTTTAGCAGTAAAATGCTTCTCTTGATTTCCTCCAGTTTTGTCTTGTAAACCAAAGCCCAAGGTATTCTTCAGTTCTCACACAAACGCTACACTGTAAAACATAACACAAAGATTACTGGGATTCGATTAACAAGAAAATACTATGGAAACTCTTTATACAACATCTGCAAAGTTATGACGCTCAAAGTTCAATGCAAAGGGAGATATTTTCTTGTTTAAGGACTACAACAAACGGCTGGTAGGGACTACAACGAGCTTCTTCCTGGGTTGGTGACATCACTAACCCTAAAATTTACATAAACCCCGCCCCCGAGAACACACAACAAAGGGGGCGGGGCCATGTTGGGCTGCTTTAGAGAAGAGGAAGAGTTGTTGTAGTAGAGTGTTGTTGACGTGCCGTCATTTTACGCCGGACTGCTTCACAAACGAGGGTCAATTCAACGCTGGATTTGCACAAAAGATTAAGTGCTAGTGGATGAGTTGAATCAACTCCACAGCAACTACATAAATTTATCCACTAACCATTCAGAAACGTCCTAAAAGTTGTAACTTCTTCCTGAGTCTCTCCATCAGTGTCGACTCCGGTTTGAACAATGTAAGGCTGAACACCGTTACTGACAATCCTCATTTTGGCTGCGTGAGATTCTCCAGCTTTGTTGTTGTTGAGCTGTTAAAGCTCCGCCCTCTTCTGGAAAGGGGGCGGGAGCAGCAGCTCATTTGCATTTAAAGGGACACACACAAAAACGGCGTGTTTTTGCTCACACCCAAATAGGGGCAAATTTGACAAGCTATAATAAATGATCTGTGGGGTATTTTGAGCTGAAACTTCACAGACACATTCTGGAGACACCAGAGACTTATATTACATCTTGTGAAAAGGGTGTCACACGATTCTTCAGAAATCATTCTAACATGCTGATTTGCTGCTCAAGAAACATTTATGATTATTATCAGTGTTGAGATAAACAGTTGTGCTGCTTTATATTTTTGTGGAAACCGTCATACATTTTATTTTTCAGGATTCTTTGATGAATAGAAAGTTCAAAAGAACAGTATTTATTTTGTAACATTATAAATGTCTTTACTGTCATTTTTGATCGATTGAATGCGTTCTTGCTAAATAAATATGTTTATTTCTTTCTTTAAAAGAATCTTTTTGAATGGTAGATACAATTTACAATCCTCAACATCAGATGTTCAACGCCCCAAACTGAAACGGGCTGAGAAGCGTGGTAACGTCAGAGCTGATTTTATTACAGACGCTCTCTGGCTCCTCACAGGAAGCATGTCTGATCGCTGATGACTCCTCAACGCCTCTGCTAATGGAGACGGACTTGATAAACGCTGTAATTCATCATCATCAATTTCCGTGCTAGCGCTACACAGATTAATCGGGTGCTGCTAGCATGGGGCCTGTCCTAAATGATTAATGCTCATAAACAGCACTACATCAACATTAATGCTGATTGCTGATCAGTTCAGATGGCTGGCGCTTCCCCTGATAGCGCGCGCGTGACGGGTGAAATCCAAGCTACGCGCTTAGCCGAGCATTAGCGGCCTGCAGCGGAGGAGAAGCGCGCGGGAAGCTAATGAGACGCTCTCGGGCTTAAATGCAAATGAGTGCCAATGTGAAAGTATTGAACGGAGCTAATTCAAACCAGCAGCGCAGGTTCTGCTATAGGTATCGATTAGCTGCGCTTCTAGACTGAACACCGCGAGGAGAGGCAGATGCAAACGCAGCACTTTCACGCCTGCTAAAGTGAACGTGGAGAAGATCCAGTCATGATAAAGCATAAATCCATAGCCGGGTCAACTCTTATTGACCCGAGACGGCAAATTCTGTTACTGACAGAAATTAATTACAAACACAAAGAAAGAAAGAAAGAAAGAAAGAAAGAAAGCAAGAAAGAAAGAAAGAAAGAAAGAAAGTGATCTGATTGGTTATTTGATGATAAATTCTCATGTTCAGTCACAGATAAAAAGCATTTTTTGTGATTCACTGTTGCATTAAAACTGAATCTGTAACAACAAGCACTACATAAATAAACTTGACGACTGCATTTGAACGAATCACAAAAGTGAAAACAGCCCAGAATGCAAGTTTAATATTTTTATATGCTTTCAAAGAGCTTCTTGTGCTTCAATGGAAGAAGAAAATCTGACCGTCTGTACTGTCACATGATCAACGACTGACATTGGATTAGTCACATAGAAATAGAACATACTGCAGTCGATTTCCTCATGTTGAGTGTATACAGTGGCAAGAAAAAGTATGTGAACCACTTGCAGAATCTGTGAAAATGTGCAAAAATTTAACAAAATAAGAGAGATCATACAAAATAGTACTGTCCTGAGTAAGAAATTTTACGTAAAAGATGTTTACATATAATCCATAAGGCAAAAAAATAGCTGAATTTATTAAAATGACCCAGTTGGATGATCTACGACTGTTTTTTTTGTTTTGTGATGGTTGTTCATGAGTCTCTTGTTTATTCTGAGCAGTTAAACTGAGCTTTGTTTTTCAGAAAAATCCTCCAGGTCCCAAAAATTCTTCAGTTTTCCAGCATCTTTTGCATATTTGAACCCTTTCCAGCAGTGACTGTATGATTTTGAGATCCATCTTTTCACACTGAGGACGACTGAGGGACTCAAACACAACTATTAAAAAAGGTTCAAACATTCACTGATGCTCCAGAAGGAAACACGATGCATTAAGAGTCGGGGGGTGAAAACTTTTGAACAGGATGAAGAGGTCCAAATTTTTCTTATTTCGCTTGAATATCATTTTTTGTCTTGTGGATTATATGTAAACATATTTTATGTAAAATATCTTACTCAGGACAGTACTAAATAAAAAATAACATGCATTTTGTATGACCTCTCTTATTTTGATAAATTATTAACATTTTCACAGATTCTGCAAGTGACTCACATTTTTTTTACATGCAACTGTATATGAATGAGAACATTTATTATATATGTGTGTGTGTGTGTGTGTATATATATATGAGCAATATCACACAAGTAGCTGTGTGATATGGCTGTATATCAGCACAGCTGTGGTTGGCTGCAGGTAATCACAGTAAATACAGTCAGTAAATACAGTAATACAGTCATATCACACGGTTACGAGTGTGATATTGCATTTATACAACAGTTCGACGGCACGAGTGTGTAAATAAATAAGAACAACAACGGAGTGTCTTTTAAAACCCTCTTTTGTGAGGAACTACTTCCTTCCGCCACGGATTCAAATCTTAAGTTGAGAGTTTAACAGTTGAGCACAAGCCTCCGTTACTAATAAGAACTAGTAATGAAGGAACGTTGAGTCGCTTCATTGAAACTCACTGTAATATGTAGAGTATTATGAGAGAGAGATCGCCTGAGCGAGTGTATTACCTGCATCTAGCTGATATTCTTCAGGTCAATCTTTTATTCACAATCACAAAATCAGTTTGAATGTCCGCTGAGGAAAGCCATATCTTTGTCCTTTTAACATTTAAGAGGATTTCCCATGACAGCGCTAGTCAATGCATAAGATGATGTTTAAAGTAAAAACAACCTCCTTATTTCCTTGTTTCAGTCCATTTCAATATAAAAGTCTTTGCGACTGACTGACTCACTCATAAAGACAGTCTTTGCTGCCATCTAATGGCGTATTAATGTAACTTTCACTGAAGTCGAAATCACTAACGGACTCTTTCTCAATACCAAAAAATACGGCATGTTATTTATATAAAATATTATTTATTGAACAATAATATGTAAATGAACAACAATAGCCATTATAACAGTATAAGAAGTAAAATAGGAAATAAACACAAGCAAACAGTTCAGTCAAACGTACAAAAGCAGCGCTCTAGTTAGTACAGGATTTAATTTCAATGTAAATATAAAGTTATGAAACTGAATATAGCCCTTAAGCCAAATCTATTAGCTCTGGAACAAGTAATAGATTAATAAGACCAAAGATTGTCCGTTTGATATACCCAAAACGAATTATACCTTATGTTTAAACACTATCTACATAAGAGCCAGCGGCAGATTCCCAAAGGACTGCCTGAGATGAAGCGGTTCTCTGCGGGTACATGAGCGCTGAACGCTCGCTGACGGCCTGGAGCTCACATCTCCAAAGATATCTAAACAAATTTTCAAATAGGCGCCATGTTTACATATAAATCACATATCTGAGGTCTAAACAACTACATGCTCGCCTAAAAACTCTTAAAAATACATTCCGTTACAAAATAACAGTAGTATCTGTAAAAATATGGTGGGTTTCTCGTCCGCCATGACACTCGCTGTGAGAATGCTGACATATATATATATATATATATATATATATATATATATATATATATACTGTATATATATGTATGTCTGTGTGTGTATACTGCATATATTAATTTTTAAGTCCTAAAACCTAAAAGTCAATCTCAGACTTTCCCAGATATGAACTCTCAGACTTTTGATCAGCATTATTATTTTATTATCACTGACATACTATTATAGTTTTTGCTAATATTTCGAATGAAAACTTTTAATGCCAAAAGTGAACTTCCTCAGCTTCAGCAGTAACATCAGTGAGGCTCAGAATCCTATTAAAGCTTCTCTTATTCTTCTCTATCAGACGGTGCGATCAGGTCAGCGGTCAGCCGTCTTTGACTGTTTTCCAGTGATTTCACCTCAGTTCTGCAGCCTTACAGCACACAAATCTCTGGCAGGTTTCAAAGGAGGATGAAAGGAGATGCGTGTACAGAGCGTCTCTTCAGAGACAGACAGACTGACGGACGGAGGTGAACCGTCGGATCAAACCGTACGCGCGGCCGACACACATCTGAATCTGAATAGCTTACAAAAGCAGCTCATTAACACTGTGACCAGCAGAACCGGCCCGATTCATCAGTGTCACGTCTTGTGTAGGGCACTAAAGCAGCGTTTTCCACAGGGAGAGCGCGGCCTACATTCGGCGCCGGACGCCCTTCCACGGGTACGAACATCGCTGCCGGAGCAAGACGCTGGGAAATATCGCGTATGACCCCATTAATACTGCAGAGGTGCTGTAAGCTTCTGAACGAGACTAACCTGCCATCAAAACACATCGCAGCAAACCTGAACCAGCTGCAATGCACACGCTGATCAACCAACACAAACACAACCTGAGGAATGTTATGTACTAAAATACTCCCAACTCTGATTAAAAACAAACCATGAAATGCAAGAGAATCCTGACAGAGCCGAATGAACACTACTACTGGAACCACTCCAGACCTTCAGTCATTTAAAGCATCATGTTTCCATTATTTGACCGTCAGCTGCTTTTAAATGCCACAGTTGTGCTGCTGTTTACATGATAGTGTTGGTATGTCAAAAAACAAATGCAAATACACTCAACTGAGAGTCTAAACTGTGTATATTTTCTCCGGGATGATGATCAGACTCCCGACAATATCCGGCTTATTTTGCAGCGTGTGAGTAAAGCTGTTTTCTGTGAAATGTGCAAGTCTTCTGATTCGTCAGAATAACAAAGTGCAGTAAAACTATCTGCGCTACAAACCAGCGTCTTTATAATTATGACAATACATTCAAATAATATGGTAAGAAATACCAGTCTGCAAGATCAAGCCACTTAACAGACAGCAGATAACTGAGAGTCAAAATGATCTCATCCGTTTTTACGTTAAAAGTATTGTGGACAGTTGAATGTAAAAATGTACTGTTGAATGACAGAGCGCTCAATCAGCTTCAAAACCTGCAGTTCATCTGATCTTTTATAATAATGAAGCGCTCTAGAACTGATGAAATATTTCATTTGAAGACTTTAAGCAGTCCATCCCTAAACCGTCCCACACTGAACCCAACAGCAGTGGACAGACGGAGCTCTTCACCAGTGCTTCTCCTGCTTCGAGAAGCTGCTGTGTGTGTGACCGTCATCATCATCATCATCATCGTCATCATCAGCTCACGGGGAACGTTCTGCCAAGGTTCTCTCAAAGCTATGAACGTTCTTCCAGTAATGTCAATAGAACGTTCGTTCACAGTTATCTGGACTTTAATAATGTTCTCAAAATGTCATTATTTCTGTTTTTTTCTGGGAAACTTAGAACATGTTTTTGTTAGTTGGGATGAAGCACTTAAGCAGGAGATTCACTGAACGAGAGTCGCTCTGGATTAAAGCAGCTGCTAAACATCAGCTCACTCACTGACTTCAGCAGCTTAGCTTATCAACATCCGGGTAAAGTCACCTGTTCAACAGAGTGTGATAGCACACACACACACACACACACACACACACACACACACACACACACACACACACACACAGCATCTCATCAAGTGTCAAGATGTCACATATTTCTTCCATTTCCATTTATTTCTTTGCTCTGTGTTTGCTGTTATCTGTGACAGTTTACAAATGATGCAAACCTCTGAAAGCGCGTCTGTCTCCACAGGGAAAACATCATTGTCTTATTCAAAACACTTTTACAGACGGGTGACTGAAAAGATGATCACGAGATGAGCGATATCCGTTAAACCGGCTTCAATATTCCCGCAGGGTGAGTTCAGTCCGGGTTAAGGTCTGTCCAGCTCTGATTAGTCAGTCTCATGCATGTGAATCTGAGGTTTTCTGACCTAAAGGGGGCAGCAGAGAGTCTCTGGACTCCATCCGTCACTAATCACCTCACTGGAGCCCAGTTCAACTCACCCGACCGCCCATGTCCTCAGGGGCGACACACCAAACTTAACTTTCTCACTGTTAAAGACTGTAAAGTGATACTGTAAAATAGTAACAGTAAGTTTCATTACTATATATGGAGAAAAACAACTTCATGTAAATTTACAATAAATATTATTAAATGTAGCATTTTTTAAGCTAATTCTAATAAATTACATCTTATAATTCTCAGAATTCCCTATGTGACACTTCACATTTGATTTTTCATTTTAATAATTATGTTAATAATTATATTTCTTGTTTTTTATTAGGGTTTTATGTTATATCTGATGTTGTAAAGGAATGTTTTTTACATTATTTTGTGTTAATTGAAAAAATTTGCAGGTTATTCTGTAAGCATGTTTACATTTTTACTGTTTTTTACATAATCATTCTGGCAACCACAGCTGCCATTATATTTTTCCCCTATTAAAAGGACAAGATTTTTTTACAGTGTGTTATTAATATATGTGCTAGACGAGTGTCTGATGGCTTGAGCTTCATGATGAGACTGGTAGAAGCGCACAAGCCTCTCGGGTCGCTCGGTTAAACTAGACTAATTCCAGGTTCTGACCGTCCACCATTAGCGCCGCAGGAGGAGAACGCTATCGGCGTCTGTTTCTCGTGTGTCCGAGCGGATCATCTTTCCCATTACCCTGGTCCTCTGCCATCTTCAACTCCCCAAACAATTAGAGCAGGCCGGACAGATCTCGCCTTCGATTTCCAATACTGCAGCGCTGCTGTGAACTCGGCTCGGGTTTCCAGTGGAGCCGGACGGCAGGCAGCGAGGATAGGGTTACTGAACACATGAAGACTACAGAGAAATCCTTCACATTCATCTCCATCTGAACTTCTGCGGGAAACAACCTCACATTCCATTCATGTTTAGAGAGAGAAGAGGAAACACCTGCAGTGTGTTTAGAGATGGGCATTCAACACACACACACACACACACACACACACACTATTGTTCTATCCTTCCATGTGTGTGTTGTGTGAAGATGACATTAGCACATTGGATATCTGGAGTGAGACACAATCCTCCTGTCTCACTTCAACTGAGAGAGAGAGAGAGAGACAGAGAGACAGAGAGACAGAGAGACAGAGAGAGAGAGAGAGAGAGAGAGAGAGAGAGAGAGAGAGACGGCTCTCCTCCTGAGGACGATCCTCTGAACTAAATCGAGCTAATCTCTAATTCACCCACCCATGACGGCAAAACAAAAAATCCTCGAGAGGACTTGACTCAGCAGGAGGGGAGAGTGTGTGTGTGTGTGTGTGTGTGTGTGTGTGTGTGTGTGTTTACGTTCACATTACCCAAGACCGATCTCACGGAAAGCCCAGAGGACATGAATTATGCGGCGTGTCTAACATCAGTACAGCGCAAACACGACGGATCGTTCTGGACAAACATCAGACGACATTCTCTCAACCAACAACTACAAGGTCACAATTTGTCAGATAAAAGCAGCCTCAAACAGTCTTTATATGTGAAATTGCTCAAACATTCATCAGAACGATCACATTAGCAGGTTTGAGAGCTGTCTAAGAACTGAAATAACTCTCCTGTCTCTCTCTCTCTCTCGTGTTTGAATGTGCTGCATGTGCTCGAGGCCTGCGGCGTGTTTCAGATGAACACGTTACACAACTATCATCTCAGACCCCGAAATAGGAGCGTGCAAAGGAACTACTTCTGCTCTCTCGCTCTCAGTGCTCAATATAAGGATTGATTTCTCATTTTGCCATTTTAATGTCTCACATTGATGAAGCGCATCTGACCTGCATGAAGGTATCGCTGCGAAACGACGCAAACACGTTACGATCGCTGGGCCAATGTGACCGCCACATATTCAATATCACTGATAGGACAGAGGCGCTTAATTGAGAGCTTCATTTCACTCACGGTGTGTGTGTGCGGCCCTGTAGTGAGCCGTCTACATAGGGAGCATCTAAAAATCGATCTTGTAATGATAATTCAGCCAAGAATGATCATTCTGTCATCATTTACTCTCCTCATGAACCTTTTTTATAGAACGTTGGGAACCAAACAATGGAGCACATTTCAATTGCATCGTGTTCCAGAGAAGCGCACACACAAATATTGAGTAAAAGGGTCTATTTTTAATTCAGTTTGTGACAGATACTGCTTCAGAAATTGGCCAAAATACAGGATCTTATCAGAAGGCGTGATGCTGCTGTCGAGGTACACCGCTCACTGATGCTCTGAACGCAGACGTGTGTCCTGGATGAAGCACCATGAGGGAACAATATGTCTGAGCTTACATTTACATCTTGATTTTGAAATGCAAATGCAGCAGTAGATGCGAATCCCAGGAGCGTCAGCATCATCTGAGCAACTTGAACACAATTACATCACTCTCTCTCTTTCTCAGGTTTATTATCCGCCCACGTTCATTGCCGCATCGTGACATCTTGTCCTCTAACTGTTCATCTCCACCTTTCTGTCCTCCCACACTCTTCCTGTCTCTCTGGTTTCTAGCGTTCACTTCCATCTTGCTCGACTTCATTTATCTGCTGTATTTTACATTTCTTCGCTCGCCATTAAAGGAATGTTCCAGGTTTCGTTGCTATCATCTGTCCATTAGCCCAGAAAATCAATACAACTAGTCGCTCAATTACAATAAATCAATCAAAACATAATGGTTAAAGTACAGAACGAACTGTACAATGGAAATGCTTGAGTCAATAAATATTAAAGGTCTAGCTACAAGACTCAAACACTGCCTGTGTTAAAAAAATGGTGTAGAAACTTTTTCACTCAGAAATTGCTAGTAAATTTTTAATTTTATTTTATTTGAAATTTTGAAATGAAATTTGTAATTAGAAAAACTCAAATGTTTTTTTTTTTTTTTTTTTTTTGTAGAAAGTACTCAAATGGTCTTTGTTTTAATTACAACTTCCTCAGAATACTGTATACAAGAACACCAGACAGCAGAACACTGTTTACCAGCGTTAACTAACCTGCAGGACATTAGTAACGCATGACCAGACGCTCATCCACCCATTCAGACACTTCACAGCTCAAATCACACACATTCACACCGACTGATTCATGCAGGTGCTTCAACTACAACACAGACTTCAGATTTCGAACCATCTGTGCCGCTTTACTTCCATCATAAGAGCTGCTGAAACACTGATCTTTAAAAAAAAAAGAGCCTGAATCAGTTTTACACACACACACACACACACACACACACACACACACACACACACAGGTTTCGCGTTAATTCTAGTAAGAATTGAGTGTGTGTAGCTATGTTTACAACCAGAGCTGTGAATGTAACTTATGCGCAAAATTGGAATATGGCATAAAACATTCGTGAAAGCACTGTTTCCATGAGGTTCCACATGTTTCCACAAGCACTGTTTCTATCCCATGTGTTGCAGTTGGGATCTCCATCATAAATGAGTTGTGTCTCAGAGGACGCTGTCATGTTCTCTCCCAGATAGTAATTGTATTGTTCTAAGAATGTTCTGGCAATGTTTTCAGCACCAAGTTTTATTTTTGTTCCCAGAATATTCTCCTAAAAGGTAGGATAACATTCTCTAAAAACATTCCAAAAAAGTTAATGATAACATTAGATCATTATAAGTTTTTAGCGGGAAGCTTCCCATTGGGCACTGGATGTGGACTCCAACGTCATTCAGACATCAAATTTTGGTCGAAAATGAAAATAAGGTTAATGTCTAAACCCAACATTTCTTAAACAACTCAAAAAAAAGCATTACCAGCTTCACTTATTACAAACCAGATTGATATTATTTCTGTCAAACGTGTATAAAAGTTCTTATTGACATAAACAGAGGTTTAGATGTCTGTTGACGTCTGTTTGAAAGTAATAGTTTGGTTTGATGTCACCATTATGGTGATCAGTGTTTGCTTTATTTGGGCAGTTTGGCTCTTGACTTTTTAATGTTAGTTTTCCTTTGGCTGCTGTAACTGTTTGTTATGGCAAGTACTGCAAAAGAAAATGTGATCAGATGATATTAGCTATTTGTTGGTGATAAAGATATTATTATCATGTAGCAGTAACAGTGACATGCTTCATGCTGCAATGCTTTCTGGGTGCATCATACAAAACTCACCCATGACTCCCAGAATGCATTGCGGCATGAAGCAGATCACCGTTGTTGAGATTCACATGTTGATTCTTGATGTCTGTGAGTGTCTGAGTGGTTCAGTAGTTCAAAATGTTTAGTGCACAATGTGTTTTTAAAGTTCTACTGATTATCTGATTAAAATACTGCTGGATCTCATGCTGTAGAAACAAATGTTATTTTTGGAGTTATTTAATGATGTTGGAGCTTGATGTCAAACAAAGGTTGGGTTTTCACTTTCAACTAAAAGTTGATGTCTGAGAAACATTTAAGTCCACATCCAATGCCCAATGGGAAGCTTCCCGCTAAAAACTTTATAAGAATGTTAGGGGATAATGTTCTAATGTTATCACTAAACATTGTTAGAATGTTTTTAGAGAATGTTATCCTACCTTTTAGCAGAACATTCTGGGAACAAAAGTTAAACTTGCAGCTGAAAACATTCCCAGAACATGAAAAATTTCTAGCTGGGCTTGCGTTCGGATGCTGGTGTTTGGGAACACTATCGTGTGAGACGCTTCTGGAGGGAATTAAACCAAATCATTCTGATGACAGACTTTGACTCAGGCGTTTCAGAGCCACCAAACCAACGTTTGAGGTGCTGCGATGTGATTGGTCCGCTGGTTAGTCCAGTTATCCAATCACAGCCTCTGATGAGGAAAAGTCACACAAGTTTTTGAGGAATTTATTCAGTAAATATGTTTCCATTGTAGTTTATGTGCATGTCTTCTTAATAGATAAAAAAAAAAAGTATCTCTCTCTTTTTTTTTTTTTTTATCTTGGCATTTCCATCTAGCCTATTTTTATGTGATATCCCAAAATTAACATAAAAATAGGTGGATGGAAGCATAGCTAGTGTGTGTTCTCATGAGCTCATCAGCTTGTGTGTGTGTGTGTGTGTGTGTGTGTAATTAAGTCAGAGACACAGTTTAATTAAAGTTGGGCATTTGGGTGTAATGAACAGTGAAGTGATTCATCATGTCGTTCATCACATTCAGCAGGACTAGAGAGAGAGTAACGGCCTTAACTCGTGTCATTCAAACCTTTATTTCTTCAGTGGAACAGAAGATATGCCTCAGTTTTTTTTTTGTTGTTGTTTTGTTTTTTTTCCCCCTCCATATTACTGTAATTGAAGTCAATGGGATCCAATGTTTGGTTCCCAATGTTCTTCAAAATATCTTCTTTTGTGTTTCACAGAAGTCGTATGGGTTTAGAATGAGATGAGGGCGAGTAAATGCTCATTTACATACACAGTTTCAGTCACGGCTCAATGGAAACACACTGTCTGCAGCAGTAACACACGTAATGCCAATTAGCACAGAAAGTCACGTCACCTCGTCCCTCACTTGTTTTATTTCATGAGTGTGAATCTGATCTGAACTCACCCCACTGAATTACAGTTCATGTCTATTGACTCCCTGATCTGTAGAATAAATCTTTGACTGATTAGACGCATCTCTTCAACACTGGCAAAACAATGAACAGCCTTTAAGGCAAGACACTACAGGTGAATAGAGTAAAAACTGTAACTAATAGACCACCACATACTTACACAGTTAAATTACAGAACAAGACAGTTGTAAGTTTTCTGAAATTAGGCATTATCTGGTTAAATATGCACTAATTCACATACATTTCCAGAACACAAATCTGAACACTGGATGAAGCCAGGGTCAAAATTCTTATCTGATTTTGTTGAAGGTTTTTACAGAGGGGATTTTAGATATCTGTTTTTAGCACCTGATAAATAAGAAAATATTGTCAACAGACAGAAAAAAAAAAAAATCACCATGTTTAGGGAATAAAATGTCATATATAATCAGGTGAATGATATATGAACAAACCCCACAGTAAAAACCTTCAGAATATAGATAAGAATAAAACTGTAAATTTTGGTGTATGTAAGTGTTACTGAAGTGGAGAAAAAAACTTTTAAATTTTTTGTACTGTAATTTAAATCTACAGACGCAAATAGATAAAGTGCAATAAAATAAACACTATCCCCCGGTTTCACAGACAAGGCTTAAGCTAATCCTAGACTAAAATGCATGTTTGAGCTGTTTTAACTGAAAGCAACTTGTACTGACAGATCTTAAAATATGTCAGTGTCATTGCTTTGTATCAAGATGCACATCAGTAATGTTTTTTTCTAGTGAATGTTTATAAAAGATATTTAAATATTCTAATTGAACTAAGGCCTAATCCTGGTTTAGGCTAAGCCCTGTCTGTGAAACTGGGCCTTAATGTGTGTTTTGGATGTTTTCTTTCCACTAGTCTGAAATAAGACATTATGGACGCAAAATCACAATGGTTTTGCCTATAGTGTCTTGCCTTCGAACAGATTTTATTTATTTATTTTTTAAAAAATGTCTATAATATACTGAGAATGTACTATACAATATATTATGAGCTCCTAAGTAGACTAATGATTAACAAATATGAAATGCTAACCTATTCATTTAAATATAATGAAATGTATAGAAATCACATTTGAATATCTATAGTTGTCATTTCAAACATAGATTATTGATAATCATCAGGGGCCTGCTTAATAAAACTTTCCGTAAATTTCATCCTAAAAGTGTACGTATGCACAAAGCTAGATTCTGCGTTTTCAGATTTATAAAACCACGTGTACACCAGAACCTGTGCAAAAATCCCTTTATAAATCCCAGTCAGTGGAAGATTGTGCGTACGTGAATCTCCACCCTGTCTCCTCCCCCAAAAAATCACCATATATGGAGCTTACAATGCCTCGTTTTACTATGCATAACCTCATCTGCATATCATTTCCATGCATATTCCCACCCATGTGACACCATGGTCAACACCATCAAAGGTGCAAGACATTGGAAAATATTAGATACGGACTATAAACGCCATTTGTTCCATACACATTACATGCTAAAAATCATCCAATATCCTTAATATGTTTTAAAATAAATATCTTAAAATATCCATAAAAACAAAATTGTATAAAATACTTCTCAGATAAAGTTTTTAGAACAGAGTTGATTCATTCATTTCCACTGAAATTCTGGAATTTAAAAGATCTCAGTTCCTTTCAGTGTGTGTGTGTGTGTGTGTGTGTGTGTGTGTGTGTGTGTGTGTGTAGTGTTGTGTGTGTGTGTGTGTTCTTTGTGTCAAATACAGCAGTGTGGTGGCAGGTGTCACTGAGCTGTCAAGAGCGACGGCAGACGTAAGAGTCTGTAGACATCTGTCATACATCTCTGTCTGTCGCACTCTCATCCAGAATCCAGGGATCATTAGCAGAAGTTGAGTCACGGGCAAGCGCTCTAACTGAAGCATTCTGGGAAAAGGCCATCAGCGCAGTCTGCGAGCCAGCCAATCGGCTGATTACACTCTTGGATCCAGCCAATCGGATCACTGCACACGAGTTAAAGCCACACCTGCTCTCAGGCACATCTGAAGCACGTCACGCTCAATTAACATGTCCACACCTGTACAATCACACGGCAGCATACATGACACTCAGACTCTATATTCTGATTGGACGAGCTGCGTCTGAATCTGTTGTGAATAATTTGGACTCTAAAATTCTTAGAAAATCAAATCCGTATGTCTAACCAAGTTGTGCTCAGATTTAAAGTTGATATCACAAACATTGAGGTGCTAAAAGGTTGTAAAGTGTGTCTGTACAGTCGTGATGATTTGCGGTGCGGTGAAGGACTGTCATGATGTCAGAGAATAACCTGAGAATAATCAGCCTCACATTTGAGTGTGCAACATAATGATAGCGGATTTCTTTTCCATCCTTTTCAATTTCTACTTGAATCTTGCGGTTGTTTAAACAGTGGAGTTTTTCCTGTGGTTTGTGTGTATAAAACGCTTCTCTGACCTCTTGACTTCTCGTTCAATCACACATCTGTGTCTGAATACACGTCATTTGGCTTGGAGCTGTTGGTTTCAGCCGTCTTGACTCTGCAGACTGGCGCAATCACAGCGAGAGCTGGCCACACTGAAATCACCGGCTATTGTGTCCATTCTTCACAATCACGCGGCTCTTGTGCTACGCGGCTTTTGTTGGACTCGTTCTTCACGGGCTCTACAATTAACGACCGCAGAAGAGCCGGCGCACGACGGGAGTCACACTGCAGCAAAAGACAAGATGTCGGATAAACAGAAGCGACGTGTCCCTCATTTACTGACAAACAGGAAGACGACTGAACGTGAGGAGCGGCAGAACAAGAGTCTGACACTAATCAGACGGGGCTGAGATCAATTAACAAGAGGATGATACTGATGAGAACAGCTGGAGATGATGACAGACAGATGGACAGACGAGAGATAGATAGATAGATAGACAGACAGGAATTGTAAAAAAATATATATATATGAGACTATCTAACAAGTTAAAACACATCAGATAATGTTCTACTAAAAGAACTTTTGAAATCTGAAAAACTGCTTTATCTACTTAAAATATCAGTGTCCCTGAATAAAGTGATAGTGTGTGATGGTAATGATGTCTCTGAATTGGATATTTTCAGGGTTAAAAGGGTAAAGAAATGTGGGAATGACACATAATGAAGCTGAGAAGCAGAGAGAGGAGAACATGTATTAGTAATATAATCAATCTTTGCAAAATATCATTGCAAAACATCACAGCTCCGTCAGGCCTGATATAACATGGAGTTCTGGAAGGACGTTTGGACTCGTTCTTCACACATCTGTCACGTCTGAGCCGCACAGACCGCAGGCTAGCTCTGCTAATGCTAATCTCTGTCTGCGACTGTCATCATACAAACAAACAAACAAACAAACAAACACAGGAACAACTAAAAACCAGAGACAAACAAAATACCACTGAAATATCATACAATAATCTACACAATTATTGTCTAATTTCACAGTATAAATAGTAACACTTTACAATAAGGTCACATAAGTTTACGTTATTTAATCCATTTAACATAAAGCAAAACATTTGTTATTATTAATATTTGTTATTGTTAGTTAATAAAAATATTGTAAGCCCATGTTAGCTCAGGTCCATTGATTTTAATAATGTATTAGTAAATGTTGAGATTAACATTAGACGCTTTAGAAGTATTTATCATTGTTAGTTCATGTTCACTAATGAAAACAAATGAAACTTTAGAAATGACTGTTTATTTCGACCTGAGCATCATTACAGCATCTTTCAGTTAAAAAATGAAGCAGACGTTCTCTGAATCGATCTGTTATACAATCTTTCCTCTTTCCCGTTTTCTTTCTACAGTATATCGTTGTCTGAACGTCTCGTTTCTAGGATGGCGTTAGACTTCCTCTGCCTCTCCATGTGACGCCCCCTCAGATCTGTCTGTCTCTCTGCCTGTCTCTCTCTCTCTGTGCAGCTGATTCTAAATCTCTCTAATCTTTCACCATCAGGGTAGTAATTCAGCTCATTATAAAGCAGGATTGATAATAAGCGTTATAAAGCCGTCTCCTCTGTTGCCCAACTCTATTAAATCCACTTTAATTCAGATCCATTCGCAGCGCTGCAGTGGAGCACTCTGGGAAATAGAGCCAGATCACGCCGCACCTGCCACTCAATGACGGGAAATCCCTCGCCTTCCATCGCTTGTGCCTGAGATCCGGATCGGATCAGACACGCCTGAAATCGGCACGGAATGCAGATAAATACATTATTTCACCTCTGATGTCTTTTATCTTGTTTCTGCCATGGAATAAAAAACAAGGTCAAAAAAGGTCATTAAAACTTTTTTATCTCACAATTCTGACTTTTTTTCCCTCGCAATTCTGAGAAAGATTTTTTAGAATTGCGAGATATAAACGAAGAAATGCAAGATATAAACTCACAAGTCTGAGTTTTAAAAAGTCAGAATTGTGAGAAATAAACTTTTTTTAATTGTGAGAAATAAAAAAGTGAGAATTGTGACTTTTTTCATATTTTGTGACCAAAAAAAACAGTAAACTCAGAATTTCAAGAAAAAAGTCAGAATTGTGAGAAAGAAAGTCAGAATTTTGAGATAACTCACATTTGTGAGTAAAATCTCAGAATTGAGATATAAACGTATGAGTAAAAAGTCTGAATTTTGAGATCAAATCTTGCAATTGCAATTGCAAAAAAAAGTCAGAATTTCAAGATAAAAACTTGTAATTGTGAGTAAAAAGTCAGAAATTGTGAGATATAAACTCGTAACTGTAAGTAAAACCTCAGAATTATGAGATATAAACTCAGAATTGCATGTTTATTTTTAATTCCGTGGTGGAAACGCGCTTCCATGCCCACCCGATGATCCGCTGGCACAGCTCTGACCTGCAGTAAATCACAGACTCTGGCAGATCACGGCTTCATTTGAACACACTGCTGTTGTTTCTCAGACGCGCTGGTTAGTTTGACCGTGACTCGTTCTGAGACTCTGCGGTCACTCATTAAATAAATTCAGCCCCAATCTTCAAAACGCAAAGGTCGAAGTCATTAAAATGTGCACATGTTCGTTTGTGAAATCGACGGAATGAAACAGCAAACCCTGAATTCATTAATGCATGAGCCCCGGGCGCCGCGCTCGCCCTTCATTTACCTGAGGCCTCGCCGCTCAGCGTGACGCATTAGAAGAGGCCGCGCAGACGTGACCCCTGCCAGAGCCTGCTGCTCACAGAAAAACACAAATAACAAGACATCTGCAGCCTGCTGTCCGTTCCTCAGAGACATGAAGGACACGCCACTGTCGTACAGCATTACTGCAAGAAAACAATCAGAGGGACTTCCATGAAACAAAGTGTGAGTGAAACAAAAATATCTGAATTCATAATTCTTGTATTCGTGTAATAATTGTCTATTTTGCACACTGGTAACTAGATAGACAGACAGACAGACAGACAGACAGACAGGTAGTTAGTTGTGAAGGTCACCGTCGGTCAGTACATGGTTTGTGTGGTGAAGAACCTTCACAAGGTCTGTCAGATCCTGCAGTGAAACTGTCGTCCCCTCGGGGTAAATGCCGACCCACTGCAGAGAATCTAATTTATGATGTCTTGGCCGGTCTCTATCTCCTACAGAGAAGCTGTAAAACAGCTCCATAAAGACCCGGGGAGCGCAGTGATTTATACCCAGCCGGAGTCTTTCATGTCTGGGACACAGTCAGTCCGTGATTCCTGATCTTCCCTGGAGCTTGTTAGAGCTCGTGGAACAGCAGGCCGCGGATCTGCCGCTTCCTCCAGGGCTTGTAAGATCACGACATTATGATGCTTCCCCAGAAACTGTAATTGAAACACCGTCCCAGAGTGAAGTCTGCCGTTTAGTTGACTGCACAGATGAAATATAGCAGCCACTCGTGAATTCAATATCACAACCGCACACTACCTACTATACTGAACAGATCAGGAGCTAGAATCGTCTAGACGCACACTTGGAGTATATTTATAAAAATGTGTGTGAGATACTGTTTCCCATAATGCAATGCACTTCCACTTCTCTTGACTTGATTTGTTATTTGATCAGACTGACAAAGAGTTTTAAGAATTAAAGTGGATTCAAATGCAAAATATACATGTTTGTGAGATGATAAGCAGCTGAATTAAACAGGGTCATGTGGATACCATTAGTAGTGCGCAGTGTGCAGTGTGCTGTAGTACTCAATCAGACGGAGGGAACATCTCTCTCTCTCTCTCTGATGAAGTTCAGGGGTTTTTCTAATGCACTAATGGTCTTGTTAATTTCCTGGCCGAAGGGAAACTCAGATTTCACAGCAAACTGTCTTGGTGCAACACTAATGAGTGAGCCAAATGAAATCCAGTGCAAATAACTGCTAATTACAGCACACACACACACACACACACACACACACACAGGTTCGAAGGCAGTTTCACACTCAGAGCAGCCGCTGTGACTCATATCACATTGTGAATCTTCTCACTGTCAGTGTTTCATTCTACAGAATCACACACAGAATCACTACTGTTAATAATATCACAAATGAGCCATATTCTATACATTTCTATTGTCCTTTTCTTTTAAAGCATTTTTACCCTTCTGCTTGTTTGCTAATATGGCCTTGTCGGACTCGAGCGCTGCTACAAACAGTATTACTAATTATTCGTTTGACTATATTACATCTGAGCAAATCGGTCAGGTTGGGTTCAGACAGTTCAAGCTCAAAGCACAGGCACATTATCTCTCTTCATGCTTTCAATGAATAATCAATAACTACACAGACTCTGATCATTTACTGTCTAGTAGTAGATAAAACGCTGTAAATGTGGACACTGCATAGACTTCAGTTGTATTTATATTGAGCTAGTCATTAATACTACAACCTAAACCACACAGAAAACTTTCTGCAGTTTTAAAATAAGGTTCTATACAATCAACTTGAGAAAATGAGAACTGACCACGACGTCCTGTATTTCCAGCTTTATCTCAGTATTACCACACACTGTATGATTCACAGAGTTTCTGAGACTCATGATTCAATCCCCCAAACAGACGCATTCAATGACGTCTAACAGAAACCACTGGAGGTGCTGATTAACTTCATCATTTCATTCGCTGCGCTCACACGAGTGACTGTGAACACACAAACGCACCATTTCAGCAGCCATGGACGCTCAGATGAACCACACACAGAATAATACACTCATAAATAAAGGAAAACAAACTCTCAAATGAGCAATTATAAAACTACACATTTATCAAATAAACAAGTTAGTATAGGGAACACATATACACCATTAACTACGACTTTTCCCTCAATAAACTCATAATTTACTGCTTATTAATAGTTAGTAAGTTTGTTTTTAAGTTTAGGTATTGGGTAGGATTAAAAATGTAGAATAAGATCATGCATAATAAGGGATTAATATGTGCTTAATAATTACTAATAAACAGCCAATATTCTAGTAATATTTATGCTAATAAGCAACTAGTTAAAAGACCCTAAAATAAAGTGTTACCATAATAATAATAATAGTCTGAAACATTAGATGAGGTGAAACTGCCGAGTGTGTGAAACAGCAGAACAGGACTGACACTCACACACCCTACACTACATACACACAACACACACACAACACACACAATACACAATCACATTTGTATTATCTAAAATGTGCTGCAACTTGTATTCCAAAATGACTTATATAATGCATTTAAAGGATTAGTTCACTTCAGAATTAAATTTCCTGATAATTTACTCACCCCCATGTCATCCAAGATGTTCATGTCTTTCTTTCTTCAGTCGAAAAGAAAGGAAAACATTCCAGGATTTTTCTCCATATAGTGGACTTCACTGGGGTTCAACGGGTTGAAGGTCCAAATGTCAGTTTCAGTGCAGCTTCAAAGAGCTCTACACGATCCCAGACGAGGAATAAGAGTCTTATCTAGAGAAACCATCGGCCATTTTCTAAAAAAAATAAAAATTTATATACGTTTTAACCACAAATGCTCATCTTGCACTGCTCTGTGATGCTCCACGCATTACGTAATCACGTTGGAAAGGTCACGTGACGTAGGCGGAAGTACCGCGGTAGGGCAAAAAACTCTCTCATTTTCTCCTCCAACTTCAACATCGTCCGACATCGTTGTTTTACCTTTTCTTGTAAAGGCTGTTCGGCTTAGTCTTTGAACGTTGGCTTTGTAAACACTGGATCGGTACTTCCGCCTACGTCATGCGTGACCTTTCCAACGTGATTACGTAATGTGTGGAGCATCACAGAGCAGTGCAAGATGAGCATTTGTGGTTAAAAAGTATATCGTGTTTTTTTTTTTTTTAGAAAATGGCCGATGGTTTCTCTAGATAAGACCCTTATTCCTCGTCTGGGATCGTGTAGAGCTCTTTGAAGCTGCACTGAAACTGACATTTGGACCTTCAACCCGTTGAACCCCAGTGAAGTCCACTATATGGAGAAAAATCCTGGAATGTTTTCCTCAAAAACCTTCATTTCTTTCCACTGAAGAAAGAAAGACATGAACATCTTGGATGACATGGGGGTGAGTAAATTATCAGGAAATTTTAATTCTGAAGTGAACTAATCCTTTAATGTCAAATAAGCAAAAAGCAGACATTTAAAGGTTTTTATAGACATATTTCTCATGTCTGTGCTATAAGTTTTCGCTGTCTTTTGGTTTATTTTTGTGACGTGTCCCAGAAAGAAGTTCACAGAGACAGAGATGGCAGAAAGCGCATCCGGTTTGTTTTCTTTATTTTACAAGCAAACGTTTTGTTGTTATTTTGAATGTATACAAAAGTAGACCCTTTACAGTTTCCAATGATGTTTTACTCTGACCATAAATGATGGAGTATTTTAAGTTGTTTCAGCTGCTATCAGGATAAACATTCAAGTTATCGTGCCAGCGTCTCACATGCACACATCAGTTCCAGCATTTCTAGCTGTATATCACAGCATATTCATCATCAAACTAAAAACACAGTCATCCAAACACAGAAAATGTTCTTCGGCTCAATTGAAATGGTCTGTTGTTCAATATCTGTGCCGGTACAATACCACAGCCTTACCTGTTATTCCAAACACACTTCTGCCCATGTGAGGGATGCTGCTTTACGTTGAGTGAAGTACAAAGCCTTGCTTACATAATAAATAATAGTTTAGCATCCAGTACATGCGAATATGGAAACATTTGGATTTGTGCCGAACGAGAGAGGAGTCCAACGCCAGTTTCAGTTTCGCTTTAAATAAATTTGTTTAGGCTGTTTGTAATGAATGCCACGTTTATTTATGTTTATAGGCTACTTATAGTTTTCATTCTTGTTTTGTTCTGAATACCGTTAGATTTAGTAGGGAATATATGAAGAGTTTGGTTCCAAAACGCAATAAACACCATTTTCAAAAAAATTGAGTTTCCACCAAAATCAGTATTGTATCTGGTCGGTACTGAAAAGTCATTTATTAATTTTGCGCAAAATGCGATTTCTGTCGTGTTATTCTGTCATGTTTTCTACCTTTCTTTCCAAAACGTGACAAACGCCACTCTCCTTTCTCTGCAGAATGCGATATATCCGCTCAACCAATCACAGCGCACCATTCCACGCATTGTAAACAGTAGTCAAGTCAAGTCACCTTTATTTATATAGCGCTTTTTACAATGTAGATTGTGTCAAAGCAGCTTTACATTGATAACTGGTACATTATTTGGCTGCACAGCAGCTCTTAAAGAATAGTGTCAATGCAGGTAGATCAAAGCACTGTTGAATATCAAATGTCAAGTCAAATGTCAAGTGTCCCCAACTAAGCAAGCCAAAAGGCGACAGCGGCAAGGAACCCAAACTCCATCAGGTGACATCAGGTGGCAGACAAGTGGCAAATAGGTGTTTAAATGGAGAAAAAAACCTTGGGAGAAACCAGGCTTAGTCGGGGGGCCAGTTCTTCTCTGGCCAACAGTGCTTTGTTACGATTCAGGTTGCCATCGTAAGTCCAATAGGATCGCAGCATTCAAAGTATTTATTCCAGTTCCATCCAATTGAGGATCGTATTCATCACGCCGGTATGGACGGTTGTTGAGGAACTGTGTCGTGGCTGTCGTGTCGATGAGGCCCTCACAGTGGATGATCTAGTTGACTCAATCTCTGCTGATACTTCAGGGCTGCGTTGTGGTCGTGTCAAGGCGCAGGTCCTCGGTCTCACCTGGATACGGCCCGGATCCGGTTGACTACGGTGAACCTCGGGATAACCAGAAAGACTAATGTTAGCGTAGATGCCATTCTTCTTCTGATGTAACGAGTACATCATGTGTTATAGGAAGTGTTCCCGGTTCCGGCTGACCTAATTTATGCAGCCTAATAATCCTTTAACGGATTTGAAAATATAAATTGGTAATGTGTTATGTGTATGCCAGGTTAAAGAAATGCGTTTTTAGTCTAGATTTAAACTGACAGAGTGTGTCTGCTTCCCGAACAATGCTAGGAAGATTGTTCCAGAGTTTAGGTGCCAAATAGGAGAAGGATCTACCGCCTGCGGTTGATTTTGATATTCTAGGTATTATCAGCTGGCCTGAATTCTGAGATCGCAATAGACGTGAAGGACTATAATGAATTAAGAGCTCGCTCAGGTACTGGGGAGCTAAACCATTTAGTGCTTTGTAAGTAATTAGCAAGATTTTAAAATCTATACGATGTTTAACAGGAAGCCAATGCAGTGTTGACAGAACCGGGCTAATATGATCATACTTCCTAGTTCTAGTAAGAACTCTAGCTGCTGCATTTTGTACGAGCTGTAGTTTATTTATCAGGCAAGCAGAACAACCACCCAGTAAAGCGTTACAGTAATCTAGTCTTGAGGTCATGAACGCATGAACTAACTGTTCTGCATTTTTCATTGAGAGCATATGTCGTAGTTTAGATATATTTTTAAGATGGAAGAATGCGGTTTTACAGATGCTAGTAACATGGCCTTCAAATGAAAGATTGGTATCAAAGAGCACACCCAGGTTCCTAACTGACGACGAAGACTTAACAGAGCAGCCATCAAGTGTTAGACAGTATTCTAGGTTATTACGTGAAGAAGTTTTTGGCCCAAAAATTAGAATCTCTGTTTTTTCTGAATTTAGTAGTAGGAAATTACTGGTCATCCAATTTTTTATATCAGCTATGCATTCCGTTAATTTTGTGAATTGGTAAGTTTCGTCAGGGCGCGAAGAAATATAGAGCTGAGTATCATCAGCGTAACAGTGAAAACTAACGCCATGCTTCCTAATGATATCTCCCAAGGGTAGCATGTACAGAGTGAAAAGCAACGGTCCTAGTACTGAGCCTTGCGGTACTCCATATTGAACTTGTGACAGTGTGTGCGGCGCTCTGAATACACCCGGCATCCTAGTTTTCCTTATCTGCTTTGTACTTTGTGATCAACAAAAACAGAAAAATTAATAATTTTGACGGCATTGATGAACCTGTGGTGGTTTCTGAAGCAAGTCATCGAAATGTAATCATTTACGTGAGGAGATTAAGATGATGAGGCACTCGAGTCGGGAGGAGGAAAAATGGCGGCTGTTGCTTGTTCCACAACAGCATCAAACTTCTGTCACGGTCCCCAAAACTGAATCATCAACAGTTTTTAAAAGCCGTTTTTAATACCAATGTACTCGGCAAATGTGTTTATTTTAACCATGCGGTGGCGCCAGATACTCTTTAATCGGTAATGACAAACGAAGACATAATTAATTTATAACATTAACAAGATTACCCGTTGAATTCATTTTGGGAGCGACGACTGAATGTATTTTTAGTCAAATGCCTGTATAAAAGATTAGTATTGACAAAGTTCAGAGGCTGTCATATATGTGAATCAACTTACTTTGTTGTGTGTTTTCAATATGAAAAACAACTTTTATATTGATGGATTAATTGCATTTTGAAAAAAAAAAAAAAAAAAAACGTGTCATGGATTTATTGCATTTTGGGGAAAAAAATAATCAGTTTTTATAATAAACCTTTTAAAATCAAAATGTAGATTTGAATTTTTAATGTTTTTATAACCAAAAGATGCTATGTGAAAGTTTGAAACAGAAAATAGTGGTTTTCATCTTGCCGCTTTCTTGGTAAAGAAAACACCCTTTTACTCAAATTAATCAAAATGGAGTTATAGCGTTTTGGAACCAAACTCTTCATATGTTTATAATGTTTGTAAACATTTTGTTTTATTTAATGGTATTTTACATATTTTACAGTATTTTTGAATGTAATAACAAAATGCGACTGATACACCAACGCGATTTATGTTTATTTTTTTCTCTCGATAACGTACGTTTGACATGGTGCGACGACTCACCGTCTTTTTCTGGAAAATGCTGCATTATTGAAAAGTGAAACCATATTATTGTGTCCATTACTCCAACCCACATTAACTTTGGGATTGATCACTGTTATAATTATGAGGAGGAAACGCTTCTACCCTAAAAAGGGTCCCTGGCCCAGAACATATATACATGATACACTAGTACTCAGTCCTCACTGTGAGCAACATCCAGACTTTGCAGTGCACTTTGTCTTTTTGAAGTGTTGAGTGTGAACTCACTACTCGCACTATTCACACTAGGACGCACCTTACACACTACACACTTCACTGCAGCTGCGTTCAGCTGTTTCTCTTCTCCCTGCCTTCATTTATTCTTCCTCTCCCTGCGCTCCTGAGGAAACCCCTCGGCAACCGCTGCCATGGCAACATGATTAATTGTCGTCATTCCTCTCATTGGATTGGAATCGATCAACAAATCCAGGACAAACAGGAACAACACACATGCACACACTGCATCACCGCTGTGACCTTTGACCTCTACATGATCTAGTTCACACAAGCTTCTTTTCTCTGTCTTACTGACACACTCCGCACAGTCTGTCCGACTGCCTTGATAACGTCCGTCTCCATCAGCGCTCAGTGAACTCCTCAGACTGTCAATAAACACATTCGGATAGTTATTTGTCCACATTCAGGTTTCCAGAGGACTCTGGAGGTCGTGTCCCGTCAGCGGCCGAGGCTGAATTAGGTGCCGCTCCTGATGAACGCGTCTGTGAACGAGTGGGATTTTAATGGCGGGAGGAAAGTGACTCCACAGACAGAAAGCGCCGCTGGAGCTCATTATCTCTGGCAGGAATCTCGTTACACCAGCGCTCGTTTCTGAGACGCCATTTTCATTGCGCTGTGAGACGACAGACACACACTCACAAACACACCTGACGAACGATGAGCTGAATTAATGTACTGCACTGCCTCGCCTCCTCATTTTACTCTATAGCTTTATTTTTAATTTATTGATCTGTCAACCATTTAAAATACATGTTAACCTCTATTTTGCATTCAAGACCTGTGAGAGTAACAGAATTACATCAGAAATGCATCTGTGTGCTCTTGGAGGGACAGTTCACCCAAACATCGTCATTCTGTCATCATTTACTCCCCTCATGTCATTCAAACCTGTAGGACTTTCATAATGTTGGGAACTAAACAACATTGGACTTTCACTGTATGGACAACAAACACTTAGATGTTCATCAAAATATCTTCTTTTAAGTTAAATGAAAGAAAGATGATTTCTGGGTGAACGATCCCTTTAAATCAGTATGTTTGGAAACACTAGTGTTGTTGGTGTAGTTAGGTTAAAGAGGTTAATATGGAGTTAATATTGTGCTATAATTAAACAAACAAATCCAGCATTTTGCAAACAAACACAATCTGCTTTGCAAAGGAAAACTCGACTCGCAAACAAACAGAAAGTGATGTGCAAATACAAAGGTCAGTTTGAGTGAAAACGCAGAGGAGTAACAAATACATGTATTGTTTTACAAATATAAATAAATGAGCCTACATCATATTTCACAAATAAATACAAACCATCCTACAAATGGCATGTAACCTTTGAACAAAATACCAAATCTAGTGCATACAAACACACACCTGTCTGTTACGATTGTAAAACAATGAAAACAATTGCTGGTAAATTTCACAAATAATTACAAAGAAACTGCAAGTAATGCATTGAATTAAACATGGAATTTTTAGGTAGACTGAAATAGTATTTTCTTGCTAAATGAAGTCCAACTTCAATAAATCATATTTTACAGTGTAGTAATTAATATGTGTTGCACTGAATCAATTTATTCACTGGCTGAAATTGGAAATACGTTTTCTTAACATTCACTGAAACTGAAAACGCTTTATGGAGTGGAAACCAAACAAGAGTGAGTAGATGAAATGAGACTGACTCTCCTACACCAGTGGTTTTCAAACCGGTCCTGCGAGCACCCCCAGCACTGCACATTTTGTATGTCTCCCTCATCTATCACACCTGATTCAACTCGTGAGCTCATTAGTAGACAATGCAAGACCTGAAATGGGTGTGTCAGTGTGCAGTGCTGGGGGTGCTCGCAGGACCGGTTTGAAAACCACTGTCCTACACTGTCATCTGAACTGTAAGGGCTTTTACACTAAAGCATCATGTATATTAACTCCAGCTCTAATGAAAACAAACACACATCACATGACGTTAGACAGCTGTCTGTCTGTCTGTCTGAGACACATTATCATGCAGAAGCCCATTTCTAAAGCTCTTAACCGGGTGAAACTCCCACGGCAGTTCCTTAAACTCACTCCAGAGAGCCGCAAAACTCCACACAAGCCCCTGTGAGAGAGAGACGGCAGAGACAGACAGATGAGAATGGAGAATTCTGGGAAGGCTGAATGTGTGAGATGGAGAGCCGCACACGAGGGGAAAATGACAGTGAAAATTGCCTCTCAGCTGAAGAACGCAATTCCTCAAGGGAAAACGGAGGCTCTTTGTGTGTGAGACACAATCACAGCAGCTGCTCACAAACACAATCACTACACACACTCCTGTCTGTCCGTCCGTCCGTCTGTCTCTCTGCCTGTCTGTCTGAGATTGGCCTTTCATTTCAAAGAAATGCTCTAGTTCAGGGCTTCCTCAGAACCAAATGAACACGATGAAGCATCTGATCAGGTCAAATGTTACACTGAAGTTTACACTGTAGCACTGTTTGTGTTTTTACACACTTCCCTCACAAGTGTTTCCTGAAGCACAAACTCCTCCTGATCATCAGTGTTTAATGCACAGATTGATATTTTGATCTTGATATTGAGTCTTAAATGTCTGAATATCCAGTGAACTCACACTCATGAACTGAAATGAAATGGATTCTTCATTTCCGTCTGTAATGATTTTTTTTCTGTCTCATAATCGCTCCTCACACATGAAAGAGAAACAGTGAGAGAGAGAGAGAGAGAGAGAGAGAGAGAGAGAAAAGCAAACGCTCCGACACACAAAAACAGAGAAAATCAAGTCCTGTTGCTCATCGCCTCCATTGACACTAATTCAAGCACAATTACACCATCATGAACAGACAGACAGAACAGGCAGACTTCAGCAGATATGAACCAAACAGAACATTAAATTGAACCATATAAAGCTACTGTATCATATTTGAAACATGACTTTTTAAATGATCAACATGATCAAATCTTTGCTGTCTCACTCAATCTCCCACAGTCCTTCTGTCTCTGATTGATAGTTTAGACAGTTATCAAGTCTTGTAGTATAATTGTACAAACATTCGGCTCACGCTTCACGTGTCTTTCTGCTGTGAAATCTGCACTGATTTTCAGCAAGTAAACGTAACAATAACTTGGATATTGTTAGTAATATTTAAAGATTAAATATTCTCTGTCTATCTGTCTGTTCGTCCGTCTGCCCGTCTGTCTGTCTGTCTGTCTGTCTGTCTATCTGTCAAGGTGACTTCAGAGTTTAGGGATCTTTAAGAGAATAATATTCTGCCAGTGTCAGACTGTGTGCAGCTCATCTCTCACAATTCGACACACGTTTACAAGCTGCTAAACAGCCACAGCGAGAGCGGACACATTTAATCTGCTCAACATAGTTAGAATTTCCCACTCAGGTTTACTTGGCGAACATCCGCATCAGTGTGTGTGTGTGTGTGTGTGTGTGTGTATTTGTATTTGTGAGGGCCAGGCTATTAAATTGGCCAAAACATATTTGTTTTTAAATTGTCATTTCCCTGAGAAGGGGAATGAGACACTGCTTCCTAGAACGCTAATGAGGAATGCCTCCGGCATGTCCGGTGTCTGAAGTACATGTAAAAACACGACAATAACATTGGCCGGTGACAGTCCATGAGCCCCTACTGGTGCGATCCGAGTACAAATAGGGCGCCTGTAGTACACGTCATCCACTTCTTAGACGTGGACAGGTACGTCTGAAGCATGGCAATGGGACACAGTGTCTCGTTCCCCTTCTCAGGGAACCATGGTTACATTCGTAAACCAAAGACGTTCACTTTTAAATGGTAACTCGCACTGCATCCTAGGATGCTAATGGGAAACAAATGCCTACTCCGTCATGTAGTATTGTACATTGTATTGTATATTGTAACTTTGATGTATAATTGTTTCTGCAAACTCGGCTGCCTGCCTTGGCCAGGACACTCCTGCAAAAGAGATTTTAATCTCAGTGAGTCTTTTCTCCTGGTTAAATAAAGTTAATTAATTAATGCTAAAGGAATGAGCCAGTGACTTCAACTGAACTGATCTGGAGTCACAGTTCCCGGTCCTAACAGTATGCACCAGTGGTCATCGTGACTGTATTCCCTAGGGCCAGAAATCCTGGCTGCATAAGCTTAGCTCAGGGCCTGGTATTCAAGAATACCTTAAAGGGAATATAGCTAAGGATAAAAATATACCCTGCCAGTCGCCACAGGGGACACCTCACGAGTGGAGGCCTCACGAGGGGAGACCTAGCAACATATAGGGGAGCTCTAAGAACGGAGGCCTTAGTAAGATAAAGCAAGGAGTCTCCTTACCAAGGAGGCTCAAAGGAGCCTAACACTCACTACTGCTATCCAGGTGGAGCTCTAGGGGCAGAGGCCTCAGGAGGACGCAACACCACCTTGAAGACAGTTAACCAGGGAGGCACCAGAAGAGCCTACAACCCAATCCACTGCCTTCATGGAGCTCTCAGAGAGGAGGCTTCAGCATAACAACCTGCTATAGCGAGAGGAAACCTAACTATGCACCTAACTACGCTCTATGGACATCTTTTGCAATAACCAATTTCCTTTTGTGTGTCATGAAAGTGAGCAGAACCTCACAAAACACAAAAAGACACCACATCATCAAGGATGCTCACAGAGAGCCACACAACTTGGACCGGTTATCTAATGCGGAGCTCTGGGGAGCAGAGGTCTCAGCATGATGACTCTCTAAATCGAGAGGAAACCTAATGCTTCCCTAAGGGTGGTTCCCCAGGGAGGCTCAAGAGAGCCATACAACCCGACGTAGCCACCCTGAGCTCTAAGAATGGAGGCCTCAGCAAGACGACTTATTAAAGCGAGAGGAGACCTAACCACATTCTACGCCAAGGACTGCTTACCAAGGAGGCTCGAAAGGTGCTGGACAACTCTATACTGCAATCCAGGCAGAGCTCTGGGGGGCGGAGGCCTCAGCGGGACAACTCTCTAAAGTGAGAGGAGACCTAGCAACGCCCACCTTGAAGACAGTTAACCAGGGAGGCTCAAAAGGAGCCTAAAACCCAGTCCACTGCCTCCACAGAGCTCTCAAAGCGGAGGCTTCAGCATAACAACCCTCTATAGCCAGAGGAAGCCTAACTACGCTCTACGCCAGGGATGAGCAATTTCGATAGTGACGAGGGCCAACATTTTTTCTCCTTAATACCAGGGGGCCAGATTACTAATCCACACTCGCACCTTTTACTCATTTTTTTGAGTAAAAGGTAACGTCTTACTCAATTTACTTTTTATTAAGGGAAATCAATGTACAATTAATGTAATTTTTTTTAAAGATTTTATGAACTGTTAAACTTGTGCAATTTTGCTAATACAAATGGGAAACTTTGTTTTCAGTTGACAAGTAATATTACCCCAACAAGCAAATGTAAACATCTCAATTGCATTATCTGTAAATCTGCAACAAACAAATGTACAGAAGTCCTATTTTTGATTACAAGCCTAGAGAACATTTTCAACTCAGCCTCGTTAAAAAGTGCTTATTTAAAAAATAGTTGTTCCATATGGCATTACTATAATCCACATCCACATATTACCATGAAAAATACTATTTTTTTTTAAAAATGTATAAGAACATAATTAAGTACATACATTTCTGTCATTCATTAGGCAAAAAACGGTTTTGTTGACTATGCATTTTACCTTTGAAATCTAAGACAAGTGCAACTCTGGTGTCACGTGTATCTTTCATACTTCTCGTTAGCCGTTCTCTTTGCTTTACTGTTCCATTCCATGCCGATCTGATCCGAGCCGGCCGGTACGGATATGGTTTCGTTTTCCACTGTGGGGCTGATAATAATGGAGCTCTTCAGTCGTTGCCTTAGTAACGCAAGAGTTTACACACGAAATGCGATGTAAATAGTGACCGCGTTATGTAGGATGATCAGTTATTTCTTTTAATTGTATGATTAATTTGTGTTCATGTTGCTCAAATATCATGTTTAGCAAGCTACGGAGAAACCGGCAGCCAGGCAACAGACAAGTGACCGATCCTGAGTGACGACGTCACTACTCGCATTCTAGCAGAACGGTTCGGCACGGTTGGCTAATTCCGGGCGGAGAACGGTTTGTAATCGTGCCGTGCCGTACCGGGCTCAAGTGGAAATACAACTGGAACCGTTCCTTACCATTCATCCGTTCGGCCCGACAGTGGAAAGCGGATTTTGTGAACAGTGCAGTGGTGTAATGGCAATTTACAATAAAATCTTTCATTACAGATTTCATTTCCAAACAAATCAAACATATGGGTGACCCTTGAACTTGGTAAAAAGATAATCTGTTAACCATCCTGATTGGATGGTGAAAACACGATTTTTATTGTCATTTTTTCATTTATTTTTGCTAATTTTAGTAAACTTTCACATTAGCGTGCACATCCTACACTGTTATTAATACGGGGATCGGCTGGAAATAGCGACCTCTGCTGAATCGATTTAGTATTAACATTATAATCTGAACGCAATCTTTACATCGCTTGCTTTTCAAATGTCCAGCGGGCCATCTTTAAAGACATTGCGGGCCGTATGCGGCCTGCGGGCCGCCAGTTGCCCATCCCTGCTCTACGCTAAGGACTGCTTACCAAGGAGGCTCGCAAAAGATCCTGACAACTTGATACTGCTATCCAAGCAGAGCTCTGGGGAGCTAGGACGACTCTCTAGAGCAAGAGGAGGCCTAACAACACTCCACCTTAATGAAAGTTCCACCAAGGAGGCTCACAGAGAGCCATCCTACTCGATGTCACTGTCTATAGCAGAATGATGCTGAAGTCAAAACGAGCTCATTACAGAAAGTGGAGGACCTTGCCCATATCCGGGAAGTTTCTACTCCAAGCTTATCCTAAATGACCAATGGGAGCTACCAGCTAAGGCCAGCTACAAACCTGTACTAAGATTTGGCCTCAAGGCAGAGGTGCTGCACAACTGGAGGGGTTCGCTCAAGGCAAACAGACCACTTCCTGTTGGAGCCCAGAGACCAGAAGAGCTCAGAGGCTTCCTTGGTCGGCAGATCACAAGAAAGTGTAAGGGGGCTAGGCAAAAATGCTAGCCGTGCCATTATAAATTCTCAACTGATGCTCAAACCAAGCTCTCTCATAAGGAGTTGGGAATCCTACTAAGGGTTCCACTTATACTCAACCATGAAAACATTGCCATCAAGGGGAGCCAGCTAAGTGCTAGCTGCGACCACTCAGAAACAAATGTCTTCATAAGGTCGCAAAAGTCCAGACTCTCCCGAATATGCCTTATGACAAAGAAGGGTTTGTAAACTGGAGCGAAAAACCACTTCCTGTCAGGTTCTCAAGATCGAAAAAGGGACTGGAGGACCCTGCTTCAAGACCCGACGCAGGCGGAGGGATCTGCTCTTCAGTCAAACCCAAGGAAAATACAGGCTCCTAGACTCCATCACTCACAAAAGTGCACACAACCAAAAGGGTTAGAAACTAAAGTAAAAACTGCCTCCTGTCGGTTCCAGAGATCGCCACCACAGAGCGCTGCTATTGTGTGGGCCAGTGAAAGAGGCAGACCTGAAATAACACCTGCCTTCATACTCTCTGCATCTAATGCCACAGAATAAAATCAATGGAAATCTATGCAATGTCCTCACTAACATAGTATAACAAACGTGTGTGTGTGTGTGTGTGTGTGTTGTATATCAACGCGACTCTCTATCTCTTAATTCGATTCTGTGAGGGAGGATTTCTGAAGGCAAGATGCCAGAAACACACACACACACACACACACACACACACACACAGACACTGTATGTGACCCTGCCATGTCTTCTGAGTTGTTTGCCTGTTGGTAAAACTCATGACTAGGCTATTACTAGTAAGCTAAACTGCTCAAAGCAATTGGCTACCACACACACACACACACACGTTTACTCTGCTATCTGAATGAGAACACATCACACACGTCTACTGTAACTACAGAGATCATTTGGGAGCTTTTCTCCACTCCAGAATGTCCCCATAGAGACATTCAGAGTCAGTTCAGACTACAAACACACACTGGATGCGCCGCTGACGCGGGTCTCTGTGAACACACCGCAGGGGCCGATTTAATGACGCTTGATTCTGAATCATATTGTGAATCAGACACACTTGATGAGTTCAGGACGCGTGACACAGCAGACGAAGGACATACGTGAGTCTCTCAGTGTGGCTTTACACACAAACCAACTCTGAACACACAATATCTGTAATGTCAGAAGAGCAAGACTGTGAATGTTGAATGTGGGCACTAGGAGCCTCAGCAGACTTACAAGGGAACTTTAAATGATTTAAGATAAGACCAAACAAGGTTTAAAATAAGCTAAAATGTGCCTCAGCCTCCGTCTCAAGATAAACACACAACATTTACACACTCTTCCTGACAGCGTGAAGAGCAGCATTTCAGCCAATTCCCACGCTTCACTTTTCCAGATAGCATCCGCAGGGCCGGCGAACTCTCTCTCTGTCTCTTTATCTCTCAGGCTTAACGCGTTTGGTCAGGAGTACGGCAGATAAGCCGCTTTACTTCCATGGACTACATCTCCCATAATTCCTCTGGAGTGCCTCTGAAATCCCACACGAGGAGGCGGCGGCTGCGGGAAGGATTTGCTGAACAAGCCTCCATCTTTTCTCATCGCACTGGATTTTCCTCCCACAAAACCAGCAGATCAAGAGCGAGCGAGTCGACGCGACCCTCCGCAGACAGCAGTGCTTCCAGCTCAACAACACTATACAACACCAATACCTTCATTTGATGAAATACATTATATATATATATATATAAAATAAGGTGATAAATGAACTCAATTAAAACAACCTGATCTGGACGTACAGCAGAGCGATTCAAATGTAAATGCAGTGCACAACTGACCAGATCTTCAAGCCTAATGTGACATAAAGAAACAATTGTGATCCCATGATGTCTGTAAATCACTGTAGCTCAATACAATAAATACTGGAATCACAGCTTTAAAAACACCTCATGATCTGACAAGAGACTCACACAAAACAGCAGCAGCAAATGGCATTGGAATCATGTGACTTGTGTGTGTGTGTGTGTGTGTGTGTGTGTGTGTGTGCGAGTGTGTGTGAGTGTGTGTGCATGAGTGAGTGTGTGTGTGAGTGAGTGTGTGTGTGAGTGTGTGTGTGTGTGAGTGAGTGTGTGTGTGAGTGTGTGTGTGTGTGCATGAGTGTGTGTGTGTGTGTGTGTGTGTGTGTGTGTGTGTGTGTGTGTGTGTGTGCATGAGTGTGTGTGTGTGTGTGTGTATGTGAAGATATTCAGTTAAACGTGGTCAATAACAGTGTGTGAAAGTCAAAAGTCTCCAGTCATTTCATTTCTGTCTCATATGTCTTCAGTGAACTCGAGCTGTCAACACATTCAGCTCTAAACAGAGTGATTGATTGAAACCAATACAGACTTAAACAGACGCCATTATGAATAGAGAGAGAGAGAACAAGTTTCACTGCTGTACACACACACGCACACACACACACACACACACACACACACACACACACTGTGTTTTTATTCTGCATCATCAACAGAAAGAGAAAAAATAATGCAGTTTGACATGAATGTCACGCTCATGACCTTCAGCGGTTCATGACATCTTTATAAAGATCAGCAGAAGAGAAGAAACATGCAGAACTCACCCACTTGAGACGAGTCACCTACAGACAGAGAGAGAGAGAGAGAGAGAGAGAGAGAGAGAGGGTTAGTGCTCATGTTCATTCATCAGCGTTACAAACACTAACAGCAGCTCATCTGAAATCTACGGAAGCCACAGGATGAAAACACACTGAAGGTAATTGTGAGCTAAAAACTGAATCTCAAGAAGAAAAAAGTCAGAATTGTGAGATGAAATGTTGCTATTATTATTTTTAATTCTGTGATGGAAACAAGCTTCCATAGAAAACATTCACTGCTTATATCAGACATCTTATTGATATTTTATCAGATTATCAGACTTTAACTATAACATGAAATCAGCCTCGTATTTTACCCTCCGTTATTTAATATGTTCCTCATCAAAACCCAAATCAAAGAAACATCAGGACAGCAAACATATGGAGTCAATCCGTACCTCACTTCACGGTGAAATGCTTTTCTTATAAGTTTATTTAATAATAAATAATAACATCACCCGATGCTTCAATATTAATTATGTTTTTGAGCAATTAAAAGGGTCTCAGGATCATCAGGGTCAAAGCAGATTCACATCGAGTAAAACACATGGACACAGTCAATAAAATAAAATAACATAAAATAAAATAAAAAAATAAAATAAAATAAATAGCTGTAGCACAAAGCTGTTACTTAAAGTCACCATGAATTCAAAATAGACCATTTTTTTGTTTTGTTAAGCCAGTTTATATATATTGCAGTGTTTATCATAAATGATTTATCGCTGCACATCATTATTGTGTTAAATTCATGTTCCTGATAATCTTGAATCAGAATATCTTCCCCTCCCTCTTTCAGCATCTCTTCTCTTCTCTGATGACGAGGGCGGGGCAACCTGTCACTCACATGAGATCCACCAATAGCAAACCACAACCATCCAATCAATTCCCCACAGACAAAATCAAGCCCCGCCCTACATTTGTTCTTGTTCCTGAAGCGTTTCACTCGGAAATACGACACAATAAAAAGAACAGACTAGAGATAAACATCAGACACATCTGTGAAGTGTGTCACTGAGCCACAGCAACAGGAAGTGACATCATCACATGAAGACGTAATTACACACAAGGTCAGACAGAAGCGCCACATGTGTGAATATCACTGAATAACTCAAACACGGAGCAGATGGAGAACATTAAAAACAGTAATGGGGTGTGTGTTTGTGTGTGTGTGTGTGTGTGTGTGTGTCTGTGTGTGTTTGTGTGTGTGAGTGTGTGTGTGTGTTTGTGTGTGTTACAGCTGTTAATACTGTTGGCAGATGTTTACCTTATAAACAAGGAATCTATAAAAAATAGACTTATATGGATATAGTTGTGACACAAACACACAATTGCATACACACACACACACACACAGTTCGTCAGTGTTTAGTAAGTTTGTTTCTCCACATATTTTAGTGGAAATTCTGAAAACAGTCAATTAACACCATAACGGTGAAAATATATCTGCATATTAAATGTGGTAACAAACAAATACAGACACAACAGTAAAAGCACTAATGAGACGTAATGAGAAACACACACTCGCACACACACACTCGCGCGCACACACACACACACACACACACACACACACACACACACACACACACACACACAGAGATCATAACAGCGCAAAAGTGATGATCAGTTTTTAGTGAACTATCCCTTTAGATTAAAGTGTTTGTGTGAATACAGACAAATGGTACTGTTTATATACAGACACATGGATGTAATCAAATGTTCAAGATGTATCATTTAATAAAAACTGGTGATAAACAGGAATAAATTACACTTTACTATATATTCACTTAGAAAACAGCTGATTTACATTGGAATAATATTTCACTGTTTTTACTGTATTTGTGATCAAATAAACAACCTTGGTGAGCAGAAGAGAAACACACTTGTGAACAGTAGTGTATATAAATAATAATGTTATTATCACAGGGAGGTTTAGATGAGCAACGGAAGAAGGAAATGAAGAGCGGAAGAGAATCTGCTGCAGGTATATAAACTCTCGACAGCGTCGATCCTGTCAGAAAGACACAAAACAGAAACCCTGAAAATAAACGGCACTGGCCTTTTACAAAGACACTGAACGAGCGAGCTTCATCCCTCGACACACATGAGGGAATCCGTCAACAGGAAGTGGATCAGAGGGGAGCGTCGGGAAATTCCCTCTCTGAAGGAGAAGACGAGAGGAACGGACAGATCGTGAGAGACGGCAGTGAATACTGATGCGCTCCTGTTATAAGACGAGAAACATCCACACATCTAAATGTGACCTAAAGATGAACAGCTTTAATCATTAACATCGTTTAATTAACAATCATTAGCTATCGGTTTAATCGAGGCAAATCTAAGGAGATGAATTAATGCAGAGGAATCCATCACTGCTGAAATATATTCACTGAGACAAACAAACAAACGTCTGCCAAATAACATTCAATAGAACATGAGCTGAAAGAGACAGAAAACACTTTCAGACTTAAACTAATGACCTGAGATGATGATGATAATGCAGCAGAACATTATTATTATTATTTATTTTATTTTTGTCAGGACTTTATATTTTTTGTTATTTTGCTTCTAAAGTAAATGTTTAGATATTTGTACTGGAAAACAAGACAAAAATACTAGACAAGAAAATCAGTTTTGCAGTGAATGTGATAAAGGGTCTGTGGTACCAGCATGCCCCTCCTTCTGAAAAGCACAATGTGCTCTGATTGGTCGGCTAGAGCGGTGTGTTGTGATTGGTGTTTGGGAAATGTCCCGCCCCTTACCATAACTGCCAGTTTCAGCACACTACTAACTAACTCAACCAGGCCCCGCCCCTTTATTCTGCATATGAATTATTTAAATGAGGAATATTGTGAAGAAAACTCAAGATGGAGGCGTTTCAGGGAGTTCAGAAACACTGACACTGCTCCCACTCTTTGGTTCTGTAGATAACTGTAGACTGTTTTTGAATGTACCGATTGTTTTTGAATGACTATCAGATGTTCTTTAATAAATGGATCAATGCATTTTAAATAAATGTATTGACTTGTTGAATGTACCGATGTGTTTTAAATGTATCGATTGTTTAATAAATGTAGATTGTTTTTGAATGACTATCAGATGTTCTTTAATAAAAGTATTGATGCATTTTGAATAAATGTATCAATGCGTTTTGAATACATTTATTGACTTTTTTATTGAATATATCAATGCGTTTTAAATATGTAGTGATTCTTTTTTGAAAAGTAGCGATTCTTTTTGGAAAAGTAGCGATTGTTTTGAAAAAATTGTCAAGATTCATTTTTAGGAAAGTAGCGATTCTTTTTGGAGAAAGTAGCGATTCTTTTCAAGATAAGTAGCAATTCTTTTTTTGGAAATGTATTGATTGGTTTTGAAGAACTGTAGATCAGGGGTCGGCAATTAAGTTTGGCATCGGGCCCAAAAAATTTCGCCACTAGAAGGTGGGCCAAAGGATCAGTCAAAGGACAATTAAAATTAATTGATGAAAAATGCAACTAGAATTGCCTGTGACAGACTGTTACAGTGTCTTTTGTAACTGGTAGTGAGCTGTTACTCTGTGTTAAATCCTGTAGGACAGTCATTAACAAACAGCCACATTTGTGTGGCGGTGTCCGGGTTTTACACTGGATAAATTAATAAAGTAGAGTAGTGACACGTAACCTGGCAAGTATCTTCATTCACCAACCTGCAACACAGACCGCCTTGCTAAAACACACATGTGTGGGAGATGCAGAATGGATAAAAATAACTCAAAAAATAAAAGAGGACTTGAATAAGCCCATTAATGGCATGTTTGAGTCATGCTCTTAACAAACTATGTTTTATTTCCTCTTTCCATATTGTGAATAATAAATATGTCTCATTTTAATTTGCACAATGGAGCCTAACTTATTGTAATAATTATTTTACGTAGCCTACTTTTACACTTAGAATTATTCCTTGGCATCCTCACGTACTAAACTGCATTTTTTTTATTGTTTGCCTGCTGGAGGTATGCTATTACGTCGTGTGCAGAGTGATGTTAACATTTAAGCTAGCTGGTGAGAGAAAATGGCACTATCAAAGAGTCTAAAGAGGAAAATTTACAGCGAAAATAGGGCATACAAAGAAGAATGGAAAGACAACTGTGCGTTCTTACCTAGTTTTGTGAATGCAAAGCCGATGTGTCTTATCTGCAATGAAGTTGTCGCTGTTTTCAAAGAATATAACACCGTGTCTACACCGGACGCGAGCGGCGCGATGTGACGCATCAAAAAAGAAACCATTTTAATCAGTGATATTGTCTACACTGGATGCGGCGCGGTGCCACACGAGTCACGTGACACAACACATTCCCAACAGTGAACGGATTCCCCGATCTGTTTCTGACGTAGTCCAAGTGCTTTGCAACAGTCGGTTTGTCGCGTTCAGTGTAGACAGCTTTTAGCTGTTGCGGCGCGGCACAATGTGACGTGAAAAAAGTCGCGTCTGGTGTAGACACGGTGATAATATTAGACGCCACCACGAGACGAAGATCTATTTCAGAACCAGCCGCTATTAAAATAATCTGGCTGCGGGCATGGGCCAGATATTATTGCTGGCGGGCCAGTTTTGGCCCGCGGGCCGCCTATTGCCAACCACTGCTGTAGATTCATTTTTGAATAAATGTAGATTGTTTTTGAATGACTATCAAATGTTCTTTAATAAAAGTATTGATGCATTTTGAATAAGTGTATTGATTGTTTTGAATGTATCAATGCGTTTTAAGTGTATAGATTGTTTTTGAATAAATGTATTGATGCATTTTGAATAAACGTATTAACTTGTTGAATGTATTGTTTTAAATATGTAGCAATTCTTTTTTTTTTTTTTTAAATGTAGCGATTCTTTTTTAAAAAGTAGTGATTCTTTTTTGAAAAGTAGCAATTCTTTTTTTTAAAGTAGCGATTCTTTTTGAAAAAGTAGCGATTCGTTTTGGAAAAGTAGCAATTCTTTTTGGGAAGTGTATCGATTGGTTCTGTAGATAACTGTAGATTGTTTTTTTAATGTATCAATGTGTTTTAAATGTATCGATTGTTTAATAAATGTAGATTGTTTTTTAATGAGTATCAAATATTATTTAATAAAAGTGTTGATGCCTTTTGAATAAATGTATTGATTGTTTTTGAATAAATGTATGGATGCATTTTGAATAAATGTATTGACTGTTGTTGAATGTATCAATGCATTTTAAATATGTAGTGATTCTTTTTGCAAATGTAGCGATTCATTTTTAGGAAAGTAGCGATTCTTTTTTTTTTTTTTGAAAAGTAGCAATTCTTTTTGGGAAGTGTATCGATAGGTTTTGAATATCTAGATGTTTTAAATGTATCAATTGTTTTTGAATGAATATCAAATGTTCTTTAATAAAAGTATTGATGCATATTGATTGTTTTTGAATAAATGTATCGATGTGTTTTGAATAAATGTATTGACAGTTGTTGAAAGTATTATATGTAGCAATTCTTTTTAAAAAAAGTATTGATGCATTTTGAATAAATGTATTGGTTGTTTTTGAAAAGTAGCACTTCTTTTTGGAAAAAAAGTAGCGATTCATTTTTAGAAAAGTAGCGATTCTTTTTGATTACTCTAAAGAAAGATGAACACAGCAGAACAGATTAAACGTGTTTCCCATCAGCACGTTTGGTTTAGTGTGCAGAGGAAGAATCGAGACGCAGCCGTTCTCATGATGTGTATTTCTTCACAGCTAAAGAAAGACTGAATGTCACATGCTGTGATTTTAATGAGACACAAACCTCATAAATGACATTCACTACATCACAGTATAACATGAGACGCAGGTTCACAGATCAACATGCGTCACTTTCAGCAGGTGAGAGAGAATAACAGACTGCAATGACTGCTGGGTAAAATCACATCGTACTGACAGGAGCTGAAATAACACAGGAAGATGGTCATTACACACAACTCGTCTGAATGTAGATGAAATCAAAGCTCTGGGAGAAACACCTGATGATGCTTCATTAAAGGACTGATGGAACGACACACCAGTCAACTGATTCAGTTCAGATTCACACGTCTGACTCTTCTGTTCTGAATCTAAATCAGAGGACTGGAGGTTCAAACCCATGAGCTTCAAACACGTGACACACACAACTGACTGACGACACACACGAGATCTTCCCCTCCGAGTGTAACGGACGTAGGCCAGTAAGAGCTGTGTGTGTAAACCTCACTCCCCTGATCTCAAGAGGCGCTCTAGCGAGTGACACTGGAGACTGCGCTCTTTAGCTTCCTTGTTAGAGCGCCAGCCTCCCATACCGGCGGACCCGGGTTCGAGTCCCGCTTAGAGCGGGTGGTTCGAACAGGACGGGTTACACGAACATCTGAATGACTTTATCAGAGTTTAACCTCTGCAAGCTAACTAACCTAGTATTCGTTACTAATAAACACACAGAGAGAGAGCAGGTGCTGCGTCCGTGTCTGGTGAGATCCAGCATGCGTGTAACTCTACAGCTGTTAAGCGTCACAGGCTGTTGCCGGGAGAGAAGAGCCTGTTGCCTGGTAACCGTGACAGGCAGGCTGCAGGAATGATGGCACGGGTACCATCACCACGGCAACACTGGGTAAGAAAAGATGTACCTTACAGCAGAGAGAGAGAGAACATAATCCTGCCTCTGTTTCTCATGTATATATTTCTTACTGTCTCTTCTGCTCACCAAAGCTGCACTTATGATCAAAAATACAGTAAAAACAGTGAAATATTATTCCAATGTAAAACAGCTGTTTTCTTTGTGAATATATAATAAAGTGTAATTTATTCCTGAATTTTCAGCATCATTACTCCAGTCTTCAGTGTCACATGATCAGTATTCCAAGCTTATTTCGACAGAGATGGACAGAGTGTGTTTGTGCTCATGTTAACAGTGTTTGTGAGAATCCGTCAGCTCAAACACACATTCGTCGACACGCTCGCGGTGTGTGTGAGATTCACCCTGATGCCCTTTAATGTGTGACTGACCGCAGGTCCTCCTGCTTTTCCTGATCCGCTCCGGGTGTTAATCCCGCCTCTGGATGCTGAGAGTGTCGACGCTTAATTCCCATAATCCCCTTAACACAACAACACACCACTTCCTCTCGTCCGTCCGTCTGTCCGTCTCACAAAGATCTCATTATTTTCTGGGGAATTTCTGGAACAGAAGTCATTGTTCCCGCAGGACGGACAGGTTGTTTACAGACTATTTTATATTTCTGGTCAAGTGTCAGAATGCAGATAAATGTCACGCGTCTCGCTCACAGATATTTTCTGAATCTCTGGTCAGCGGCGAGCCGCCTGTCCGTCCGCCGTTTCATTAAACGTTTCGCTTTCCGTGCGAATGTGAGAAAATGCTTTTCAATTTCAGATCAGAAAGCAATTTGCGCTTGAGAAAATGGAGGCGGGTGACGGCGGCGTCGTGTCAGAGTGTGATTATCTGTCAGACCCTAAACGCTGTAAAACCATCAGCTCCAACACTAACGGCTTTAACACACGTGCACACATAAACATGCATCAGTGAGGCTCCAGGAACAACATCTCCTCTCAGTTTAACTAACCTACTAGTTAAGCCTGTCAGGATCAGGAGTTATGTGCTGGGATGTGATTGAAATTTAAACTGTACAATTATTGTGGTTATCTCAAATAATTGCAATTAGATTGAATAACCATGATCAGATGATTAATCAATAATCACAAGCTACTGGTTATATGTCGATGTGTTTGGGGTAAATGAATGCTCATCTGCTCTCTTCATAACATTCACTCTAAAGAAAGACAGTCATTAGAATTACAACTCTACATTTCTCTTTCCTCATTTTCTTCACGTCAGGCCGGAGATATCAGGACACTCAGAGGAAAGCAGATTTCTCCGTTCCCTGCACGGATGTTGCCTGAGCATCTAATTTGAGGGCCGTTATTAATGCGCAGAAATACAGATCTAATCATTTGCTCTGCTGGTTATAATGCAGCCGCTCGGATACGGACGGCAATTTGAGCGAAGACACGGCGTGATTGAGCTAATCAAACTCCGCAGTGATGCTGAAAGATGCCTGGAGAGATGAGAGAGAGACAGGTCTGGCTAATTACAGACTGACAGACAGACAGAGAGAGAGAGACAGGCCCGGACAGACAGAGAATAACACATACATACACACGTCAAAACTACAGTCCGACCGATATGGGTTTTTGTTTGCTAGGACCGATGCCAATACCGATATTAAGGAGTAAAAAAAGTCTGATTTCGATATATATCGGCTGATATTCTTTATGTGTATATTATAGGAGTGCAGTGGTTCAGATTACTCACGGTTCAGTTTCTATCATGGTTTTAGTGTCACGGTTTCGGTACAGTTCGGTATGTGCTGTTCAGGGAAAATAGGACAACTGTCAAATAAAAATAAAGAAAATAAGAACAAATAATCAAACTACAAGCAACAACAGGTATTTCAGGTATCTAACAGTAGTTTTCAGGTACAGAAAATGAATAAATAACAGTGCGTGAGTGATTTCTTTGTCATTTCTTGCTTGATTAACATTAAAAACACAGACAGCAGGAATATTAGGCTTCTGTCACTTTAAGACATAATGCACGATCCAGTAGATCCTGTTATACGTTCACTTAAGACATAACTGACTATGTTTGCTAGGATACTCGCCAAAATGGGCATGTTGACATATGTTTTGTGTGAATTTGTCCGTTCAAGTGCAAGACTTCAAAGAGAACTCAGTATTTGCACGCTGTCCGAGAGGTTCGGTGAACCAAGTTCTCAAAGAGTGTCTGTTTTGTCCACGCTTTTTGCCAAAAATGTTCATATTGGTGGCATATCTGTGGCATATATTCTGATGCAGATATATCTGCGACAGGCTCTTATTGGCCGATAAAATCGGCAACCAATAAATCAGTCCGGCTCTAGTCAAAACCTTCAAGGACTTGATCTAACGAGCAAGCTAACAACATGATAAAACACGCGAGCGATTGCATAGCAACCCTAGCAATCACCTAGCAACACCCTAGCAACCAGCCAGAATACCCTAGCAAAAAAAAAAAAAAAAATTACAGTTTAGTGTATAAAAGTGTCCAAACACCTTTTAGGTTTGTATGACGCCAACAGCATACAGACATGTGAACACACCTGTCGATGATGAACACATGACAGACGTGGAGACAGGGCTGCGATGGCTCTTTAGAGTGATGTTCAGAAGCGTGTGTGATCACGTGACGGGAACATTCATTAGTGCTGCTCATGACCTGAGTGATGCTGCAGTAAATCTACTTTTCACATTTACATGAAGTCTGCATGACGACAGAGAGGCTCGAGTTTGTCCAGGAGTGACCGCATCTGCTCTGTGTCCTGCTGCTCAAGATGAACATCATAACTAGATTTAACATGAACAACTGTTACTGAGCTATAACAGCTTATAATCAGAGGCGTCAATCTATTTCGTTTAGAACAGTGAGCTAATCAATGTCATCTGTCTGTAAGATGATGTCATTTCCTGCAGCCAAATCACCCCTCACATGACCATATTATTATGACAGCTGGACGTCTGAGAGGATTGGTTTGTGCTCTCCTCTCACATCTTCATTATTGTCTCCAAAAGCAGCTGTTTTAAAAAGAAACACATTTGCTTGAGGATCAATGTGAAGAAGAACATCTTTTCATTTAAGACAGTCGAGAGCAAATAAACACTGAGATGTTTTCTAATTACCACCATTTCACTGATGCAAATTAAGAGATTAACACTCAGCCTACAGAAACACACAATGAAATATTCATGATAATAACACAACACAAATATTTCAGTCAAATACGCCTTGTTTATCTATTTGCTCCTCCAGACGACTGACGTTACAGCGGTTCTGAACACGACACCTGTTTAACCCTGTGAAGCTTGACATATGAAATAATAGTGCATAGCAACACCCTGGCAACAACCTACATCACTCTGGCAGCCACACTGCAACATGTTAGAAACTACTCAGAACCACTGAGTTAGCGCATAGCAACACCCTGGCAACCCACATCACCCTGGAAACCACATAAAAACAAGTTAAAAACTACTCAGAAATGCTGAGTTAGTGCATAGCAACACCCTGACAACAACCTACATCACCCTGGAAACCACATAGCAACACATTAGAAACTACTCAGAACCGCTGAGTTAGTGCATAGCAACACCCTGACAACAACCTACATCACCCTGGAAACCACATAGCAACACGTTAGAAACTACTCAGAACCGCTGAGTTAGTGCATAGCAACACCCTGAAAACAGCCTACATCATCCTGGCAACCACATAGCAACACGTTAGAAACTACTCAGAACTGCTGAGTTAGTGCATAGCAACACCCTGGCAACAACATACAAAACCCTGGCAACCACATAGCAACACGTTAGAAACTATTCAGAACCACTGAGTCAGTGCATAGCAACACCCTGGCAACCTACATCACCCTGGAAACCACATAGCAACACGTTAGAAACTACTCAGAACCGCTGAGTTAGTGCATAGCAACACCCTGACAACAGCCTACATCATCCTGGCAACCACAGAAAAACATGTTAAAAACCTACTCAGAACTGCTGAGTTAGTGCATAGCAACATGCTGGCAACAACATACAAAACCCTGGCAACCACATAGCAACACGTTAGAAACTATTCAGAACCACTGAGTTAGTGCATAGCAACACCCTGACAACAGCCTACATCATCCTGGCAACCACATAGCAACACGTTAGAAACTACTCAGAACCACTGAGTTAGTGCATAGCAACACCCTGACAACAACCTACATCACCCTGGAAACCACATAGCAACACGTTAGAAACTACTCAGAACCGCTGAGTTAGTGCATAGCAACACCCTGACAACAGCCTACATCACCCTGGCAACGACATAGCAACACGTTAGAAACTACTCAGAACCGCTGAGTTAGTGCATAGCAACACCCTGACAACAGCCTACATCATCCTGGCAACCACATAGCAACACGTTAGAAACTACTCAGAACCACTGAGTTAGTGCATAGCAACACCCTGACAACAGCCTACATCATCATGGCAACCACATAAAAACATGTTAAAAACCTACTCAGAACTGCTGAGTTAGTGCATAGCAACACCCTGGCAACAACCTACATCACCCTGGAAACCGCATAAAAACATGTTAAAAATTACTCAGAACCGCTGAGTTAGTGCATAGCAACACCCTGGCAACAACATACAAAACCCTGGCAACCACATAGCAACACGTTAGAAACTATTCAGAACCACTGAGTTAGTGCATAGCAACACACTGACAACAGCCTGCATCATCCTGGCAACCACAGAAAAACATGTTAAAAACCTACTCAGACCTGCTGAGTTAGTGCATAGCAACACCCTGGCAACAACCTACATCACCCTGGAAACCACATAAAAACATGTTAAAAACTACTCAGAACCGCTGAGTTAGTGCATAGCAACATGCTGGTAACAACATACAAAACCCTGGCAACCACATAGCAACACGTTAGAAACTATTCAGAACCACTGAGTTAGTGCATAGCAACACCCTGACAACAGCCTACATAATCCTGGCAACCACATAGCAACACGTTAGAAACTACTCAGAACCACTGAGTTAGTGCACAGCAACACCCTGACAACAGCCTTTATCACCCTGGCAACCACATAGCAACACGTTAGAAACTACTCAGAACCACTGAGTTAGTGCATAGCAACACCCTGACAACAACCTACATCACCCTGGAAACCACATAGCAACACGTTAGAAACTACTCAGAACCGCTGAGTTAGTGCATAGCAACACCCTGACAACAGCCTACATCACCCTGGCAACGACATAGCAACACGTTAGAAACTACTCAGAACCGCTGAGTTAGTGCATAGCAACACCCTGGCAACAACATACAAAACCCTGGCAACCACATAGCAACACGTTAGAAACTATTCAGAACCACTGAGTCAGTGCATAGCAACACCCTGGCAACCTACATCACCCTGGAAACCACATAGCAACACGTTAGAAACTACTCAGAACCACTGAGTTAGTGCATAGCAACACCCTGACAACAGCCTACATCATCCTGGCAACCACATAAAAACATGTTAAAAACCTACTCAGAACTGCTGAGTTAGTGCATAGCAACACCCTGGCAACAACCTACATCATTCTGGAAACCACATAAAAACATGTTAAAAATTACTCAGAACCGCTGAGTTAGTGCATAGCAACACCCTGGCAACAACATACAAAACCCTGGCAACCACATAGCAACACGTTAGAAACTATTCAGAACCACTGAGTTAATGCATAGCAACACCCTGGCAACCTACATCACCCTGGAAACCACATAAAAACATGTTAAAAACTACTCAGAACCGCTGAGTTAGTGCATAGCAACACCCTGGCAACAACCTACATCACCCTGGAAACCACATAAAAACAAGTTAAAAACTACTCAGAACCGCTGAGTTAGTGCATAGCAACACCCTGACAACAGCCTACATCATCTGGCAACCACATAGCAACACATTAGAAACTACTCAGAACTGCTGAGTTAGTGCATAGCAACACCCTGACAACAGCCTATATCACCCTGGCAACCACATAGCAACACGTTAGAAACTACTCATCAGCCTGGAAACCACATAAAAACAAGTTAAAAACTACTCAGAACTGCTGAGTTAGTACATAGCAACACCCTGACAACAGCCTACATCATCCTGGCAACCACATAGCAACACGTTAGAAACTACTCAGAACTACTGAGTTAATGCATAGCAACACCCTGAAAACAGCCTACATCATCCTGGCAACCACACAGCAACACCTCAGCATCGTGATGTTCTGCACAAACACTTAAATGATCTAGTTCTGTTGTAGTGATTTATATTTGACCGCTGAACCGTCCCTTTCTTTCCTTGCGAGAAAAAAGATAAATGCAACCTCACTGGTCTTTATCTGGTTTACAGGGATCGTTCAGCCAAAAAAAGATAATTCGGTCATCATTTTATGTTGTTCTAAACCTGGATGACTTTCTTTCTTCTGTAAAAGAAGATATTTTGTAGAATGTTTTGAACCAAACAACATTGGACCCACAAATGTGGATCTTTTGTGTTCCACTGAAGAATGAAAGCCATGAGGGTGAGGAAATGGTTCATCTCAGCTGGTTTAGATGTTCTCCCAGCCTGACAACTGCCCCAAACCACTCTAAACCACCAAAGCAGACCCGTTTGATCAGGCTGACCATCTCAGGCTCAGATTCCATATGAAGACCACCGTTTCCCACTGGTCTCTGCCATCAGATCCGGAGCAGCTGTGATATTTATCGCGTGACGGTGGCATTTGACGGCGTCTCTCATTAAACCTCACCTGAGCGAGCGGCGGTTCAAACGCCGGTCTAATGGCATCGGCTCGCTCCATTAAACCGCACACACGCTCCGGCGAGCGCCAAAACACCTCCGTCTTCCTGAAGAACAACCACAAACACTCGCTCAAGACCTCATGATTAATTCAGCCGCTCTGTTTGACGAGCTTTTATGTGCCTCATTAGTTAAACACACCTTTATTTTTCAGAGACGAGCACGAGACAAAAGACGAGATTAAAACAAACGCCAGCTCTAACAGTTTTGTGAAGTGTTGGCGTAAGCAGCCGTCTCACGTTTGCAGGGAAACATCTCGGTTCACACATATAATTGTTCCTTTAATGGCTGAAGTACAGAGATTATTCACTCAATTTAACGGGTCGGTGTGTGTTTCTGTGTTCAGACGCACCGCTGGAGAAATGAATGAGGTCATAACAGCTACTGAACCTGCTAACGGAGAAACTCTTACTGAACTCCGTCCTGGAGTCGCTGTGGAGAACCACTGCATCTGTGTCTCTTGAGCTCTCAGTTCAGTGATGTTATCATGTTTGTTTCAATAAGCTCAGTCGCATTATCACTTCAACATATGTACGATCATTTTAAGATGTACATGATTAATTAGTGTGAAATATATCATGATTTATGATCATAAATAGCATGTACTTGTCATGGAGAGTCTGAGCTCAGATCTGAGATGAATATTTTCCTTCAGCGTCGTCGTCATTAATGTACGTGTGACGAATGAATTCAGCCTAATTACAAATACTGATAAGAATCTCTCAGAAAATTATGCTTGTTAATGGCTAGATAATAGACTTGATGAAAAATGTAATATTTAGTTTTGTAGCATGATGATGAATGATTTGACCTGTTCTTTTCACATATTTCAGAGTCTGATAAATCATGGATTGTTTTACACTAATTAATTCTGAACAATGTAAACATGATCTGATATGAATCATGTAGTGAATGGAGACGTACAGTATATCAAGTGTGTGTGCGTGTGTGGGTGTGTGTGTGTGTGTGTGTGTGTGTGTGTGAGGACATTTTAAAATTGATCTGCTGCTAAACATCATATAGAAATGAACTGTGATATAATTAATGGTATAGTTAAATAATTAATTCAATAGTTAATTAAAACTAAATCCATAAAATGATCCCATGATGGAACTACACATTAGAATGATTTCTGAAGGGTCATGTGACTGCTGTAATGATGCTGTACCTTAAAGAGCTATTTCTACCCAATTCAAGGCATAAAAATTAATTTTGTTAATATTGGTAATATTATTTAAGTTTGAATGTGCCGTGTTGAAGGGCCCTAGAAGAGGACAGGATGGTACTTTATTAATCCTAGGTGGGAAACTTAGGAAACATTAAACTGAGGTGTTTTATTGCTGTCACACCAATTAAAATATTTTACAGGCGTCATAAAGGCAGAGAAATATTCTTAATATGGCCGTATAGAATTACAGTAGTCTGAGCTGAAACTGAAGCTTTGAACTGGTTATATTTACATTCATTTATTTAGCAGACGCTTTAATCCAAAACAATTTACAAACACAGTTCTGCTGCTGACAGTGTGTGTGTGTGTGTGTGTGTGTGTGTGTGTGTGTGTGTGTGTTGATGACGTTCAGCCGCGTCTCTTTCCTTGATTGCCGGAGAAAAACACAGAAACACAATCAGTGTGTTTCCGCCTGATGAACGGCTCAACAGCATCACATGACCTCAGATTCAGCTGCTTCACATGCTGACCATGCTTATATGAGTCTGAATTACGCAGGTGACCGTGTGTGTGAGTGTGTGTGTGTGTGTGTGTGTGTGTGTGTGTGTGTGTGTGTGTGTGTGTGTGTGTGTAACGATGTGGGTGTCTGGAGTGAGTATGATTTGTGTTGTCAGTTCTCCTAAGTGAAGCTGCCAGTAGCATTATGACACACACACACACACACACACACACACATCTTCACACAAGCATAACACAGTGTTAAACTCATATTTCTCTTCTAGTGATTTGGATCTCAGCTCAGATCAGTAGATGTTCAGATGGCACTCTCAAACACATGGAAATATTACAATATATTAGAACATATTTTTCCAAACAGAGGTTTGTGAGTTGATAAAAAGCTATTTATTAATTAAATCAAATCTAACCATTAAAATAATAATGCATTGTAACATGTGCTGTTAAAGTCGCCACATGATAGTCTTTTCTTCTCTAATGTGTCGTATTTCCGAGTGAAACGCTTCTCAAACAAGAACAAATGTAGGGCGGGGCTTGATTTTCTCTGTGGGGAATTGATTGGATGGTTGTGGTTTGCTATTGGTGGATCTCATGTGAGTGACAGGTTGCCCCGCCCTCATCATCAGAGAAGAGAAGAGAAGAGATGCTGAAAGAGGGAGGAGAAGATATTCTGATTCAAGATTATGAGGAACATGAATTTAAAACAATAATGATGTGCAGCGATAAATCATTTATGATAAACACTGCAATATTACATAGGTGACTTTAATTGATTTTAAAGTGCCCCTATTATGGATTTTTGAAAATGACCTTTCATGTAGTGTGTAACATAGCTCTGATTGAATGAAAACATCCTGCAAAGTTTTAAATCTGAAAGTGCACCGTATATAAAGTTATTGTCTCTCAAAAGTAAGAGTCGACTCAGAGTCAATTAAACGAGTCATTTGTAAAAACGAATCCCACGCCGTTTCGTTGTGATGTCACAACGAAACATTAGCATATTGCCCGTCCACTTATTGCGCGTGCAGACTCCAGGGAAAATTATTTTTTTCAACAATACCACAGCAGTACAATCTTTTGTTGTGTTCCCGTCATTTTACTGACGACTGCTTCTCAAACCTCGGGGAGTTTAACGCAGGATTCACAGAACACTTCGTCTTAAAATATGGATCAATGCCCAGTTTATTCGGACCAGCTTGCTCCTCTGAATCTCAACCTGTAAGTATGATTAATAATTGATGTTTATATTTTCTAGCGATCGTTCAAAATTCGTAGTTTTGTATGTTATGTTGTGTAACGAACACCCTAGTCTGTCTCCTGCTAACCGGCTAACTCACATTTCTGTAGTTCTGCTATTCAGATGTGGGTCCAATATTGTCTAAAAATGTGTGGATTAATGCAGCTTGTCTGTCTTATTACTTGGAGTAATGATCAAGGATGGAGCACGACTTTTGTTCACAAAGTCTAATGCATTATCAGCTATTCACGTTTTGTGCTCGGCTAACGTGGGAGTTTACTACATACAAAACAAACTGTATTTTTTCTCTGCGTTTTTATTATTACAGTAGAGTGGAGCTCTGTCTGTATTGTAATAGGATGTTCAGATGCTAGTCCGCGCTAACTAGTTGAAGTATTCTCTCTGTAAACAGTAAACACTCATTGTAATGTCAAACAATGATATAGCCATTTTTCTTTGTTAATAGTTATGATGAAAAAGCCTGTACACATCTGGCCTAAATGTTTATCTTATGTTAGAGGTTTTCAGCTTTGCTTGGCATTCTGATACAGTTCCCACAGGTGCATAAAGTACATAAAGTATAACAGTGACGCTGCTATCATGTCATATAAATAACTAAGGTGACACTTACCATAGAGAAACGTCCTGCTCCAGTCGTGATTGCGAATCAGTTTCTGGTTGATCGACTACTTCAGACGTTTCATCGTCGGACTCGGACTCGAATCGATACGGTAAAATCGATGCTATCTTTTCTGTCCATACATTGTATACAATGTCTTGCGAATTGATAGCTGTCATTCAGTTATGGCAATGGGCACGCGGTGCACGCAGTAGACCAATCAGAAAGGATCGGGCCATCTGACCAATCAGAGCAGTGTAGGCTCACAGAAAGGAGGGGTTTAGAGAGACTGATTCTTTGAACTGCTTCGAATGAATCGATTACAAACTGAGGTGAAATTAAATGTATATTATGAGAAAATGAACGTGTTTTTTGACCTTGCATGCATGTAAACCTGTTGTAGGAGACTCCCAAAACAATATTAGGAACCTTAAAAAAGGCATAATAGGGGCACTTTACTTAACTTTAACTATTTCCATTAACAGCTGAGTCTTTGTTCTTTGTCTCAGCAGCAGCAACATTTAAAATGAAATGTTCAAATCACAACCACAATACATGACAAATTAATCACAGTAGGGTCATTCCGTGTCTAATCAACCAAATTTCGGAAACTTCCCTGGCTCAAATTTTTGATTTTGTTAATATTTTTTTTCTGTAAAAAGACAAACATAAATAGTGATGAAAGCCAAAATATTAAATGTCACAGATGAATATTTACTGAGTAATCCATTATTTTGTAGAGGGGTCAAAATGACCATTTTCACCTGAGATTTGGAGCCAAATTAGAGGAGTGTAAAAATGACTTTATAAAGATGGAGCATCATTATTTTATCTTCACACAGAGATTGGTAGATCTATTAGTAAAATCTGTTGACTTTATCAATCTTTGTTTCATTATATGCCAACAGTGACAGTTCAAAAATGGGAAAAAGCACTTCTTGTGTTTTTTGCCTTAAGTTTGCATGCCTGTAAGTCAAGAAATATTAAAGATATTTTAATATCCTTTTAGATTCTGGTTCATAACAAACTTTCCTTTTGGTATCTTCATTTTAAAGGCCCTCGATGGTTCAGTCCCAGAGATAAATTAGTCAATTGTACACATTTTCAGTGGTCAAAAACCAAATGTGGGTCACTTTGAATACAGCTGATACTTTTTTCTCTTAAAGAAGAATATCTGAAGAACAAATAATCTCGTGTTTTTCTATCATCTCAGTTGCATTGAACATATCTGTCCGAGTGCCATAAATATTCCTTTTCCAAAGTTTGCATGCGTGTAACTCTAAAAGTATTCAAGATATCTTAATATCCTTCTAGATTCTCATTATTAATAAACTTTCCTTTTGAAATCTTCATTTTCAAGGCTCTATATAGTTCAGTCTCATAGATATGAGGATCTCAAAGTAGCTCCATGTTCAAATTGTTGAATTTTACCCATTCTCAGTGATTAAAAACCAAATGTGTTTCACTTTGCACAGCTGATACTTATTGTGTTTAAAGAGGAATGTCTGAAGAATAAATAATATTGAAACTAGAAATGTATCTTATTTTCCTTCTATCAAAAGAAGTGCATAAATCATAACTCTCTGAGTCCCAAAAATCCACTGAAAATGGTTAAGTTGAGGCACATTAACTTGCTTTCAAAAATGTATTTATAAGAATCTATACTTGAATCAGTTTCAGGGATATTTGGAAGATGTTTGTTGTTGTTCATTTTAACAGCTTCTGAATCTACCAAGAGTTCAAATACGCAGTATCATCACTACATGTTACCACACTGACATCCCTATATCTATGAGACTGAACCATACAGGGCCTTAAAAATGAAGATTACAAAAGGACAGTTTGTTAAGATCCAGAATCTAAGAGAATATTCAGATATCTTCTTTATGTTTTTGCCATTTTTGAAAGGTCACTGTTGGCATATAATGAAACAAAGATTGCTGAAGTCAACAGATTTTACTAATAGATCTACCAATCTCTGTGTAAAAATAAAATAATGATGCTGCCATCTTTCTAAAGTCATTTTTACACTCCTCTGATCTGGCTCCAAATCTCAGGTGAAAATGGTCATTTTGACCCCCTCTACAAAATAGTGGATTACTCAGTAAATATACATCTGTGACATTTGATATTTTGGCTTTCATCACTATTTATGTTTGTCTTTCTACAGAAAAAAATATTAACAAAATCAAAAATTTGAGCCGGTGACCTCTGGTTGAGTTGACACAGAATGACCTAGTAATATTTTTTTTGGGCCAAGTCACGCGGCCCTATTAAAAAAGACAAAAGAAAAGATATTTTATCCGTTTACTTGCATGTGACCGACATCAGTGAACCACGAATATGAAAATGTGTCATTAAATGATTGAAATATTAATATTATAAATATTTTTATTAGCCTTCTCTAAAAACACATGACATGGCCTTAGAAAATGTTTCATAAAATTCATAGTTTTAAAGATAACATCCTCAGATTTGAAATGAAGCACGGACAGACCTGTGTCTTCAGTTTCATTGTGTTTCTAAGCTGCTACACCACAGCCACATAATATTTTTATACATTTAAAAATATATTCTTAATATTTTTATTTTTGTTTTAATATTTGAGCTTATATATCTCCATATTAATACCAGTCTAAGTAATTCTGAGTCTTGAACTGTAAACTCTCCAGTGTTGGTTTTGTAAACATATATGACCCGTGCTGTCAAAATGAGTCGAATGCACACAGGCTAAAAAATGCACACAAGTCAAAAATGTCAATTTGTCGAATTTGAGGTTTTTAAGAATGAGTTCATTAAGCCCTCGTCCAGCGATCCCAATGCTCCAAATAGTAATTAAACATGTAAAAGTATCTTTATTGTATGTTTTCTGAGAGGAGTACCTTTCCTTTGACCATGACAAATGCTGTTTTTCTCTGTTTGCTTCTGGACGACTGGCGCTTCCCTCAGCACAAGTTTGGTTTCGTTTTAAAGCTCTGCATTCCAACTTTGTGAATATTCATAGCGAATTCTCGATGGCATGAGTCTGAACCAATGAAATGTGATTTTCAAACTCATGCTGATGTAAACAAAACGATCTTACTCGCGCTGACTGACAGATCCGAAGTGCGCCTCAGACAGCACGATCCTGATATACACAAACACAGAATTACAGTATTTCAAAATATCTGTCTTGGCAAGTATTCACGCAAATATTATCTGTTATGTCTGAAGTGAACGTTTGGTTAACTGTTGGGGAAAAACATCCGATGTGTAACTTTGTATTAGATCCATGTGATACAGTAGGTCTCAATATATAGACTGTCTGTTTCATTAATAATTCATGGAAAAAAGTTGAAAATATATATTTTCCTGTAGATATTTGGTTTTGACTTGGTTTGTGCCAAATTAGGTGTTAACAGGGATTTTAAGGTGTTTTTGTTTTGGAACCTTCAGAAAACTTTAACTTGATTTTTCTCAAAATTGACTTTAAACAGGTGTAGCTCAGTCATTTTTTTGTCTAATTCCAACAAATCATACATCATTTGAAGGATTTTTCACATAGAGGATGTGAAAATAACAAATAATTTTTGATAATTTGCTCATTGCGAGTCAATTTGCCAGCACGGCCCAGAATGACTTATGAGCAGCAGCCATTTTATTTTGGGTGTCATTTATGCCTCACTAGCCAAAATGGGGGACACACTGAAAGGGGTTAAAATCTCAGGGGGACTGAGGGGAATATTTCACATCTAAGGTGTTCAACTGACAAAGAGTTTGTGTTAGAATACAGAAGAACAGCCAAATAATGAGTCCGATCAGCTTTAAACATGGAGGAAACTAAAGTGAGTCTTTCAGAGAGCAGAAAAGCGTGTGTGAGCTGGAGAAGACTGCGCTCGTGTTTCCCTGGCCTTTCTTCTGTCTCTTGTAATTGGTTTGATGTGCTCAGTGTCGCTCGTATTGTCTGGATGTCTCTGTTTAATCGACTCCTGCAGCATTAATGCCAGCGCTCGGCCCGCTTGGACTCTCTGTGAGTAATGAAACATTCGGGGCTTTATAGACAGGCCCTGTCGCATTGCTTCAGTAACTCGTGTGTGTGTGTGTGTGTGTGTGTGTGTGAGAATCGCCTCATTAATTGCTGCACGAGTGCACACGAGCAACGCCGATCACATGCTGACGGGGTCACGGTCAGCGCCCTGAGAAACCCGCGGGACAGACGGAGGCCGAATGAGCAGCATCATCCTATTACTGTGTGAAACACCGAGACACTGAGAGCGATGATGGCGTTCCTCTCAAGAAGCTTCCTGAACAACAGAGAAAGCGAGTCGCTGATTTAATTTCATATCTCAAATATCCGCCTCCGTCCTAATGAACCACGAGCCGAACAAAACCGAATTAGGCTTTTTACAGCATGTTTAATCTCATGGAAAATAAATAATGGATTAAAATAAAAAGACACGGAGGCAGTAATTAGACGGCGGCGAACGCTGGCGAGGGATTATTGTGTTTATTATTAGTAAATGAAATGAGTCAGTACAGCGGCGTCCTCTGACATGTGCTCGTGACATTGAGACGTTCTCTGTGTTCACTGGGGTCGGTCGGTTTCAGGATTATAGATTTGCTCTTTTGCGTCGCTGTAATTCAGCAGCAGAGCGAGTGATCTGCACTAACATGACTGCGGGTGAAGAGTTAGAAACAGGCCACGGTTCACATGAAACACTGATAATGTGAAAGATGTCATGCGGACTGAGATCTGAGTTCAGCTGCTCTGGAACTGGAGCGATTCATCTCAATGTGAAAGCATCTCGGACTCGAGCGAACACTTGTTCAGGAAGTAAAGTAACCTGCGGATGTGTTTAAATCGATGACAATGTCATTACCTCAACAGTGATGTAGGGACGACCGTGATGATGATTTATCTGGGATACGAGCGAGAGTAAGTGCAGCCTCAGACCGGAACTTAGAAAATGATTATGACTTGATAAATTTAATGTGCTTTTTCCATCTGTATGATTTCTGACCTATAGGTGGCGCTGCGGCTCAAACACTCAGTATGATAGTGTGACGCTTCGCCAAGTGTTTACTGATTCACTGGAGAACGTTTGGTGATTTCTGTGACACTGATGATCATCAGAGCAGGTTCAGCCGTAGACGAGACACATGGAGTAACACAGTGACGTCTGTCTGTCACTGCTACAGCTGATCTGAGGTCGAGTTTATCATTTAATCTTGGCTGAAAGTCCCTGTCACATTCACAATCTGCTAATGAGGCAAAACAGAGACTGAATAATTAGTGACCTCTGTTTGCCATCTCTCACACACACACACACACACACACACACACTCTCTCTCTCTCACACACACACTGATATTGGAAACACTGTATTGGTGTGAATTATGGACGTCAGAGACGGTTCTCAGGATGTTTGGAGTCGTGTGGCGCTCGTGTCTAATGCGTCTGACTGCAGAAACCTCACAGCTCACGGACGCCAGCGTCTGCCTTCCTGAGGAGGAACTGATGTCATGAATATTAATGAGCTTCTTAAGAGGAGACGAACACGAGTGTCTTCAGGAGGGTTTGTATCGTGTGTGTCGCTTAAACAGGACAGACAGACGGCAGCCTCACACACACGTTACTATTCCTCAAGAGAACAGACATCGGGACGAGACTCGTGTCCTGAAGGACGTCTGAGGGACAATTATTAACACAGAGCATCTGTGACGTACACTATTCTCCGAAAAAATAAGTCTAAATTGCATTGACTGCATGTCGCATCGGTGTAACATTTTATTATTACATACAGAATTAGTGTAAAATACCCATAAATGAATTGTTTACAAATCAATCCACAAATTTAACCATATTCAGAATAAAGTTAATAATAGTAAATATAGCTGCAAGCAGCAATTACGGGGCCAAGCTCAAAGAAGGCACAAGTCATGCCAGCACAGCTGGAGCATCAGACTGACTGCAACAGTGAGCAATTAAAGACATACTTAGGCAAAATGACCAAAAAAATCATAAATACCTTCAATAATAATGATTTAATGATTTATCACTTTCAACCAATAGGTGGCGCTGTGACCAAATTGATGTGGTGTGGTCAGAGTAAGGTGACAATGACTCATGCAAAGTCTGGTGTCAATATGCCAAAGCATTGCAGAGATACAGCTTTAAGAGTCACTTCAAGAACTTCGTTGCTGTGGTATACGAAAACGGTTAAACGAATCGACTTGAAATCCATAACTTTTTGTCGGCATGGTCTGAAGATGGTACGATTTGATTTTGGTGAAAATTGGAGCAACGGTCAAGGAGGAGTTCAAAAAAGTAGGTTTTTAAAGAAAAACAAAATGGCGGACAGGAAGTTCAGCTGACTATGGCAAATTTGGTATCTATGTTCTCGGCATGACCCAAGGAATCATTACAATAGGTCAATATAGTCAAAAGTTATTAGCATTTTTGCAAATTTCATTATAACTTTCGACCACAAGGTAGCGCTGCTCTTTTTTGAGTACTTTTTGAGCATTGTCAGGGCATGGTGCCAAAGACCCATACCGAGTTTCGTAACGATACGCTAATGCATTCATAAAATACAGCATTTTCGTACAAAATTCGATATGGGAAAATTGGATATCATTCGACTCAGAATGTCACCCAGAATCCAATTTTATTTTTTATGATTTTCGGACAAACCATTCAGAAGTTATTTCAGCAAAAATAACCATTTTTGTATCTCCAGACCAGTAGGTGGCGCTGCAATGAAACGCAGCATGTAACCTCAGGTCATGCTTGTGATGACATGTACCAAGTTTGGTCTGAATATGATAAAGTGTTGTGGAGATACAGCCTTACATCTATTTTCACAAGCGCTGCGTAAAAATCGACTTGAATTCCATAACTTTTTGTCGGCATGGTGCATGAGTGCAACTTTGGACAGCTGATGGCGCTAGAGGGATTGAGTTAGAGACTGCAAATTTGCTCTGTTTACAGTTCAGACTGTCCTGTATCTGTGTGCCAAATTTCATAACTTTCCCGCAAGCAGTTCTATGGCTCAAGAGCAGAAACGGAAGAAGAATAATAAGAACAGAAAAACGATTACAATAGGTGACTACGTACCTTCAGTGCTTGGCCCCTAATTAATAAATTCAGAATAAATACAGTATAAGTATAAAACAAACATTCATTATAAACAACATTTATTATAAACACCAAGCCTAAACAAACTGAAATACACTTTAAGAATAAACTTGAGCTCACGTTTCAAATGTGAGTGCTTTAAAAATCAGTTATATAAATCTGTGTAAAATCAGTTGAATCGCTGTAAAAATAATAAACCGCAGTCGCAGACATTCCCATCTGGATTTCCCAGAGGAGAAAAACTGGAGATTTGCTCAGTAATTTTTACAAGTTCAGAGAGAAAAAACACAGACATGACGGATTCAGACGGGATTAAAATGACAAAGTGTGTCTGTGAAACACAAATCAATCTCCAGAGAAAACTAGTGAGTCAAAACAGGGCTGAAACTCAAAGTAAAGCAGAAGCGTTGAATGACAAACACCATCACATCTCGCTTTAACTACCGCTGACCATCCCAAACCAGAGAACTGAGGAAACGGTCATGAGATCAGATAAAGAACCAGCTCAAAACAAATGAAACAACAACCAGGTGAGACGAAACGTGACAGACAGTGAAATAAACAAACTAGTCTAAACAGTCAAACACCATCATTCTGTCATCGTTTACTCTCCCTCGTGTCCTTCTAAACCTAAACTTTACCATATTTTGATGAACACTGGAAACCAAACTACATCGACTACCATCTCTCAGAAATTAAAGTCGACACGAGGGACAGTGAATGATGACCGAACGATCATGTTATTAAAACAGATGAGAAAATGCTCGAGTCAATAAACACTAGTGATATAAAACATCAGAAAACCATTAGAAGAAACATTGAGATCCAGCAGCGCTGAAGCACAGAGCAGATCTAACACTAAACCATTGCCAAACAATGAGAATGACCACAGAACGAGAGTCTGCGCATTCTGAACACAAGCATTACATCATGTCAACCCAGCGAGAGCGAGACAGAAGAGCGTTACCTGCGTCCGGGAGGTCAGAGGTCACAGGCCAGAGGTCTTCAGACAGCGGGACAGTAAGATGGGAGGGGGACAGACAGTAAGACGGAGGGGAGAGAGATGCACACATCTGTTTCCTCACTAAACAAAAGAATGGAAAACGGAATGAACCATACCTTGGCTGTTTAACGTCAGGTGCGCCAGACCTTGAAGGAAAGAACAGAAACAAAAGAAAGAAATGAAAAAAGAAGAAGGTCATAAAAAGGCACGGGAAGAAAGCAAGCATTGTCACAAGGTTGGACTGCAGTTTGTGACAGACATCCCGGGGCACGCGAGGATGTCAAAGATCAACTCAAAGCAAAAAGGGAAAAGAAAGAAGAGAGAGAGAAAGAGAGAGAGAGAGAGAGAGGAAATAAAGGCTGAACCAAACAAACAAACGAACGAACGAACGAGTGAACGCTTCTTGAGTGAAGTGGGGATTGGAAAAAAAAGCATTTCATTCAGTGCAACCCCCGAAGGCCATTGCTCGCTCAAATGCTTTTTTTCCCCTCTGGTCTTATGGAAAAACACACACACACACACACACACACACACACACAACTGTTTGGCAGAGTTCAAGAGCGTCTCGCCTCTTCTCATCTAAAGCACCCGACGAGCCGCATTCATCCTCCCCCGCATCGTTCGGACTCAAACCACATCCACAGACGGCCTAAAACAGCTGAACTACCACAGGTCCTGCTCACGACACCAACCTGAGAGAGAAATCCAGCAGAAGACCAACTCTATTCTCAACGAACACCACCACAACCCTTCTGAGCATCTCAAACTCAACCAAAGCTATTAAAACACCGCCGTTTGAGCTGAAATAAAACATAAATATTAGATGAGTAAATGACAATTAGAAATGTTGCCTTGGCAATTAACTGAAATAAGTTTATGTAGAAGCACTAAAATAACCAACTGCAAATAAATAAAAACTAAAACTCAAATAAAAATAAATACTCTCAACATTTACTAATACATGATTTAATCAAGTTAGATCTGTTAAAGTCCCGCTGTAGTCAATAATTATATCATCTTTGATCATCAAAATGACCTATTTAAACGTTTCTTCATGCCTTAAAATAGCTTGAATGTAACTCAGAGATGCATTTGTTGATGATCACATTGACGTGATTGGTTACAACGTAGTTTGTGATGTCAGAAACACCAGCGATTTCAAAACACGTTTTTGAGACTGTGTTTGGTTCACTGCAGTTTTAAGGAGAAAATACTCAGCAATGGTGGTGACTTATGAATTTGCACATGTTTTGTCTTAAAGGGGACCTATAATGCCCCTTTCACAAGATGTAATATAAGTCTCTGGTGTCCTCAGAATGTGTCTGTGAAGTTTCAGCTCAAAATACCCCACAGATCATTTATTATAGCTTGTCAAATTTGCCTCTATTTGGGCGTGAGCAAAAACACGCCATTTGTGTGTGTCCCTTTAAATGCAAATGAGCTGCTGCTCCCGCCCCCTTTCCAGAAGAGGGCGGAGCTTTAACAGCTCGCGCTTCGGTCGCTCAACAACAACAAAGCTGGAGAATCTCACGCAGCCAAAATGAGGATTGTCAGTAACGGTGTTCAGCCTTACATTGTTCAAACCGGAGTCGACACTGATGGAGAGACTCAGGAAGAAGTTACAACTTCAGACGTTTCTGAATGGTTAGTGGATAAATTTATGTAGTTGCTGTGGAGTTGATTCAACTCATCCACTAGCATGTGCCGTCATGTTAATCTTTTGTGCAAATCCAGCGTTGAATTGACCCTCGTTTGTGAAGCAGTCCGGCGTAAAATGACGGCATGTCAACAACACTCTACTACAACAACTCTTCCTCTTCTCTAAAGCAGCCCAACATGGCCTCGCCCCCTTTGTTGTGTGTTCTCGGGGGCGGGGTTTATGTAAATTTTAGGGTTAGTGATGTCACCAACCCGGGAAGAAGCTCATTGTAGTCCCTACCAGCTGTTTGTTGTAGTCCTTAAAAAGCGATTTCAATAAAAGAAAATATCTCTCTTTGCATTGAACTTTGAGCGTCGTAACTTTGCAGATGTTGTTTATGATCAAACAGCAACATTACACACTAACTAAAGTTAAAAAAGTCAAATCATAATCAACCACCCCTTTAAAGCATATTAAAAACACCACATAGACATATAAATAACATTAAGAACTTGATTTTCACCACAGGGGGACTTTAATATTGTTTAAAGGATCTGAGCTGACATGAACTAACAATGAACAGTTTTATTAATTAATGTTAGCAAAGATTAATAAATACTGTAAGAAACGTATTGCTCACTGTTAGTTATTAACAACTAATGGAACCTTGTTGTAAAGTGCTACCACAAAATTACTACAAATTAAACAAATTAAAATAGAAAAATAAAAATAAAAGCTAGTTCAAAATATTAATAAAAATTAGAAGCTAAACTTTGTGAACAAACTTTGATGTTGGCTTGAGAAAGCCCAAACCTTGAACTGGGGTTGTCTTATGTACAGCAAACTGTTTACTCAAATAAAACATCCATCATAGGCGGATTTTTGTTGTTGTTGTTGTTGTTTTTTTGAGGTTGACACTGTCCATCACCTCACTTAGTAAGAGAAACAGATGCACACATCAACGGTCACTCATACGGCAGTGTTTCGCCGCTCTTTTCAAGCATATGTTGCGACCCAAAGGTTGCACTTCTTTATTGTTCGTTTTCCAACTCGAGATTCATTCTTGAGTCACGACCCACCTGATGATTCGTGTGAATCCAGCAAACTGCAGATGAAGTCATGAAAACATCTTCTGCAACACAAAAGGGTTTTTACATTTAACACCTGAAGAAACACAAGAAACCGCTGCTCTAAACAACAGTGTTGGACACACTCAGTGAATTCAAGGGTAAATTACATCCAACTAAACAACGCCAATATTTCACCAGCAAAAGCTCTTTTCTACTCCACATACATGTCAAAAGTAACACGCTACTGTTGCCCACAGAACCCTCGACACAAACCCATTCGGTCAGGAAAACAGCATGTGCTGAAATGCAGCAGTGAGTCGAGTGCTGTTTGAGAAGAGCTTTCTGTTTTAGCAGAGCGGTGCTAATGGACTCGAGCTCAAGAGAATCACAGAAGAACAGCTGAAAACACACAGTGACAAGAAACTCTCGGCTTAAAGACGTGAACTGAACTCAACACAGGTGTGTGATTCTCATCAAAACACTGACTTCCTCTTCTGACAACCTGCCAGTGTGAATCTCAATCAGACACAGACACAGGAAGTTCAACTGGAGAGACAGGAAGAGGAATTTACTGGACTGTAATAGAAAAGGATCTGTTTATCTGTCTGTCTGTCAGACTTTAACCAACATTCAAGTTTTACAAAACATACTGCTTCATTTGTAGTTAAAAGTCCGTCAATCAGAAAATATGAATTTTCAAATAATTTCAAATCTATCTTACAGTCACATTCACACTGTAGTTCTGCATCATGTTTGATACGTCAGTTCAACTTCAGGAATAGAATCTGAGTTGAAAAAGAAACTCAAAACTCTCTCCTCATTCACCGACACTTGTGTTGTTTCAAACTCTGTGAAGATAAATCTTCTGTGGAATATAGTGCACACACTGAATGGACTAATTATATGTTTTGTTTTGTGTTTGAGTAAATGATGTCAGAATATCCGTTTCTACTTAAACACTCTTTAATTCGCTGGTTAGCACATCAAGGTTACCATCTCTTTCACATTATGTCTTGTGTTTCTAAACCTTGCTAATTAGTTATGAGCCTAATGAGCAACATCAGAGACATAATGAGTCTGCAGTTCATGTTCGAAAGCAAACTGCTCTGGAAAACAAGAATGAAGAATCGCTCACAAAGAGCTCTTCATCTTCAAGACGAAAAGTAGTCAAACCCGACCAGTGCTGAAATGAATTTCTTCAGGGCCTGCAGAACTGGAGCTCTTGAGTTCCTCTCAGAGATAATGAGATGCATCCGTCCGAGTGTTCAGCTTCCTCTCCACACGACAAGAGGAAACGCTGACCTTCTCCGCACTGACCTCCTTCTCCTGATCCGAATTATTTTGCATATATCTGTAATTGCTGCATTTTGGCCCCTCTGCTTTCCTCTTCAAACTCTCCCGCTTGTTTCCAGAGTAAATTCTTTCCATCAGCAGTTCTCAGGTCTGTTCTGCTGGGATTGAGGACAGAAGGGAAAAACAACCCCAAACACAAATAACAACATGCAAATCATGTTTAGTTAGGATAGGAAAACACGAGAAAGGTCAAATAAATTAAATACGGGTTAAATAAACGTCAGTGTTTGGTTTGGGGATGTTTTGTGAAGTGATAGAGGATTGTGGCGATGTAAACATGAAGGGATCGGAAGAAAGCCAGAACCGCTGCTTTGGTCTATAATCTAATGTGCATTATAAGGTCACGCTTGGGTGTAAAAAGCTACAAAAAGACAGAAAAACAGGCACGAGGTAAAATCTGTCAGCACTTTGAAAACTCTGACGGCATATGCAGAATATGTTACCCAGAGTTCCCTTTTGCCCCCAAAAGGAAGCAACAGAGAGAAAAAATAAGGTGGCAATGACAGAAAATGGAAATGCTGCGCTGCAGTTCTGCTTCTGGCTGTCAGACGAATGAGGAAAAGAGCAGTAAAGCAGCGCAGCCAGAAAGTAGAACAGCACAAACAATTACCGTAAGTATGAATTATGAATTAGACGCACTTGGAGGACGGTGTCGATTATACTCTAAAATCACCATCAGTCCTCCTACGGCTCATGACTCAGAGCGGAGAACAGGTGGGTGTGAAGACAAGAGCTCTTACAGCAGAGAAATAAAATATAAAATAATAATAATAATACAATAAAATAAAAAATACAAAAAAAATAAATAAAATAAATAATAAAACAAAATATAAAATAAAAAAATGAAATAAAAAATGCAAAAATAAAATATTAAAAAAGTAAAATAAAAATTAAATAAAACAAAATATAAAATAAAAAATAGGAAATTAAAACTTAAAATAAATAAAAAATAAAATAAAAATATGAAATAAAATACAAAATAAAATATAAAATATAAAATTAAATAAATTATAAAATAAAATAAATTATAAAACAAATTATGATAAAATATAATAAGATACATAAAATAAAATATAAAATAATAATACAATAAAATAAATAATGCAAAAAATAAATAAAATTATGAAATAAAAAATGCAAAAATGTAAAATAAAATCAAATATAAAATAAAATAAATTAGAAAACAAATTATGATAAAATAAAATAATTTAATTAAATATTAATACAATAAAATAAAAAATGAATAAAAAATAAATAAATAAAATATTAAAAATATGAAATAAAAATGCAAAAAATAAAATATAAAATAAAAAATTAAATATAACAAAATATAAAATGAAAATATTAAATAAAAATTCAAAAATAAATATAAAATAAAAATATTAAATAAAATACAAAATAAAATAAAAAATAAATTAAATTAAAAATGAAATATATAAAACAAATAATAATAATAAAATAAAATAAGTAAAGTAAAATAAATAAAATAAAAATAAACTGAATTTATAGAAGTTTTTTGGTTTTGTACTTCTGATGTGTTAAAGCTACAGAACTGTCAAGTTAATGTATTAATGCTGTATGATTAATTATAAAAAAAAAAATCAAATAAAAATAAAAATTACAGCTAAAACATTTAAGTACATTTTGTAATAAGGGCCTCTTCTCCCATTAGAGCAGTATTTAATTCATCTGAAAATATTAGTCAGCTGACAGCGCTAGTCTCTGAGGTCATGTGACGCATAGGCAGCGCTGGAGGACGCTGAGCTCTGCTGACGGCAGATGAAGACGTTTCCCGTGTGCGAGGACACGCGTGAACACACACACACACACACACACACACACACACACACACACACACATTGAGTCGCACTGAACTCGAGGAACGGAGCCAGTTGTAACAGGATCTGAGGAGGCTGCCGTCTGATTGGCCATATGGGAGAGCGACGCGGCCAACAGCGACACGGGAGCTCCATCGCTTTCACACGTCTCACAGCAACGCCGCCAAATCACACGCCGTCAACAGATGACCAAACCCTGCCATGTGCTTCACAATCAACAGACTAATAATAGAGCGGAAGTGAGTTTCAATCCCCTCGCTGTTCTGAACCGCCTCTCTCTCTCTCAGTGCTGTTGATATCCATTCTGCAGCGGATCTCCAGCATGTTGCCAATAATTAAAACGACGATTCACAAAGCTGACTTCAGCCAACGAAGCATCTGATTGGCCGGACCGATTGAGTGACAGATGGAGAAAGACTCATCATTTTGTCATTAAGCAGGATGTGCTTGGAAACTCAAACACGTCGTACAGCTGGAGCGTCGGTCGGTCCTGAAGACGACACAAACGACTGCAGCACGCGGTCCAATATTCAATGCTAAATATTGAGTGTTATTATTGTAAAGAAGTGTTTCCACTGTCTTTCAGTTTATGGCATGTGCATTACAGCAAACGCTTCTACACTTCTGCGTCATGACATTGATTCTGAATGAGTTTTAGTGTGAACAGTGAAGCTCGTCCTCCAGCGAATCACGTGACTCCACAGATGTGCGGCCGCTCCGCCAGCGAGAAAAATAACCATCATCATTATTACTGTGTGTCTGTGAATCCATCTCAGCTCAGACTCACACAACCACACAACAACACACACAAACACCGCCTTCAAACACAAACTGGACACAGACTGCGCTGCTGATATATTCATGCTTTTAGTCCTCAGCTGTTTATGACGGCTTACACACACAGACAGAGATCTGACTGACGGCTGAAAGGATCCTGAGGTGTTTTACTGAAGCACAAACTGTGACAGTAAAGCTGCTACACACACACACAAACACACACTCTTAAAGGGACGGTTCAGCCAAAAATGATCACTGCCATCATTACGCATCTGCTTGATGACACCGCAGTGATTTACTTCACGATTAACTGGACCTGATGGAGAGCACTTCTGTAAGACAGAACAGGAATCGCTCTCAGTGTCTGTGTGGACATGAACAGAATAAGCCGATGCGTAATGGAAACATCCTAGAAGAATCCTTTCAAGCTGAATTTGAAGAGCTTTAATAATTGAGGAGGGTTTCTGAGGGAGGAGAGGGGAACTTATCATAACATATAGTGCGTGGATGATGGATGCGCAGCGCTCCTTTCCTCGCCTCCGCACCGTTAATAATTAAAGCGGGTCGCGGCTGCTATCAGAAGCTGGTGTTAACTGCCGCACAGAGAGCAAACGTGCTTTACGGCCCTCTGATACGAAATGTTTGTGAGGTCCGTCATTATGGACTGCAAACGAACAGGGATAACTGATACCGTTCAGATTCCTGCTGATCTCACACGGGTCCGAGCCTATTAGAGCGAACCGACCCACACAGGAGACGCAATTCACCGCCAGAAGAGTGTTAATGGAGTAATTACAACACATCCACACCACAGACGACTGATGAGACAGAGAGACAGACAGACACATAGATAGAGAAACAGACAGAAAGAGAGACAGATGACAGATCAGTAGGTGTCTATAGTGATGGATCAGCAGTGATTACAGCTCCTTTTACACCAAATTAGCTTGAATCTTAGATTAGATTTTATTCCAAAAATGTTTTTTAAAAAATGTAATTTATACAAAAGAATGTTATTAAATACAATATAATTTGAGAGGTGGTGGAATTAGGCATGATGTTCCAGAGAACGAGTGGCTGCCTTTGTGAATGAGTCATTGAATCATTCAACCAACCGATTTATTCAAAAACACTGAGTTATATGAATGAGTCACTGAATCATTTATTCAACTGATTCATTCAAAGACACTGAATCATTCTATATTCTGTGATGGATGGATGGATGGATGGATAGATAGATAGACAGATAGATAGATAGATAGATAGATAGATAGACACCTCACTGCTTGTACTGTATGAATAAATGAATACATAAAATAATAAAATCCTCCTTTGAGTCTCTCAGGCAGAGAAAAGCAATTTGCCTCTATTGAAAACATAATTATATAATGAAATTAAAATAGCTCAGTGAATCGTTCAATGTTTCACATCTTCCTGATTAAAACAACATGCGTTTTATTTCGTGTGATTCCCTGACAGAAGTAATGAGAGCGGCTGAGGAGGAGAGATCGCGTGCTTCATCTTCATTACAGCGCTCATAAATAAGTTCAGCCTCCATCTGCTGTCGGAGGAATCTTCATCTGCGAATGTAACGAACACTCCAACCTGCGGCAGAAACCATTAATAACGCCTGTAACTTCATAAAACAAACAATCAATTAGCTGAGCGCTCGCTCTTCTCATATTTATTACGGTTTGTAAGGCGGTCGCAGGTTGGTAACTGTAGTGACGGCGCTCCGTCAGGGAAATGTCAGCGATCACATGCTGCTCTCCTCATCTAATATTCATCGTGTGGAGGGTATTATGACTCACGGCCTTCCTGAGCCGCTGCGATCAAACAGAAATATTACATTTACATTTAATGAGGCATTAATGAGAGTTATCTTTAGCGTCAAGAGTTTGCACGTGTCCAAAGAATGAATGGACAGAATGACTGCATTCAGGAAACAGCTGAAGCATCTTCAAACCCGTCCTGACGTCACATCTGAACATCTGCTGTCTTTCAGATAGCTTCGGAGATGATCTGAACATACCAATAACCTAGAGGATTCTGGCAACTAGCTTTTCCTCAAAAGTGCTGACTTTCTTTCCAACTCCAAGTAGCACAAAGCAGCCAGTCAGACTGAAAGCTGTCATATTACTGGCCACTTATTCCCATGTATTTCAAAAGCTTTTCATTGAGTTGTGTTCATAGGAAAGTAAAACCGGAGGCTTAGTGTAAACCCTGAAGCGTTTGTGTTTAATATCTCATCTAAACGATTTCTCGCTGGTTATATTTTAACACTCTCATTAGATGGGAGCTAATGAAGCTCCGCGTAATGTCCTGAGCGCAGCTACGAGCCGAAGCCGCTCTGTGTCTGCAGCGACTCGCGGCGTCCGCCGTCAGAACACGCGCAGCAGGTGCGGCACAAAACATACAGTAATGAGAAATTAATGTTCTCCAGCAGAGACGCCACAGAATCTGCTCTACCCACTAACTTAGCTGAAAGCAATTAGCATGCTAAATTCATGCTAAATTTAAAGGAAGATGCTTGAAGTTTTCAGGGAGCAATAAAGGAAGCATCCATCATGCACTGCAGAAAACAATCTACCGCACACCCAGCGTAACGCTGAGCCAGATCGAGCGGCTTGAATTTCATCAACACCAAACAGAGTGAGTTCTTGACGAGAATATTAATAAATCTGTGTGAATGAGAAGCAATGGAGTGAAGATCGGTCTGTCGGTTTGAAATGGTTTATGAAGGCGAGTGGTTCTCCATTCGGTTTCAATCGTTCCCCTGAGGTCTACGGCGAGCGCTCATTATTTCAGTTCTCGCTGAAACCTCGTCCGGGGAAACGCAGCGCAGTCCCGTGAGTGTCATCATCTGGATAATGCATGAAGACATCTTCATCTGGAGGCGGGGTTTAAGCCTGTCAATCAAAGTGAAGGCCAAGGATTTAATAAAAGATACATCTCGCCCTGGCTAGAGATCAATTAAACATAACGACCTCAGAGAATACGCGTCAGAAACGGCTTCAGGATTCAGAGTCTGACTGTAAACATCACTTTGTTTAACATGAAAGTACAACAGCACATCATTTGCTCTCAGTGAAACTAAACGCCACAACTAGCCAACTGAAGATCACGAATGTCTGCGCAAAACTCTCCAGTCTCTCCTTCAGAGGAAGTCTGGGGGATTTTCACCATGAGTCACATGATGTTTTGGCCAGAAAATAATAATTGATAATAATTAATAATTCAGTTCAGTTTATTTGTACAGCACTTTTCACAATACATAGTTCCCAGAGGTGTAAAGAGTGCCTGAAAACCATACTTAAGATCCCTTACAGCAAACACGACTCCATTACAAGTTACAAGTCACCAATTCAGCCAGCTTGGGCGTTTCCAGTGAACTGTTAGCTGTCATTCTCTACTCGCTGTACATCGACACAAAACCATCAATGGTTGACTTTTTAATGTTGTATTCATATTTTAATGCAGTTATCACACAGTTACCTAATTTGCCAATAAACCAGTTTTTTTGATTGCAATAAAAGACGAAACTAATGTGAATGTCAGAAACTGTAATTAGACACACACACGCAACATTTCTCCAGCACTTCTAATGTTATTTTTAAGGTAATGATCAAAAACATTATGTGTTCATCCTTCAGAGATTGTCCCCATTTGTAAAACTGAATGTTTCAAGATGTAGGAAATCCATCATTTGATAGAAAACACTTTTATTTAAAAATAAAAGACATTATTTACCACTATAACCAGCAGATGGCGCAGAGGAGCATTTATTGGCTCATATTAGCCATTTCCTGTAATAGTTTTTTTCACTCAGTTTCGCTTTTGAGTGAATATTAAACATTATAAAATCACTAGGTTTAAAAATACATTTTGTCAAGGTGAAGTATGAAGTACTGATGAAAAACAACAACTTTTCTTGTGAGTGAATTACACAGAAGCGAGCGCCGCTCTCTCTTTATAATCACTGAAGCTGTCAGTCAGTGCAGCTAAAGCTAAAGTGCTCAATAAATCTTTAATTTACAGTGTGTTGATGTTTTTTTTTTTCCACACAAAAGTGTGAAAACTGATGGTCAAATTGAATTTAGCTGAGGAACACTGAGGTACGTATCTTTATTTATTTATTTTATGTTGTCTTATGTTTGAACTATTTAAGTGACTTCTGATTATAAACTAAGTATTGCACTATTGATGCTCAACACAAAATCAAGTGACATTTCACTGGAAGTTTTCCAGCTGGGTTATATTATTGCAGAAGTTCTAAAGAACGCTCTGTGAATATAATCCATTGACACAACAGCCTCTTAAACGTCTACAGACACTCAAGTCTCAGTTGTGCTGAGAAAGGCCATAAGTAATCCAATATTCTAACCAAGGTCTCTTTAACATAATGGGTAAATAAAATAATATTAAAATTAAAGTCAAAGCCTGCTTGCACTGGTTTCGGCCTCATCATGTCCTCATCTCATATATGAAACACCTGTGATTCAGAAACTACCTGCTGACACACTCACATTCATGTAAAGTAGCCTTGTTGACCAGTTTGGGTGAGTACGAGCAAAACACAAAAGAAATACTACCTTCAATGCCCTGTAGATGGCGATATAACTTCTTCTGTTATGGAAATAAACTGCTGCAGAAAAAGTTAGCAAAATTTAATGTATAACTGCATTACTCATCACAAGTGTACTGGAGTAAAGAGTACATATACTGATTCAAAACTGTAGTCAAGTAGAGAGTAAAAAATCTTTGATACTCAGTAGAAAGTAGCTAAAAAGACACTTAAGTACAGTAACTAATTATATTTACTCCAATACTTTACACCTCTGATAGTTTCAAAGCGGCTTTACAGAAACGCTTTTTTCAGTGTTACAGTCAGATTGTGTTCTGTGATCAGAGACGAGTGTGTCAACGTCCGTATGACATATGATTATAATATAATACAGGTCATGTGGTTAATTAACATCATGTGTTCAGACATAATGAACGTGTTAGGCAGGGATTACTACTCATAATGATTACAATATATGGATAATATCACAATATTAGGATAATACTGTATGTTGATTGAAAGTAGGCATCGTTGAAATTAATACATATAAAATTTAACAACAACAGTAATAAAATTCATAATAATAATAATTATTATCATAATTAAATTCAGATGATGCCAACTTTGGATTAATATTCATGATTATAATAATAACAGTGAAAGAAAAATGGCCATAAAAGAACCATAATCCACTGCAGGAGAGAGACAGAGAGAGAGAGAGAGAGAGATTGCTGGGACGAGAAAAGAAAAAAGTTGATCAGAAGAAAATTAAACTGCACTGAACCTTGTAAACAAATATTTCAACAATGTTTAACCGACTTTACAAGCCGACAGGGTCAGTGTGCTGTGAAATAGTGCTGCGGCGTCGCTCGGAGACTTATTTTACGAGCCGTAGACTTCAAAAAAAAAAAAAAAAAGAAAAAGAGGAAAAGAAACGGCATCCACTGTAACGTCCTCTGCAGAAACACGTGGCACAGTGTTAACCAGTCCCCTAACCCATCCTTTACTGCCAACATTAATAACAAACTGCAGTTTCACCTTGAGCTGTCGGCCGAACGAGACTGACACGCTGCAGGAACACTGAAGACACGCGCTCCCATTGGTTTGAGCAGCTGTCAATCACAGAGCCGCTGCAGGCGTCGTCATGGCAACAGGCTCTCATGCTGCTGAGATGCACGCGGTTTCCGTTCTGTGGCCCGATTCACACGCTTTCATCCAACATCACAAGAGTTTGATACTCACAGTCCCACAACACCACACAATACAACTAAAGGTTTACAGTATGACATGACAACATCTGGAGCTTCACGTCTCAGACCTACAGCTGTAAGTATAACTGCGTTTGTGTTTAAATGTATGACGGTTTCCACAACACTGATAATAATCATAAATGTTTGTTGAGCAGCAAATCATCATATTAGAATGATTTCTGAAGGATCATGTGACACTGAAGACTGGAGTAATGATGCTGAAAATTCAGCTTTGATCACAGGAATAAATTACACTTTACTATATATTCACATAGAAAACAGCTGCTTTACATTATTGGAATAATATTTCACTGTTTTTACTGTAATTTTGATCAAATAAGCAGAAGAGCAGAAGAGAGTCTTTCAGAAACATTAAAAAATCTGACTGACCCCAAACCCTTGAACGTCAGTAAGTGTCATGAACATGAGCTCGTCTCTACATGATTCTACTGAATCAACATGACTGTGTGGAGTACATTAACAGAGAGTGTGTGTGTGTGTGTGTGTGTGTGTGTGTGTGCGCGCAGGTCATCAGATCATGTGTGAGTCCAAGTCAAACCATCTGCTCTGCTTTGACTCCCGCTGCTCACGGATCACCTGCGCAGATCAGAGCGAAGCTCTCTGTGTGTGTGAATGCACTGCTGTTGAGCGGATCCGGTCCGCGAGCGTGAGAAGACACCAGCCGCGCCGCGCCGCCCACCTGCACCCGCCCACCGCTCACTCCCTGCCCTCCAACACACACACGGCCTGGCAGAGCATCACACACCGCACTACACTCACTCTGTAAACACACACTTACTCTATACACACACACACACTCACGCACACACACACACACACACTCTGCGTGTGCCAGAGGCGACGGCGTTCCTGCAGGAAATGGGATTATCCGTCGCTCTGGAGGGATTCATCTCCACACGGCACCTTTGTCTCACAGAAAAACCTGTTTACATGCATCTCTGCTGCAGAATGAGGGAAAGCAGCCACAGAAGACGCCTTTGAAGCGGTTCTGGCAGAGACGGTCTCTCTGAAACAGCCGCTAAAATGCTAAACACAACACACACATATTACTATCCTAGTGGGGACATTTGGTCCCCATTGGGAATCGAAAATCGATTCCAATTCAGGAATCCACTTATCAATTCATGTGTGCACATTTTAATGGTTTTAAATCATTCAAGCACAAGAAGACATGAAAGAGAACTCAATCCAGCACTCACAAAAAGCCGCCTCTCATATAGTGCATGAATACTGAATTCTCCTTCACATCTTCTTGCGCTTGAACGGACAAATACACACAATATTCTGTTAAAATATCCTCGTAAACAGTAGGTCATGTCAAACAGTTGAGAAAGAAAATGGATGTGACACAGTCTGCATTGTAAAAAGCGCTATGTAATAAAGGTGACTTGACGTGTATCAGTATATTGGATCAGTGCATTCACTCTTAAAGTGACAGTAGCCTAATAAACCCGCTGATACTGTTAATCAAACAACAGAAGAAAAAGAAAATCACTCACTGATCTTCACTGAATAACTTTAATAAGGATTAAACTATATTTTATTTATAAAAAGAAACCTATGCAGTGTTATTTTACATTTGATTACAATTTCTGAACTTTGTTCAGTTGTATTTTTTGTGCTATTGCTAATTTGTTTATTTGTTCTTATCGCATTAGTGACTGTATACTTGTCTTTAGTAATGTTTGACAGTTATATGAGTGTTGTTTATTAGTTAGTTGCTCTGATTTTTGTTCATGGTATTCAGCTGCAACAGAATGTTTGACTTCAAATCTGGGAATCGATAAGAATTGTAATAGATAAGCAGAATCGAATTTAGAATTGGAATCACTAAAATTCAAACGTGAACATTATCCATGAAAACCAAGAACAAACTTCTAGAAGCTTCATCCTCTCGGTTCCTCTGAAAAACTATACAGCCCTGTGAAATCCATTTTCATTTTCTGTTTTCATTTTTCTGGATTCTGTTTTTTTTTCTTCAAAAAAACAACTTCCGTCACAAAACAAATCCTCTGTGTTTTTCTTCATTTATGAGTTTTAAGTGGACATCTGCTAATCGATGTAAACGTCAGTACGAGAGGAAGCACAGATGTCTGGAGACGCGAGCGGGTCGACGGGATCAGACCGCTGGCGAATCGCTCAAAGACGAGGTGAAGGAGAACATCAGAGCGAACAACACGCTGCCAGCGAACCGCCGCCTCTGCCGTGAAACGCCAGACCAATGAATTATTGAGAGCTGCCTGGACAGAAGAAAGGAAAGACTGAAATGATTTGTCTTTGAGAAACACCAACAGCCGGAGCCCTGAACACCACACACACTCATCTCCAGCAACGGGCGGACAAATACACATATCAAACAAAACACGTGTAGTGAAGAGAGCCAGCCTGAGGGAAACACCGCGGTAAATGAGGCGCATCGCAGTAAAAGCAGCTGCTAAACAGAAGTGCTGGATTCAATGCTCAGATTCTCTGAAGAGCGAAAGCGGTTGTGGATGTGCTAATACTCTACAGACACGAGATCCAGCTTCTGAACTTGAGTTGAATAATGACTCTATTGTCTTCTGTAGAGCAGATTACAGCAGAATCTCAATTCGTCTCATAATTGAAGTCCAGTCAGCTTTATTTCTACAGCGCTTTATACAATGCAGAAGTTTCAAAGCAGCTTCACAGTAATAAACAGGAAAATAACAGATCAATGATGGAAACTAGGGAAACGTTTCTGGCCTCAAACGTGTCCTTCACGAGAGGAACCGGTCTGACTCGGTTTCATGGTCTGAATCTCTTGACGGTGACGACTAGGGAATATTAATGAGTTCATAAGCAGCGTGTGGGATCTTCTCGCTCCTCTCACACTCCTGGTCTCATTGTCAGGGCAGGATGGTTTGACCACAAGGTCAGTGAGCTGCTAAATACAATTAAATCCAATTACCCAGCAGCCCCTGCACTGGAGAGCGAGCGGCGGGACGGGCGTTCGCGGGATCCCAGCGGGCCCAAACCCATCGGAGGTCTGCTCAGAAGAGACTCAGGACCAGAGACGGACACCCTGGAAATAAAGGTCTGCTCCGAACGAATGAAGGACACTCACAAAACACAATCAACACCAGACCGCGAACAAAAAAACACTGCGAGAGTCTGATCCTGGACTCTCAGTGTCCTGTTCGGTGGGTTTGTGGACAGACTATTACTTCACGCTATGAGACATTTCATTTCATGACAACGATATGTATAATGATACAGTTATAATTTTTTTTTTTATTTGTTATTAAAAATAAGAACTAAGACACAAACAACAAACAATGGCAAAAATACACTATAAGAAAGCTGACATAATATTTCTCACAACTCTCACACAAATTTCACTTTTTTAACTTTAGTTAGTGTGTAATGTTGCTGTTTGATCATAAACAGCATCTGCAAAGTTACGACACTCAAAGTTCAATGCAAAGAGTGATTTTCTTTTACAGAATTCTCTGTTTAAAGACTACAACAAACGGCTAGTAGGGACTACAACGAGCTTCTTCCCGGGTTGGTGACATCACTAACCCTAAAATTTACATAAACCCCGCCCCCTTTGTTGTGTGTTCTCGGGGGCGGGGTTTATGTAAATTTTAGCCATGTTGGGCTGCTTTAAAGAAGAGGAAGAGTTGTTGTAGTAGAGTGTTGTTGTCATGCCGTCATTTTACGCCGGACTGCTTCACAAACGTCATGACAATCCTCATTTTGGCTGCGTGAGATTCTCCAGCTTTGTTGTTGTTGAGCTGTTAAAGCTCCGCCCTCTTCTGGAAAGGGGGCTGGAGCAGCAGCTCATTTGCATTTAAAGGGACACACAAAAATCGGCGTGTTTTCGCTCACACCCAAATAGGGGCAAATTTGACAAGCTATAATAAATGATCTGTGGGGGATTTTGAGCTGAAACTTCACAGACACATTCTGAGGACACCAGAGACTTATATTACATCTTGTGAAAGAGGCATAATAGGTCCCCTTCAAGACATAACCGACTGTGTTTATGTGAATGGTAATTTTGACACAACTGTGTGTGTATTTGACCAATGAAGTGCAATAACCCGTGAAAGAAAGCTGAATTCAGGATCTCATGTGTTCTGAGAAGCATGTCTGTCTGTCAGCACAAGCATCACATTGATATCTTTTCACAGCTTATTGTGCTTAACTCATTTTAACATCATACGTATCCACCTCTTTATTTTCTTATTCATGCATGTTTCTTTATCAATCTAACATGTCAAAAATCATCTGCAGATAATAAGCTCCCATACTATAATAGGATTACAGAATCAAGTTGCAAATCTGTTTATTTTACAGATTTTTTTGTATTAAGTTCAAATATTTTTTGGTCATATTCATTTTAAAAGTATTTCTCATTTAGTAAATAATGTGTAAAATAAAGATAAATTTCATTTTAGCAATTGTTATGCATGTCTTTTTACGATCTTTAAATTAAATAGTGTGATATCATATATATCGGCCACTCTGATATCAGCATCAGCAATCAAAACATCAACATCGGTCGATCACTGCGTTGAACTCTTTTTAACATCAAGCATGTCCCTTTTTATTCTTTTATTCATGCATGTTTCTTTATTGCTGTAATGTGTCAAAAACTTCCATTGCACAGATACAGTATATTTACATACAGTGATATACACGATATAGCAAGATACATTCAGCTGAGATCTTTAAGACTAGAACCACCAGGGCTCGGTGTATACCTAAAACTGCAAACGGGTAAAATTTACCTATCCACATGATTACGGTTTTGATATGGCTAAAAAATGTATTGTGTCACTGTATTATGCCACTGTCTTCACAAAGTAATGTTTAGAGAAATTAAATGATTATTTTTAGTCATCAACTATGTTTTAGTCCTGTTGTTTTATGCTGTTTTAAGCAGGTTACACTAAACACTTTTGATGAATATAGGCTAAACCAGCCTGCAATGACAACGACAATTAGAAGGAAATAAATACATATTTGTGTGCTGTAATATTATAATAAAATATCATTAATCACATATTAAGATACCTATGTTATTTAAATCATGCATTTCATTTGAGCGTGTGTTGTGTGACCGTTTACAGTAAGCCCACTGGTGTAAAACTACAGCAGCTGAACAACCAAATCACATCCGTCCAGCTCAAGCTCAGTCACATGACTCAGACACGCTTCCACACACGTCACGCGCCGCCTCGACCTCCACATGAGAACAGCGTCACGGGACGGGACAGGTTCCTACACTCTTCAAAATAAAGCTTCTTTATTGGCATCGATGTTCCATGAAGAACCTTTAACATCCACTGCACAAAAGGTTCTTTATACTGGAAAAGGTTTCTCTAGATTTTTAAAATATTATTTATATTAAGAAAAAATGATCACTGAAAGGTTCTTTGGGGAGCCAGAAATGGTTCTTCACTGTTGGAACCTTTATTTTTAAGAGCAGCACAGACTGAAAACACACGTGAGCTCAGAACACACACCAGCCTGTGTTCATCTGAAAGTGTGTGTTATTTCTGCTCTACATGAAGGAAGGTTTCGCTCACGTTCAACATCTCATCATTTTCTCTTCATTTTAATAATCAGTGTGTCTCAAACTGGCAGCATCTGTCATGCCTGCGGAGAAGCAGTGTGTGTGTGTGTGTGTATGAGGGTTTTTACATGCATGCATGTGATTTCATATGCTTACATCTATGTGACAGCGCAAGAATGTTTCTCTGGCCAGAATATGTGTTTGTGTGTGTAAGTGTGTGTGTGTGTGTGTGTGTGTTTGTGTGTGTGGTCGTCTCTTATCGCTCTCTGCCAGACCCGCTCAGCACACAAACACTCGTCTGCCCGCAGGCCGTCCATCACACACACGCCTGGCGAAATGTCAGCGAGAGAGAGAGAGAACGAGCCCTTATCACACCGTCACTCACCTGCACCAAACACAAAGCATGCTGGGAAACTGAACTCCTCCCTCTCTCTCTCTCTCTTCATCTGTCTCTCTCTCTATCTGTCTATTCTTCTTCTGCTGGAGTGTAAAGCTGCTTTTATCCTGAGAGATACGTGACCATCCTCATTAATGACAGTCATACATCACAGTGATGACAGTAATGCATTCTGGGAAATCCATCTCTGATAAACTTTGCTCTTCTAGTTAAAATCTACAGTCATGAATCTCACTATATTTGCTTTCATTACCTGCAAATTGCACTTTTTTGAGGATATATTTTAAAAAAATATTGATGAATTAATTTTTTATTAAAACTATTATTAATAATTATTGGATTTTTGATGGATTATCAAAATAGTTGCAGCCCCACAATCAATCAATCAATCAATCTATCTATCTATCTGTCTATCAGTCTGTCTATCCGTCTGTGTGTCAGAGGCTCATGAGAGGCAGATGTTCAGAGGTTGGCGAGAGCAGCATCAGTGTTTCCACTGATCGAGTGAATGACGCTCATGAAAGGTTTGAAGAGCTCCGTTTCCTTCCTCTCGTCCTGCAGATGGGCTGAACATCAGCGCTGGGATTCATGACCAAACCACAGAGAGACGCACAAACTGAAGACAAAGACGACTTGATGAAAGACAGACAGACAGAAGCAGATGATGATAGTGATGATCAGCATGATACAAATGTACAAAGATCTCAAGTGTTTCCTCTTTCATCTCTCTCTCTCTCACACACACACACATATACACACATACACACACACACACACACACACGCGCACACACACACACACAGCATCCTGACACCAGTGGTGGACACTAGTGAAGTATTTTTTCCTTCATTACTGTGAGTCTGTCGGTGAAATCATCAGTATTTATTACTGTAGTACAGACAGAACGGTGTAATCGTCTGTTTCAGATAAACTCACCGCTCGCTGTCACACAGATCTTCACCCAAATCAGAGTAAAGTGCACCAACTACATGATATACACAGACAATAACATCTGAACCAATGAACAAGAAACACGCTTAAGAGGCTGTATGCGTGTTAAACGAGTCGCAGTTGTCCTTTCATTCAATCTTACAAACGGAGGGATGAGTCAAAGTCATTTTCTATGGTGTCTGACCGCATTACACACGCTCGAACAACCATCCGCTCACTGAGAAATCTATCTATCATTCTATCTATCTGTCTGTCCATCAGTCTTTCTATCTATCTATCCATCTATCTATTAGGGGTGTAATGGTACATGTATTTGTCCCAAACCGTCACGGTTCAGAGTATACAGTCAGACGACGAATACAGTCGCAGGCAATCCACACTCCAATCCAGAAGGGGGCGCTCGCAGTAATGCAACGCTGTTTGCTAACCACCACAACAGAAAAAAGAGCAGAAGAAGAAGAGGTGATCTATGCACCAACCCAAAACAAGAGTTCAGACGGCACGTAAGAGTTTGCTAGTACTCTGAGTTTCGATTAATCGCTCCACAAACTTCACAGAAAGGAATAGCAGAAAGTGGCATTGTGTTTGTTTTCTTTATTTTCCAAAAGCACAATGCTTTGTTTTTATTGTGAGTTTACACAAATAAAAATATTACAGTTTTACAGTTTTGAATGATGTCTTGCTCTTATCTGTATGACCATAAATGACGGAGCATTTTAAGTTGTTTTCGCTGTTATAACAAGACAAAATCATGTGCCGATTTGTGTGGTGGAAGTCTCACTACAGTCCAGTGATGGAATATGTGTGTCCTGGAAATGGGAAGCCTCAGATGCTGCTTCACTCGCCATCTCCTCGTGGAAAGGTGAAGCAGGCTCTTTTTCTTCTTCACGCTCATCTTCCACAATTTATACTGCGTAATACTGAGCTTTGTGCACCCGCCATTGTCACTGCATGTTAATGAACTCTCACGCGCAAAGAAAGGTAGGGTACACACTACACGTTAATCAAACCAGTACGTTTGAAAACAAAAAAAAGCCTTTTCATTTTAGTGTGCACTCTGAGGCTGTACTGTAAAAACTAGGGGACTAAATGCCGCTAGGTGAAACAAACTGTAATTTGCACTACTGTCTGTTCAAAATAAATGAAAAGAAATGAAGATCTGTCTGTCTGAGTGTACTCTAGCAGATGTGTCTCACATATATGAATATTTCAGCTCTATAATGGTTTCATTGTGAGCGTCCAGCATTACGGATCATTAAATGAGACCAGAAAATGACTATAATCACCGCAATCATGTCGTTCGAATACATTTACATCAATCTGTTGCCATGATACACATATGCGGCCGCACTGGGACACACACGGCAATGTGAGTTTATCATCTCAAAAATAAAATAATGTAGGAAACAGCAGACGTGCTGTGATCCATCAGAGTGTGGAGCCGGAGCAGAATCTCCATTGTGAATCGGATTTCTGTGGCAGAATTCACACATAGTATCAACAAGTCAAGGCTGATCTTTTGAACACGTTCACCGCTCCTGAGTTTAGCTGCTGTTTATTTAAAAAAATAAATAATGGTAATGAGACAGAAGTAACAAGACTTGATTGATAAAAAAAGACTCAAATATATTTAAAAAGAAGTTGTTTTTCTGCCCAGGACGCCACTCATGCTGTCAGAATAATAACATGAATGGATTTAGACAAGCATTCAAAGAATGATGTGAAGCATTGACAGTGTTAGACGGGTTTAAGCTCTGTTGTTTCTTGCTGGTGTTTGATCAGGTGTTTCTTGCCCACACCGTGAGTCAGACTCCTGACCGACTGAATCACTGAATCACTCACGCCGATCCAGATCAAAACTACAAACAGCCCAGCGCTGGACTACACCAGTCACGAGTGTGTGATCAGTTTAAAGCACGAAACACAACAGAAACTCCAGCCTGTGATCAAACATTCCTGTCTAGGAGCTCGAAAGACGAACAATACAGCGTCTAAATGAAGTGTGGGAGGAAGTGACCTCATCGAGAGAGAGAGAGAGAGAGAGAGACACTTCCTGTGCTGCCATCAATATTACTGAGAAACACGATCAATGAGATCTAAACCTGGAGAACACACAGAGGGACAAAGTTAACCCTTGATCAGTGTTATTCTACTATCACTAGATAGCTTTTATTAATAGTTTGAAAGAGTTTTTCTGGTTTGATTTTTGTTGAAGTTTGTTGTGTTTTGGTAAACTGTGTGAGCGCTGGGCTTCTGCTGGCGTTAGTGCGTCTTATCAAAGACAGCAGCTCGACACTCGCTCAAACGCTCTTCACGCCTCCGGCTCTTTCACGCGGGAACCTTTAGAGCTTTTCTTCAGCGAACGTCTCGCTGCTTCTCGCTCACGCGTGTATTAATCCTGTGAATCAGCGTGAAGAAAAGAAACCGCCACGCCTTCAACACAAGACACAAGAGAAGGACAGAAAGGACGTTTCAACACGTCTGGACTCACGCTTTCCTTCATCTGAGGCATGACTACCAACTCAACTCTGCACCCTGAAAACTGAGTTCAGTCCAGAACTGAAGTGACATTTAAAAGGCATTTTCATTTCAATTCTGAATTGAATAAACTACAAAACTCATTATCATAATAAGCATCCCTCCTGTGTTCAGTGTCCTTTGTCTGGAAAATGAACGTGTGATAGATATTAATGCAGGACTGAATTTACCAGCCGTCAGATTTGAGCTGTCATGATCCAGTCTGTCTCAGAACTACAGCTCCCATCATGCACCTGTCTGCCTGCAGGAGTGTGTGTGTGTGTGTGTGTGTGTGTGTGTGTGTGTGTGTGTGTGTGTTTCCCATGAGGAAACCGCTTTAATAAACATACTCAATAATGCCTCAATGCAAAAGCAGAGATGTGGAGAGTTCAGCAGTGCAGGAGAGAAAATATCATTAGCTTCATATAACAGCAATACAGTCTTACATTACATTAGATCATAATTGGCTCAGATTCATGAGCTGGAATCTGAATTGATTTGGTCGCGTCACAGAAACTACTGGAACCAAGTGATTTTCTATTAAAACATTTCTTAAACGTTTATTCTTCTGCTCACGCATTCTGTAAATTACTGAATTACAATGCAAATCCAACAGACAACAGCATTCTGGGGGATGAAGTGCTCTTCTAAAGTGCTCTACAGATTTATGAAATATGATAAAGAATAAAGTATATAAATTAAGCACAAATGGTGTTGTGTGGCTGATTTCAGAAAGATAATGAGAAAAAGAAAGACTTAGAAAACCTTCACACTTCAGACGCTGCCAATCAACATGGATGAAATTTTTTGAATGTCAATTTATTTTAGTTCTACTATATACTAACATTCACAACTTCGTGGTCTTTTGGGTTTTTAAGATTAAATTCTTTGTTTTGTTTTTTTAAACTAATACTTTTATTAATCAAGATCGCATTAAATTGATCAAAAGTGACAGTAAAGATTTATAATGTTACAAAAGATTGTTTCAAATAAATGCTGTTCTTTTGAACTTTCTATTCATCAAAGAATCCTGAAAAATAAAATGTATCACAGTTTCCACAAAAATACGACTGTTTTCAACATTAATGATAATCATAAATGTTTCTTGAGCATCAAATCATCATATCAGAATGATTTCTGAAGGATCATGTGACACTGAAGACTGGAGTAATGATGCTAAATTCAGCTTTGATCACAGGAATAAATTACACTTTACTATATATTCACATAGAAAACAGCTGTTTTACACTGGAATAATATTTCACTGTTTTTACTGTATTTTTTATCAAATAAATGCAGCCGTGCATGGTCAACAGAAGAGACTCTTTCAGAAATCTGTAGATTCTTTTACAGTGTGTGTGTGTGTGTGTGTGTGTGTGTGTGTTGGACACAGGTGGAACCGCAGCATGTGTTTGAGTGTCATTTTCAGGAGAGCAGTGCTGCTGAATGACCTGCTGTCTCTCTGAATCTTTCTGAGCAGAGACACACATTCATCCTGTAATCCGTCCAGACACTAAACGACAGCGTTTAGACTGGTGACATTGTGTTAATCTACAGATGGATTTGCTCATTGTGCACTCTGAATGCATTATTTGCTTACACAGGTGTGTGTTACTGACACACTGAGGTTTGGCTCAACAAACGTCTTCTCACTGTCAGTCAATACACACAAATACAGCAAATCAGACACCCTGGAAAACACTAAAAACACTGTAGTGTGCAGTATGTAGTGTGCAGTATGTAGTGTGTAGCGTGCATTATGTAGTGTGTAGTGTGCAGTATGTAGTGTGTAGCGTGCATTATGTAGTGTGTAGTGTGCAGTATGTAGTGTGTAGCGTACATTATGTAGTGTGTAGTGTGCATTATGTAGTGTGTAGTGTGCAGTATGTAGTGTGTAGTATGTAGTGTGTAGTGTGCATTATGTAGTGTGTAGTGTGCATTATGTAGTGTGTAGTGTGCATTATGTAGTGTGTAGTCTGTAGTGTGTAGTGTGCATTATGTAGTGTGTAGTATGTAGTGTGTAGTGTGCATTATGTAGTGTGTAGTGTGCAGTATGTAGTGTGTAGTGCGCATTATGTAGTGTGTAGTGTGCATTATGTAGTGTGTAGTATGTAGTGTGTAGTGTGCATTATGTAGTGTGTAGTATGTAGTGTGTAGTGTGTAGTATGTAGTGTGTAGTGTGCATTATGTAGTGTGTAGTATGTAGTGTGTAGTGTGCATTATGTAGTGTGTAGTGTGCAGTATGTAGTGTGTAGTGCGCATTATGTAGTGTGTAGTGTGCATTATGTAGTGTGTAGTATGTAGTGTGTAGTGTGCATTATGTAGTGTGTAGTATGTAGTGTGTAGTGTGCATTATGTAGTGTGTAGTGTGCAGTATGTAGTGTGTAGTGCGCATTATGTAGTGTGTAGTGTGCAGTATGTAGTGTGTAGCGTGTTAGTATTCCACGCGATTCTCAACAGACACCAGAGGGACCAAAACCAGCCTTTAATTAAAGCCAAGAGCAGATCCACTGATTTATCCGTTTGTTGTGTGTGTGTGTGTGTGTGTGTGTGTGTGTGTGTTAAACTCATTGTTCACTGTAAGTGGCAGACTAAACAGATTACAGATTTACTCTTTAGCATTTCTTTATTAAGAGTGATTGGAAAAGAGAATGTGTGTTAGATATTCAACAAGCGTATGTGCGTGTGCATGTGTGTGTGTGTGTGTGTGTGTGTGTGTGTGTGTGTGTGTGTGTGTGTGTTTGCGTGTGCGCGTGTACCTACCTACAAAAACATATTTTGGGGACAAATTGGCACTCAGAAGTGAACTAAACCTGACAAAACTTTCAGTATAAAAGACAAAAAAGTTTCAGTATAAAAACAAATCATCATCATCACATGACATGCATCAGTCAAACTTCATCATGATCTGTAAGAATGAAACAGACAGACAGACAGACAGACAGAGCATCCACAGAAAGCAATAATTACCCTAGTTTACATACACACTACTAGTGAAGGACGCCACTAATGAGTGATTCACTGAATCATGTTCATGAGTGTTTTGTTCTTAAAGGATTAGTTCACTTTCAAATGAAAATTAGCCCAAGCTTTACTCAGCCTCAAGTCATCCTAGGTGTATATGACTTTCTTCTTTCTGATGAACACAGTCTGAGAAATATTAATAAATATCCTGACGCATCTGAGCTTTATAATGGCAGTGAACGGGATCAACGAGTATGAGCTGAAGAAAGTGTTTCCATCCACATCCATCCATCATAAACGTACTGCACACGGCTCCGGGGGTTAATAAAGGCCTTCTGAAGCGGAGCGATGCGTTTGTGTAAGAAATATATCCATATTTAACAAGTTATAAAGTAAAATATCTAGCTGTTAGGATATTTATTAATATTTCTCTGATTGTGTTCATCAGAAAGAAGAAAGTCATATACACCTAGGATGGCTTGAGGGTGAGTAAAGCTTGGGCTAATTTTCATTTGAAAGTGAACTAATCCTTTAATGTTTGTATAATTCCACAGCTGTTTGACTGAGGAAATAAGACGCGCGAGGCTGTTGTATATGATGAATAAAGTCACTACAAACCCCATCAGACGTGACTATATTCACTATATCACACCAGCTCAGTATAACGCACATCACTGGTGTTGTGTGTGTTTGTTGTGTTTGCTGGTTAGACAACATCACATTCTCAGAATTATTCATCAGTTACACATTCACGACTCGTGTGTTTTTGATGTGTCAAATATCTGTCAGCGTGTGTTTATACACAGCTCATTAATATGCAGAATATCCAGCAGCTCTCTGATCATTATTATAATGAATATGCATGTGATCAGAGAGACAGACGGATGCGGCTCTTTAATGCTTGTTTATGAAAGTTCTGCACTTTATCACAGGACACGCAGGTCACCGGCCGCAGCGTTGCCATGGAAACCACGGCCTGACAACGCAACACTGACAACCAGGGAAAACAACACTAAACTCACTCATGCACACACACACACACACACTCAGAGTCCAGATGGTGTGTGTGTGTGTGTGTGTGTGTGTGTGTGTGTGTGTGTGTGTGTGTGTGTGTGTGTGTGTGTGTGTGTGTGTGTGTGTGTGTGTGTGTGTGTGTGTGTGTGTGTTTCCACGTCAGGCACGTCTCAGACTGTATGAAACTGGATTCAGATCAAGTGTTTCACCTGTCGACTGCTGATGCTGAAACATCTGCCTCTTCTGACTGAGGTCGTTGCAGAAATTAAAAAACAATATAGTAATATCTACATTTTATATCTCTGATATATGTATATACCACAGATGAAGTTTGACGACCAGTTTTGAACATTACACCCATTGCTTCATAGATAGAATATAATGAATATATAAGCTAATATAGTTCATATATTTTACGAAAGAGTAGATTTCTCTAGTGAACTAACATGCTGTGGACACTGAATGACTTCCCTGAGGTAAATGTAATGCTACACGAGATATTGTTCTCAAGCTGTTTTATTGATGTCTTTCTGCGGTTGAAACACTGATTGAGCGATTACACGTTTCAGTAAGTTGCATTGTATCTTTCAACACACCTTCAGATGTTTATTGATGTTTATTCTGTAACTAGAATTAAAGAGGAAGAGATGATCGTGTTCACTCGCTCCACACTGACGCTTGAACTGAGGCGTCAATACAGCGTCTGTCACGCCACATCAAAAAGAGTCAAAACGGCATTTATTGTTTGAATTTCATCAAAAAATGGACAGAATTTGAAAGATGACACTTTGTTTCTTATCGAAAGTAACAACACACAGAGCTTCTTGTGATTACTGATGGTCGAATTCGCTGTATTCGTCATGTACATGTGCGTACCGAACCGTAAGACACGTGGTGAAAATTTGTGGGACGAATACATGTACCATGAATCAATGTCTTTGCATTATATAACAAAATATTGAAACAAGTGGCATTTATTTTAAAGAAATATATTAGAACATTTTTCAATTAAATCACCTTCTGCTTACTAACAGTTTAATGAGCGGCTCAGAAAGGTGAAGAGAGAAGCTCCAGCTTCATCCCAGCACAGATGACACTCGGTTTGATACTCATGTTTAAAGTGTGACTTGAGTGTTAAAATACTCAAATATACGTGTGTGTGTGTGTGTGTGTGTGTGTTTATTTCTGCAGCAGCCTCAGACAGAAGAGGACAAGATTTCAGTAATTTCTACTATTGAATGACAGACTCGTGTGACGGTCAGATTCAGCTGCACTTTCCTCAACTTCACATTTCCTCTCAATTAAACACCTTAAACACTTAAAAGAGTGCGAGTCAGAATCGGTCATTACACAAAACACGCATGCAGCGTGTCACTCGGGCCAGTACATCACGGATGGAGACGTGTCATTTCCTCCTGCAGGTCGTCACATGACATGTTTGCCCACACTGAGCGCCGGAAAGGTCAGAGCAATTACAGCGAGAGCGTGACATTTACACGAGGGACGACTCGCTTTAAAACATCATAAAATAAGTGTGAATGTGACAGATTCAAGAGTTTCATCAGAGTAATTCTAGACATTTACTGCTCAGATTAACCCTGAAGGAGACATTCAGACCCGCGTGTGTGATGACTGTGAATTAACACACACTGAGCTCCTCTTTTCTCCCCTATTGTGCCGTATATCTGAGTGAAACGCTTCTGGGACAAGAACAAATGTAGGGCGGGGCTTGATTTTGTCTGTGGGGAATTGATTGGATGGTTGTGGTTTGCTATTGGTGGATCTCATGTGAGTGACAGGTTGCCCCGCCCTCATCATCAGAGAAGAGAAGAGATGCTGCAAGAGGGAGGAGAAGATATTCTGATTCAAGATTATGAGGAACATGAATTTAAAACAATAATGATGTGCAGCGATAAATCATGTATGAGAAACACTGCAATATTCCATAAAAAAAACAATTAATTTTGAGGTCATAGTGATTTTAAGCGATTACGAGGGCACATGAGTTTTAAAGACACATGGTTGTTTTTGAACACCTTCACCAAACATCTAATCAAACACCAGAAGATTCTGTTCATAAATGACAAAGACCTTCATGATTAAAACATTTATATAAGTGGATCTACGATCAGCGTTCAGAAGCCGGACTAACACAGCACACTGATATCTTCTCATTTCTATAAAGAACCACAATGAAGAGTTTCATCTGTAAATCACACAGAATCATAAAGTACAAAACCACAAAAACTCATTCTCATCCGCTCTGGAGAACGTTCAGAACTAATCCATAATCTGAGTTGAGTTGATCCACTCTAATCTGTGATAACTCAAACTTTAATCTCATATCTACAGAGGACATCAGCCTTCCATTTCACGGCCAAGAGAAGAGAAACATCCAAGAGTCTCCAACCGTCATGAAGTTTAATCCCGAATGTTCCAGAGGGAAGGATCATTAGCTGGGATCGGACAGATAAGGACGGTCTGTCTGGATCTACAGTCAGGCAAACAAACAATCAAATCAGCCGTGACCAGAAGAAACTACTTCTCTCAACTCACACAATTATTCCAGAACAAACATTACAGATTCATTCCAGCCGCATTTCACTCCGTCCGCCGGCGTTCAGTTAGGAAACACTCATGACGGGTTTGAGAGCGAAACAGGGTCACGGCGTTCCCGGCTCATCCATTTCTCTGTCAGGCCGAGAGTCGCTCCGTACGGCTGGTCCCACCGGGCGCCCGAGAGGCGCTCGATCTCATCAATCTACCACACCTTCGGAGGACCCGGTCAGAGCTGCTAATTAGACACAACCCCTGAAAATAGGGCATCCAAGACGAGCCGGTGGCCAGGGCCGAAATTTAGGTTGGTCAACAGTCAACCATCCGGCTTCAGTCCGGCGGCCCGCGGAGGAAAACTGAGAGGCTCATGAACCGGTGGGTCATCTAACCACTTACTATTCACATATCCATATCCACATTTTCCATATCCACATCTATATGACAAAATCAGGATAGACGTTTGTCTGAAAAACATGCTTTTGATAACTGGAAATAAAATGAGACAAATCTGAGATTTGGAACTGAAAAGAAGATTAGAAAAGATTAGAAATAAATGGGATAGTTCACCCAAAAATGATCATCATTAATGTTCCTGTGTCGTTCCAAACCTGAATGACTTCAGTAAAAGAAGATATTTTGAAAAACGCTGGGAATTAAACAACACTGGACCACACTGACTTTTCTCAGAATTTCTCAGAATATCTTCTGTCATTTTTAGGTGAACTGTCTCTTTAAGAACTGCATCTGAAAAGGTCACTTTCATTTATGTTTCTTTTTTTAGAAATTCTAAATAATTTAGTCCATATTTAAGCATCTGCTTGAGCCACAATGAAACAGAAATCTGCACTGCCACTGAATTATTACAATAATCATGATGCACTTCATTTCAATTATTTTAAACAATACGCAGATACATTCTCTGTAACACATTACTTAACTGCTTTATTAAAGTATTTTAATGCATTAATTATGCCTTGTAATGCACTGTATGATCTCATGAATAATCATGAATAACCACAGTTATAAGCCATTATAATACTCATATGTTCATTGAACACATGTAGTGATGAATGAATGATGATGAATATGAATGCATTAAAACACATTTCAGATGTAACAGGGAATCTGCAAATGTTATAATGCATCTTAACTGTGGCTACAATTATTTATGAAATTATATAATGCATTATAACGTACATTATGATTACCTTTATAATGCATTACACATAAAGTTCTTTCCAAATTCTCTGTAGTTTTGTATTTTAAATTTAATCTGAAAATCATATACATACTGCAATCATATGCAAATGAGCACATTATAATAAGAACTGCTGCCGGCAACTGTGTTTAAACACATTATTCAGTATTCAATCCGCCGTACCAACATTGTACCGAAACGTGAGCAGAAAACTGAATCTGTATCGTTTTATCACTTTGGATAAAAGCACCAGCCAAAGGCACAACTGTAAACGTGACGCTCTTTCAAATAAAGACCTGAAGTGAATTAACCAGACGTTCTTTCTGTAATCCAGGTCAGAATCCAGTGTCTAGCCAAGTCTAGCTGGTTTAGTTAACTCTGGTAAAGATAAACTGGACGCACACTGATGTGCATCATGACGATCTGATCTGTAACCAGAGCTTTGATGCTAATGATGCGCTGTGCTATACTCTGTGTTTATTCCCAGTTCCCAGTGTTTGAAGAATGGTTTCAGTATTTGAATATGTTAGTCTAGTGTAGCTCGTCTCTCTCTGTCTATAGTATCTCATACACTTATATTTGCATATGTATTCATGCAGCAGAAGCTTTAATCCGAGCGACTGACTGATTCTCAGCTTTATTCTGGAGGAGATTCATGCGTCTCAGATCGACACTCGATCATGTGCAGGTCAGATTCACAGCACGTCGTCCAGCGCTGACATTCCCACATCAAAACCTTCATCTCTCCAGGTTTGTCCTCTAGTTTTCTGTCCGACCCGCACAAACCCAGCAAATGTCACCGGCTTCAATCAGAACAGAACGCAAAACCAGATTCATAGCTGAAGACAACACCTGGAGCTGAACGAGCTTCTGAAACAACAGCAGATGCTTCAGTCTCTCTCTCAGATGTGTGCGCTTCTTCTTCTTATTATTATTTTTTTTCTTTTTTTTTTTAGTGACTAAAAATCTTGGAATTTTAGTCTAGTTTTATTCAAAACTATTTTAGTCACTTTGTATAATGGTTAAACTGATGTAATCTTGATTACTGATCATTTGAGAAACTTCTTATCTGAATGATTGCACTTTCACCTATAAGAACAAATCAAGAGAACGTCAACTCATTATGGATGCTTTATATTACCATCCTGATTTATATTATTATATAAATTAACAGATTCCCTACATTATGAAAACTAGTAAAACTCAAAAGTGAAATTCCTAATAATTATTACAATTTTCTATTAAAATAACAGCAAAAAGACTGTATCGTCACACAGAGCTTGTGTCAAAGAAAACAGTGGAGATCATGTTTGTATTTATTACAGCTCATCGCTGAAGGTTTGAAGGCAGATTCAGTCGGACACAGACTGACTTTCATGAGCAGAAGATGCTCAGATGTTTGTCTGTGTTTTCAGATCATCAGCACTCTTTTCTCAGTGTAGAGAGAGAACACATGCACACGGTTGCCAGATTGAGAAGATTAAATAAACACCCGGCAGAAAATGTCATTTTAAGAAAAAAGCTCTGATTGGGGGATTTAAACTCTTGACATCTGGCAACTGCAAGCATGAATGCTGTAGAGGCTCGATAAAAACAGTCTGCAGTATTTCCAGCTCATTTTTGTTGAAGAAAATATAGAGAGATTTTTTAGTTAAATTTAGTCTGGTCAGTTTGTCACAGTATAGCATGTTGATATAGGATCATTCTGTGTCAAATCAACTAGACGTCTCTGGCTCAAATTTTTGATATTGTTAATATTTTTCTGTAGAAAGACAAACATAAATAGTGATGAAAGCCAAAATATCAAATGTCACAGATGTATATTTACTGAGCAATCCACTATTTTGTAGAGGGGTCAAAATGACCATTTTCACCTGAGATTTGGAGCCAGATCAGAGGGGTGTAAAAATGACTTTAGAAAGATGGCAGCATCATTATTTTATTTTTACACAGAGATTGGTAGATCTATTAGTAAAATCTGTTGACTTCAGCAATCTTTGTTTCATTATATGCCAACAGTGACCTTTAAAAAATGGCAAAAAGTTTCTTGTGTTTTTTGCCTCAACACTCTAAAAAAAAAAATGGTGCTATTTAGTACTAAAAGTGGTTCTTTGGCTCGTAATCATAAGGGATCAACTATAAGTGCTGTATAGCACCAAAATCTTGGTTCTTCAGTGGTTCTTCCGCGGTTCTTCACCGGTTCTTTGGGATTACCGAGGAAAATGCGATATGGCACCTCTTATGGGTTCTACATAGCACCATTTGACAAGGTGCTGTAGAGCACCTTTAAAGATATGGTGCTACATAGCACCAAAAGTGGTTCCCCTATGATTACGAGCCAAGAACCACTTTTAGTGCTATATAGCACCTTTTTTTTTTTTTTTTTTTAGAGTGAAAGTTTGCATGCCTGTAACTCAAGAAGTATTCAAGATATCTTAATATCCTTTTAGATTCTGGTTCTTAAAAAACTTTCCTTTTGGTATCTTCATTTTAAAAGGCCCTCGATGGTTCAGTCCCAGAGACATGGAGATCTTAATGCTCTTTACTTAACCATTTTCAGTGGATTTTTGGGACTCAGAGAGTTATGATTTATGCACTTCTTTTGATAGAGGGAAACAAGATACATTTCTAGTTTAAACATTAATTATTCTTCAGACATTCCTCTTTAAACGCAATAAGTATCAGCTGTGTGCAAAGTGAAGCACATTTGGTTTTTAATCACTGAAAATGGGTAAAATTCAACAATTTGAACATGGAGCTGCTTTGAGATCCTCATATCTATGAGACTGAACTATATAGAGCCTTGAAAATGAAGATTTCTAAAGGAAAGTTTATTAATAATGAGAATCTAGAAGGATATTAAGATATCTTGAATACTTTTAAAGTTGCAGGCATGCAAACTTTGGAAAAGGAATATTTATGGCACTCAGACAGGAATGTTCTATACAATTGAGATAATAGAAAAACACGAGATACATTTCTAGTTTCAACATTATTTGTTCTTCAGATATTCCTCTTTAAAAGAGAAAAGTATCAGCTGTATAGTGGATTACTCAGTAAATATACATCTGTGATATTTAATATTTTGGCTTTCATCACTATTTATATTTGTCTTTCTACAAAAAAATAAAATAAAATATTAACAAAATCAAAAATTTGAGCCGGGAAGTTTCCGAAATTTGGTTGATTTGATGTTTACGAGTCTCATTGCAGTATGTCTGTATGTACTGCCTGCAACATTAGTGTTATTAAACTTGTTATTAAGAGGACATTGCTTAAATAATTCAATACCATTATAATACCATGATAAAAGCTTCAGCAATCATCATGATATGAAAATCTGATCTGTCACATGCCTATAGAGTCGTGTTTAAGCTCCTGTAAACTCCTCCATGAACAACAAACTGTCAGTATGATCAGATTTTTATAAATCACTGTCTGGAAAACACTGGAAACATGCATTTAATCCACTGCCAATGAAGACGTTTCCGTCACGAACGCCTCTCGCTCTCCCCCATCCAGCACATGCACACGTCTCTTCGGGGTTGCCATAGTGACGTCCCTCCCGAGGTATGCTGGGTAGAGAAGGGTAATCCATCAGCAGCGTCCTGATAGAGGGAAAACATCCAGATACCTGTGCCTTATCCCAAACACACTCCAGTGCCATCAATTACACAGACAAATCCAGCCTGCAGGGGAATTATGGGTAAATACATCTGGCTCTCGACGGATGCGAGCGCCGTTCGGTCTGTCAGCGACACCTTTGGGAGGGTTTAACCTTTGAACTCGCACACCTGCACCTGCTTTAACACATTACACCGAGAACACAATCACAGCCGAACGTCCACATCACGTTCACATCTGTGCCGTTAAACCAACCAACAACAGCCAGAGATCACATGGACCTGTCCACTCGACCGCATCTCAACTGACTGAAGAGTCAAAACAGAAATATTTTACAGTAAGAGTTCATTCGTTAACATCAGCTAATGAACGGTGAACTAACATGAACATCTGCAGTTGCTCACTGTTAGCTAACTAATGTTAACAAATGAGAGCTTATGGTAAAGCGTTACCAATCAAAGCAACTCATAAGAAGAAAGGAAAGTGAGATAAAGGAGGAAGAGTAAATCTTGGAGAAATGTGTTTCTCTTAGCAGCAAATCAAAGCCCCCAGAAGTCGCCAAAACCGCAGTCCAATCTGACAAACCCTCGCCGCCACGGCCGACACGACTGCAGAACATCAGACAGCATCTTTAACACACGAGAGCATTTAATCAGCTGACTTACCTTCCACAGCGTACTCTTCTGTTCCTGAGAGAGAGAGAGAGAGAAAGAGAGACCATATTAGTGTGAGGCTTCATACTCATACACCTGAAAACGACACATGAATTTTTCACTGCAGAACTGATCGGTTCAAAGCAACTGAGCGAGAACAGATGAAATGGCAGACAGGTTCATTGAAAATGCAAGACGTCCTGCTGAGAATGACAAAAAGAGGAGTGTAAGACAATATCAGATATGAATTTCACATTGAACTGCAGTTTCATCGGGTCAAACGCCTCGGTCCTGCAGCAGCTCATTAGAGACGCTTCCAGTTCAGCGCTCCGGTTCCTCTCGCGCACACCAGATTCATCAGTGTCTCGTTGTGATATTGACCTGAGAGACGCTGAACAGCTCCGCTGAATGAGGTTAATTACTGCAAAACTCCTGGCAAGAAACTTCACCAGAACGCTGAAACATAACCAGCATAACCTGGATGTTTTAGAGCAGCTGTGTGTGGCGATCGCAGGTTCACAGTCGCTGGTTTCATTCCAGAAACACTAGCTATGTTTCCAAACACCATTTTTTACACAAATTTTGGGATATCACATTTTAAAAAAAACCCTGATAAGAAGACTTGCGCATAAACTACGATGGGAACACATTTACCAAATAAATCCATCATGTGACTTTGCCTCAGCAGAGGCTGTGATTGGATAACTGGACAAACCAGCGGACCAATCACATCGCAGCATCTCAAATGTTGGTTTGGTGGTTCTGAAACACCAGAATGATTTGGTTTAATTCCCTCCAGAAGCGTCTCACACAATTGTGTTCCCAAATACCAGCATCCGAACGCAAGATCACATGACAGCGTTTATTGTGTTTCGTCTGACGCTCTGAGACCAACTCATTTATGATGGGGGAGAAAAGAGCCAGACTGAAGAAACTTACATTTTTATTACTGATATTTTGAACCAGTTTTCCAGGAAGTGATGATTTTGTTCTCTTGAACACATGGGATGGAAACGCTGCTTAAAGGATTAGTTCACTTCAGAATTAAAATATCCCAGTAATTTACTCACCTCCATGTCATCCAAGATGTTCATGTCTTTCTTTCTTCAGTCGAAAAGAAATTGTCTTGCACTGCTCTGTGATGCTCCACGCATTACGTAATCACGTTGGAAAGGTCACGCAATCCAGTGTTTACAAAGCGAATGTACAAAGACAAACGGCCTTTACAAAAAAGAAGGTAAAAAGGTGTTAAAAGGTGTCGGACGATTTTGAAGTTGGAGGAGAAAATGTTTCCAACGTGATTACGTAATGTGTGGAGCATCACAGAGCAGTGCAAGATGAGCATTTGTGGTTAAAAAGTATATAATTGTTATTTTTTTAGAAAATGGCCGATGGTTTCTCTAGATAAGACTCTTATTCCTCGTCTGGGATCATGTAGAGCTCTTTGAAGCTGCACTGAAACTGACATTTGGACCTTCAACCCGTTGAACCCCAGTGAAGTCCACTATATGGAGAAAAATCCTGGAATGTTTTCCTTCATTTCTTTTCCGCTGAAGAAAGAAAGTCATGAACATCTTGGTTGATAATCCTCGCAAATGTTTTATGCTATATTCCAGTTTTGAACACAAGTTTTGGATGGAAACACAGCTAGTGTGACTCTTTCACAACACTGATCTGTTTGAGCTGCCTGACCTGTGAACTTTAACCAATCGTGTGAGTTTGGGGCGGGACAATCTGTTTGACTGACCAATAGCATGCTACTCATACTATTTCTGGCATAGGGAACAAACAATGATATGGGTAACACTTTATTTTAGGGTCTTTTAACTAGTTGCTTATTATCATGCATATTACTAGAATATTGGCTGTTTATTAGTACTTAGTAAGCACATATTAATGCCTTATTCTGCATGATCTTATTCTACATTTTTAATCCTACCCAATACCTAAACTTAAAAACAAACTTACTAACTATTAATAAGCAGTAAATTAGGAGTTTATTGAGGGAAAAGTCGTAGTTAATGGTGTATATGTGTTCCCTATACTAAAGTGTTACCGTAATATGCTGTTCAAAATTCAGCCTATTCTCTATTCAACACATTTCCAATTGGTGATGTTAGTGGAGCAGAAATGACAAATTACATATACTAGTTTAGTGAAAATGGATGAACAGTGTGAAATAGAGATTAAAAAAAAAAACTATACAGCAGAGGACAAGGAGGAAGAAAATGATGATGAAGAAGAAAATCAGTAGTAGTAGTTGTTTGGTGTTTTAATGCCATGTCAGCTTTCTTGGCTATTTTCATGCAAAATAACAAGTTGAAATGCAATAAAAGTGCAATTTAAAAACATATATAAGCTTGTTTTGGATAAGAACTCTGCTTTGGATCCAGTGTTTGCTAAGAAATATAAATTAGAAGATGAAGAGGAGAAAGTAGAAGCAGTCATCCTCAGTACGGCTTCAGCGCTTCACTGACCCCTAAACATCATAAAATCATGAAGATGATACAATCCTCATGAAACACAGCATCAGTGTGAGTGAGCTGAAGATCAGACGTCTGAAGTCTGTCAGAGAGCAGACGGTGTCAGGAGGATCACACACACCTCACACCTGATCATTTACCTGCTGTCACCTGACATCACTGAGAGAAACAGGACCTTCACCGACGATGTCAGGAGCGCGTGATGACATCACCACGAAAGAATTACATCACAGTCATTCCTCTAACAATCACATGCTTCTATTAAAACAATGAGATTTTAAATCATAACGAGCTCTTAATGAGACGCTTAATTTCGAGTAAGCAGTACAGTGTCTGTTGAACACAGAGCGCGTATGAAACACACGTGAGAGCAAATAAGCTGAAAATCCCTAAATATTCAGTCCTCAGAGCATTAGAGGGAAGAAGAAGAAAAAAACAGTGGTGAATTATTCATTTTCATAAATCTGGCTCTCTCCTGAGGCGAAGCATTGTCTCCCTGCCGCTGTTAAGATTTCATGAGTTCAGGATTCACTACTGGAAACCGAACAAACCTGCCAAATGACTCGCTTTCACATTTTACACGTTTGCATCTTAAGAGTTTACAGAGTCCAGCCAGCTTATTTCTACAGCGCTTTATACAGGACAGATCGTTTCAAAGCAGGAAAACAACAGAATCAATGATGCAAACTACATCTAACATGAGCTGTAATGTCATTATTCAGGTGTTTGAGCTCGTTCAAGCAGGATGGATTCTGATTGGCTGTCAGTGTTCCTATCATTCGTCAGCTGGGGGAAGATCATTCTGATGATATCGTTATTCTGTGCCATTATCGTTATAGTTGTGCTGTGGACTCTGCTTTTCTTTTACATTTAAAATGATTTTTACTATACTGTTATGGTTATAGTTATGATCCCTCGCGATCATCATCTGAGCTCTACAAAACAGTGATCGTCGACCCACAACACTCACATTTTCTTCAGAAAAAAATAAACGTCTAGTATCTCCTTAACATATTACATATGAAAATTATCTCATTAATATTCTCCCAGCAAATTCATCAGGGGACAATTGGACGCACTCCTGAGATGGACAGCTTCTCCAGAGGAACTCTTCAGAGAGCCCTCATCAACACAGGCAATTAACAGCAGCGTGATCTGAACCTGGAAATCACACTCAACGCCTCTCCAGAGCCATAAACAGATCCAGCCAGGAATATTCCCAGACGCTGAGGTTTATTCTGACGGCAACGTCACAAACACACCAGAAACCCTGATAAACTGAGTGCTCAGCGGTGCATTCTGGGATCAGCTTCTCAGGCGCATGAACATGAAGTCGAGGGTGGAAACGAACACTCATCAACAGACAAACGTGGGTAATTAAGCCTCGTCTACCAGCCCGTCTGCAGTGACCTCTAACAATAAACACTGACTGAGACAAACAGATGAATGAAGAGCAGGACAGCGTCTGATTCATTTATTATTATTATTATTATTATAACGATTATACTTAATAATAAACTATATCAATGATGCTAAAATAAGAGTCTTCAGAACGAGCCCGTCAGAAGGTTGTGTGCTGTATTATTAGGGTGCATCTTAAAATATACACAGCCCAAATATAATGAGGCCACATTGACTTCATGACCTGCTGATGGCCAAAAAACCCATACAGTAAAGGTTAGGCTTGTGATAAATTAACACAAACACACACACACTCACACAGCCTAGAGGTGTAATACTGTGTGTGTGTGTGTGTGTGTGTGTGTGCACTCAGTCCAGACCAAAGTCACCTCACACCTCTATGATCACAGTGAGCCAGCACAGCTCCAGGACCTGATTGAGCCCAGCCGTGTCTCTACTGACCGCACTGACCCACAGCGCTGCTCCATCCATCATCTCACTCTCTGTACTGCTCACCTGTCGGCCGTCACGACTGAAACACACGAAACGCTTGATATTCACACATGTGACAGGCCTCGATCGCTGAGGTTGGATTGGTTCAAACATATTCAGCTCTCGAAACACAAGACACAAGTCAAGATATATACTTTACAAAATAATATGGATGAATTTTGAGTGTTTATGCTTTCTAATGAGACCTAATTTATGATGATTATTAACATATGTGGGAAAAGGCAATAAAAAGTGTCCTGGACACTAGGGCTGTGCGATTAATTGTAATTGAGTTTTTGTTGTTGGCTTTGGCTTCCAACGATTATGAAAACAATATAAAACGATTATTGTGCCGCTGCCGCACCTTCCTTTCCTTCACAGCGGTGCTTCTGTTCCTCCCCGAGACAAACTGAACATTCAAATCAGCCGAATAAACTGCGGGATGTGTTTGATAATAAACAGCGTTATTAAAAGCGCATTAAGCCGCTAAAGAAATACTGTTCCCCAGGTGGCTTTCTGTGCGCGCTCCGAGACAGAGCCGAACGCGCGTAAGTGAAGTATACTGTGGGCTTCAGATACACACTTAAACGCTCAAATATCCTACACACAAACATGTGGAAATGCTGCTTTGGCGAGTCAGTTACAGGTGCGTTCACGCCATGCCGTAATTAATTTCAACCTGTAAAAAGCATTCATGTCCTCGTAGAGCTCGTAATTACAGCTTGTTCGGAGTTTTCTGAGAGCTCCCACATGTATCTCGTGATCACTGCAGATTCATTTAGACGTTTATAGTGTTGCTGAAATGCATAATTCCCAGTCTGACGTCACGTGTTGTCATCTTGAGTCTACTGTAATTACAACATAGAGTGAATGCAGCATGTTTTAAATGTAAACAGTTGAGAAAGAAAACGTGTAACAGTATATTGGATCTGTGCATTCGCTCTTAAAGAGACAGCAGCCTAATAAACCAGTCATTAATGTTAATCAAACAACAAAAGACAAAGATAAAATCACTCACTGTTCTTGAATGAATAACTTTATTTAATGTATACAGCAGTTATTTTACATTTGATTACTTTATTTTTTGTCGGTTTTGTTTGTAATTAGTTTCTTTGTTCTTATTGTATTGCTGACTGTTTCCTCTGTAACTGTTTTGAGGACTAACATTAGTTAACCTAGTATTAGTTTTTGCTGAAGTATGGATAATTGTGAAATTTCACTGATATTTAAAATGACTCATATCATGAAATAAGACTTTGATCATATCACCCACCAATAATCGTGATTTCAGTATTGACCCAAAACAATCGTGATTATGATTTTTGCCCTACTGGACATGACAGTTATTTTACAAGAAATCAAGACAAAGATACTCATGTGATTGTGTGTTCTGAGACTCGTTGACCTCAGACGTCCAGCGCTGCGGTGTGTGTCATGAGAAGCACATCTAACCCTCGGAGACAGTCATGTCAAACCCGACGCGTGACCTCGACACACGCTTCAGAATAACGGTCCCGTCACCGTCAAAAACACTCTGAGATCAGCAGAGCTTCTTCTGATCAGGAATATGGAGTGAGTTTGTGCTTAATGGGCTCAGAAAAAGAAACTTATTTCAAAGGGAAAACAAGTTGATTTTTCTGACCCCACTGTTTTAAGCACAAACTCACTTCATTCTGACACATTTTTCAGAAAACAGGACTTAATATCTGAAGTCACATTGCTTCTCCAGTAAATGTATCTTGATTTAAGGATATTTAGATATTTTTGCTGGAAGTCAGAAATACTGAGGAAGAACATTGTTTTTGCAGCATCAGGAATGCCAAACAATAGAGGAAGAGTTTTAGCCAAACACGACTAGCAATTCAGTCTGTCAAACATCATGACTTCAGATTGCTTGATAGTGATAGAGAGCTGCAGATTCTTTAAGCCTCATTATTATTCATAGTTTTTCTGCATCGAACAGAGGAAAAGAATCCCAGCATGTATGTAGAGTGAGTAAATAATGGGCGGATGTTCATTTTTCGGATGAACTGCTGCTTTAAAGAGGCTGTGAATGACATTAAAGAGTGAAAGTGCTGCAGCTCAATCTTCATTCTGACGCCTGCAGCTCCGGCTCTGAACCGACTGAAGATGTTCTCACAGTACAGTCTGATCCGGCTTCAGCAGGAAATAAACAACTGAACATTTACAGGACGGTTCACCTCTAAATCCCAACATTTCACTTTATTCCGTTGTCCGGTTGACTTGTGTTATTCTGCGTTATTCTACTCCTCTAATGACACGGATGATTCGATTTCCTCTCATCCAGCTATTTTAGCTCAAATGAAAAATGAATTTATGCCATCATAAAGAGATTGATTTTTATGTAACTCTGAAATCCAATCAGTTTTTCTCCAGAGACGGGAGAATTCAGCGTTTGATGCTCTAATATTCTTATGAAACAGGACACTGGTGTATTTATACTGTCTAACAGCGACCCTTACACAACACAAGTTCTCAGGCGCTCTGACAGATGTGGATGTGTGTCTCTTCTAGGTTCTCCATCTGTGTGGTAATTATAGAGCGCAGACGTAATTGCGGAGGTTTATCAAAAATGACCGAATGCTCGGTGAAATGCTGGAGCGTCACCATGGCAACACAGCGAAAGCCTCTGACTGACACTCACGTGGCGCTTATGAAACTATTACAGAGTTCCTAGAACATTATTAGCTGTGAATAATGGACTAATTACTTTCTTTCATAAGCTGGTGTTTGTGGCCGCCGGCCGTCTGCAGGAAGAACAAGCCCTGTTCGTCACATCACAGATGGAAAGATGTGTTTGAAAATCGAGTGTTTCTTTACGGCGATGAGCGTTTGTGTAACACGTGCGCCGCTGCGGTCCTTTTCTATCAATCAACGTCTCTTCAGCTCTCGTCTGCAGCATCTCTGAGTCAAAACACGCCACAGCGCATCAGACGCTCGCATGTCCCCGCTGTAGCCCCGCCTCCTGCTTTGATTGACAGCTGTCTCCACCAATAGTGTCAAATCCCTTTGACAGTCTCTCAGCGTTGGACCGAAACAACAGAGGAGCTCAAACAAACGAAAAACCTGCCTGTCTGCGTTTGTTTGGAAAGCTTGGGATCTCTGCTTCTCTCAGCTGTAAATAATTAAAACTGCAGATACCACACACCTCCTGCCATTTATATATATATATATATATATATATATATATATATATACACACACACACATACAGCAGTTCTTTCTGGTTCTCGAATGTGATTGGCTGATAGCCGTGTGATATTCTAGTGATAACAGAATTACCTTTTCACCGTTTGTATCACTCTGCTTGAAGCGACTGTCATGGCCAAGGAAATCGGCCATGACACAAATACTACACTTGTTGTACCACAAACTGTAGTTTTAAGAGTTTTTTAGGTGAGAATGTAGTTGTTTAGACATGAAATATGTGACTCATATTTAATCACAGCACCTATTTTACAATTTGTTTAGATGCTTTCGAAGATGCGAGCTCCAGGCCGTCAGCGAACGTTCAGCGCTCATGTAGATAGTGTTTAAACGTGAAGTACAATTGTTTTGGGTATATCAAACGGACAATCTTTGGTCTTATTAATCTATTACTTGTTCCAGAGCTAATAGATTTGGCTTAAGGGCTATATTAAGTTTCATAACTTTATATTTACATTGAAATTAAATCCTGTACTGACTAGAGCGCTGCTTTTGTACGTTTGACTGAACTGTTTGCTTGTGTTTATTTCCTATTTTACTTCTTATACTGTTATAATGGCTATTGTTGTTCATTTACATATTATTGTTCAATAAATAATATTTTATATAAATAACATGCCGTATTTTTTGGTATTGAGAAAGAGTCCGTTAGTGATTTCGACTTCAGTGAAAGTTACATTAATACGCCATTAGATGGCAGCAAAGACTGTCTTTATGAGTGAGTCAGTCAGTCGCAAAGACTTTTATATTGAAATGGACTGAAACAAGGAAATAAGGAGGTTGTTTTTACTTTAAACATCATCTTATGCATTGACTAGCGCTGTCATGGGAAATCCTCTTAAATGTTAAAAGGACAAAGATATGGCTTTCCTCAGCGGACATTCAAACTGATTTTGTGATTGTGAATAAAAGATTGACCTGAAGAATATCAGCTAGATGCAGGTAATACACTCGCTCAGGCGATCTCTCTCTCATAATACTCTACATATTACAGTGAGTTTCAATGAAGCGACTCAACGTTCCTTCATTACTCGTTCTAAAGTGACGTTGTAGAGTTAGTAACGGAGGCTTGTGCTCAACTGTTAAACTCTCAACTTAAGATTTGAATCTGTGGCGGAAGTAAGTAGTTCCTCACAAAAGAGGGTTTTAAAAGACAAGTTTTAAAGTTGTATATATATATATATATATATATATATATATATATACATATATAGACACTCTTCTAGTGCAGGACTGTTAGTCACCCCCAAGTTTAGTCTGGTGACTATGGGAGCTAGGACTTTTAGTGTTGTGGCTCCGAGGTTGTGGAATTCCCTTCCTCAAGACATCCGTCAAGCATCCAGCCTTCTCTCCTTCAAAAATCTCTTAAAAACACATTATTTTCTGAATATTATTCCTCTGCTCACAGTCTGTAATTTTTTTTTTTTTTGTTTGTTTGTCTGTACATCTTTACCCTACCCTTGTAAGTGTGTGTTGTGCTTTTATGTTGATGATTATCTTGTCCTATTCCTTAACCTATCTCTGTAAAGAGACCTTGGGTGTTGAAAGGTGCTATATATAAACAAAAATTATTATTATTATTATTATTATTATTATCACAATGGCTACTTGTATATATATATATATATATATATATATATATATATAAAATCCAATAATTTACTGATAAACAAGAGCCGATTGTACAGCAGTTTAGCAGGTCCATGTAAATCTGAAGCTTTTGAATGTAGAAACGAAGGTAATTGTGAAACACTCAGATAGTCCCGCCCCTCGATCATGTGATTGGTTGATATCGGGTTACTCCAACAAACAGATCAATGCTGTGAATGTGTTTCACTCTTCAGGAGCGACTGACTTACAGTGACTCCGAACATCTGGATATGAAAACAATGCAGACGCAACAAGGTCAGGCAGAGGTTGAGGGTCAGTACGTGCATCTGCGGACCAAGATTTCACAGTCTAATCTCCATCCGTCCTTCAGATGAGATGTTAAACCGAGGTCCTGACTCTCTTTGGTCATTAAAAATCCCAGGATGTCCTTCGAAAAGAGTAGGGGTGTAACCCCGGCATCCTGGCCACATTTGCCATTGGCCTCTGTCCATCATGGCCTCCTAATCATCCCCATACACTGACTGTCTTCATCACTCTGTCTCCTCTCCACCAATAAGCTGGTGTGTGGTGGGCGTTCTGGCGCAATATGGCTGCCGTCGCATTATCCAGGTGGTGCTGCACATTGGTGGTGGTTGAGGAGATTCCCCCTTCCATATGTAAAGCGCTTTGAGTACCCAGAAAAGCGCTATATAAATGTAAGGAATTAATATACATAAACACGTCTTTATCTGCTGGCCTCTGACTGGCAGATTCTTCAAGGGTGAGCGGTGACTTTGGTCCACATGAACACAGAGGCGAGGAGAAGCTGACAGATCATCAATGCTGCTCGTATATGAGTATCGACAGCAGGAGCCGGGGCGGAGCTTATCACCACAAACCAATCAGACGGAGACACAGAGAGACGGACAGATCAGGGTGGAGCTTCATCTCTTAGATTCAACATGATAATGAGTTTCATAAAGCTATAGATGTGACTGAAGAACTACACAAATCTCAGCCGTAAACACTGCTGTGTTTTCTGAGCTCACGACAGGACAAATGAACACAGGGGTTTTGACTCTCTATCTTCAACATGTTTGATAAAGCGCACGTTTGTGAACCGCTCTAACCCTTATTAGATTCTGGGCAGCGCAGCTGTGTTTCTGGGTTAATCACGAAGCCGAACGCAGCTTCACATCACCATCAGCCAAACAGACTCATCTCCACTCAACGAGACGCCTGGAACCAGAAACACTGATGAAGAGACAAACACTCTGTAACCTGTACCGCACTGTCATTGTGTGTTTACTCACAAACACGTGTTTGTTTGTCTGTCTTCATGCCGCTTGCTCATCGCTGCACCTCCATGACCATCATCTCAAAACCCGTAATTAAAGATACGTGAGCGAGGCGAACATCCACGCCATTATATCATCCATTTAGCTGCAGAGCGCAGTATATAAATAGAGGCAGAGAGGATTATGGGACATTTCACTTTTGAATATGACTCACTCACAGACGACACTGTCATTCAAACCGAATTACCAAAATAGATGCCCTGTAAACACGCAGAAGAATATCTGAGGAAACATGCAGAGATGAGGAACAAAAACAACAGCTGAGAGCTGCTTCATCAGGGGAAGATCGACTGCTTCTCTCGTGAAATGACAGAATCCGTCGCTCCGTCTGACAGCATTCTGGGAAGGTCAAGAGGTTGGAAAACTACAAAGCCAATGATGATTGTCTTAATCCCACTCATGCCCTCCGTCTGGAGACGGTCAGTGTGGATTTAACCTCACGAGAGCCGCACGTTTCCTCAGAACCGGCTCAAACAGACCCGAGCAGCTGTAATGAATTGAGCGACAGAGACGATTTACACACTGTTGTGGATGAGCTTTGATTGTGTTAATATCGAACCAGAGCGAGAAAGAGTCGGCGAGCACAAAAGCCTCGACACAAACAGACATGGCCATTTTTCACTCTGTTTCTCAGAGATGAAAGACGCATGAATTAGACGCTTGCTCTGGCCGGTGAATATGGGTTGAGAGCTGAAGCGTCTTATGTTTAATGTGATATAGACACACTGATCTCTGAACACCGCCGCTGTCGAAACACCCCTCAGGTTCAGAGAGCAGACATTCTGTGTTTTATTTTGAGCCTCTTCACCTGAAAAGTGTCTGTAAACACACACTTCACTCATGTTTCACACCACCTTAAAGAGCTAAAGATCTAAAGCCTTTGGCTTTGGTGTGTTTATATATACACACAAACACACACTCACACACACACACTCACACTCACACACACAGGTTTGTTTTTGTGAATTGTGGGGACTCCATAGGCGTAATGGTTTTTATACTGTACAAACCGTATTTTCTCTCTCCCTACACTACTCCTACCCCTAAACCTACCCATCACAGGAAACTGTGCACATTTTTACTTTCTCAAAAAAAAAAAAACTCATTCTGTATGATTTATAAGCCTTCTGAAAAATGGGGACATGGGGTAATGTCCTCATAAGTCACCCTCTCCTTGTAATACCTATGTCATACCCATGTCATTATACAAATTTGTGTCCTGATATGTCACAAAAACATGGATATGACAGCCTGGATAAAAATTATGTCACAAAAATGTTGTCATGTTTCATTGCGTTATCACAAATAAAACAATCAACTCCAAGCACAACTATGCAATATGACTACAAAATCTTTAACACATTTATAATAATATTTGAATAAAGGGTGAAGATGTCAATTTTCCTAGACTGGACATCACTTATATATGTCAACAAGAGTTCATTTGCAGATTTCCACACCTCATCTGACCGACTGCAGAATATATATATATATATATATATATATATACACACTGTATATATTACCCAACAGCAGTGGTTGGACTAATCCGGCGGGTAGGCGGTCGGGTCAGGTGTTGTAATCTGCAGGTAAACTCTCGTCTCTCTTAAAGGATTAGAGTGTGAGGATCAAGCAGGGCTAATTGGACTCGTCTCCGTCAGCCGTGAGGTGAAGACGCTTTCCACGGATTACAGACCGAACAAGAATATATGAGTTCACTTCACTGGATTCCCCTCACTCCATCACTCCACCATCTCACGCTCTTATTCTGCTGATCCATTCATCCAGGTTCTGTGATTTCAGCCATCTTCTGTGAACTCAACCATTGGCAAGTACTGAACAAACCTTTGGTAAATTAAACGTTGAACTGCGGCAGTGAAGCTGAAACAAAGTACTGAGAGAAGACAGACAGACAGAAACGCTGAGCACAGCTCTTAAATCTCATCTACAAGCCTTAATCTAGTCAGAGTGAATTATACATGACTAGAACACGGTATTAAAACACAGACAATCATCACTCACAACATCAATAATGCAGAGGATACAAGAACATCCTGAATCAGAGAGACATCATCATACACAAACACACACACACACACACACACACACACAAGGGCATTCGTGTTCTCAGAGTACTTCAGAGAAAACATGTTGGGAAGAGTTCATTTTATTCCATCAGACTGTGGAATGTTTCAGACATTGTGTTTCAGACCTGTAGATTTACTTGCTTTGTTCTGAAACAGGGACTTTAATTGTTACAAGGTTGCATTTTCTTCTTGGTTCGGTTCGCTTTCTTAAGGCGACATTTCAAAGTGTAACAGAATGTGTTCATGTAAGTCACATGTGAGTAAAAGCATCCTTTATCACTGTGAAGCTGCTTTGAAACAGTCTGTTGTAGAAAATAACGCTGACTCGGCTGTAGCTGCGGTTAAACACACACTTATATTATAATTGGATATAGAAAAGTATGCGGTTACACTTTATTTTAATGTGTCTTTGTTACACTGTAATTATACATTTAAGTACTGAGTGATATTAAGTAACTACATGTACTTACTTACTATAGGGTTAGGATTAGGTTTGGTTATGGTTAGTTAGTTGTATGTAATTATGCATAATTTACAGTTATTACTATAGTAACTGCATGTAACATACATAACAATGACACTGTTAAATAACCAAGTATGTATATTTGGCGTGCTGTCCGAGGGGAGTGCTCCAAGCTCAGAATTTGGCCCGAACCCAGATTACTCCCTCGTATCCCTGGCTGGGATAGGAAATGATTAGGAGTGAGGAGTTGGGGTGGTGGAGGGATGCTGGAAATTCCATTATGAGTGAGTTTGGTCCATTGGGTTGATTTCTCACCGCTAGTGAACCGCTCCAGAGGTCGATTTCAATCGGGCCGATACCACCTCAGTCAGGTGATCTCAGACCGAATGTTGTGGTGCGGATCTGAATATGACTGATGTTCATATATGTTCATGTGTTCATATATGCCTAAAACGAGAAAAAGAGTCAGATTCCCAAACGAGCAGAGTATGAAAACACCCTAAATGTGAACAAATCTACTGAATGAATGATTCAACGACAAATACATTTTTTAACAGTCAATACAAAATCAATACAATCGTTATTTGAAACTGCTCTCTCTGGATCAGCGGCAGCGCCATCACAGATCTGAATGTTCCGGTGTGGTTTTGTCAAAGGTTTAATTGTTACAGGTGAATCGGTGTCATTTAGGAATAAGATCGTGTGGGTGTTTGAATCGAGATCGCCATCTTTTAACTTTTCAGTGATGCACTGCTTTAGAAGACAAAAAATTAAAAATTACCAAAGAAAACAAATCAAGAAAGCTGCTAGTTATCTGTTGCCTTTTTGCACTTTGGGTTCATCACAATGCTTTTTGTTTGTAATATTAAGTCAGTCAGTCCACCATTTTCACTGTCAATTAAAATATTTTAAATATAAAGCACTTGAGTCTGTAAATCGCTATATACAGTCATAATTCTCTAGTTTTACAATTTATCCAGGAATAAGCTGAACTGATACTTTAGTATGACACAAATTCATGTATTTTTCACTACACTAAAATGGAGTGCAACTGGAAGAAAACAAAACTAGAGGTTTGTCGCATTTTGTAGTGTCCCTGAGGAAAAATTCCATTCATTCGCTGCTTTAGGAGAGGAAGAATTGTCTAAACTCTTTAAATCATGTATGTTAGACCCTATACCGACAGCGGCAAGGAACCCAAACTCCAACAGGTGACATCAGGTGACAAACAGGTGGAGAAAAAAGGAGAAAAAAACCTTGGGAGAAACCAGGCTCAGTCGGGGGCCAGTTCTCCTCTGGCCAACAGCGAACAGTGATTGTGATTTAGGCAGCTTTACAGGTCATAAGTCCGACTGGGATTGGGATCAAAGATACTAGAAAAGGCAGTATCATCACAACTATGTTCCTTTTTAGAAAGAAATAGTATCTGTGAGGATTTCGAGTCAGGATTTAGACCGTACCATAGTACTGAGACTGCTCTCATTAGAGTTACTAATGATTTGCTCTTATCATCAGATCGTGGTTGTATCTCTCTATTAGTGTTACTGGATCTTAGTGCTGCATTTGACACTATTGATCACAATATTCTTTTAAATAGACTCGAAAATTATGTTGGCATTAGTGGAATTGCATTGGCATGGTTCAAATCATACTTATCTGAACTTTATCAATTTGTAGTAGTAAACGAAGAGATGTCATATCAATCACAAGTTCAATATGGAGTACCACAAGGCTCAGTACTAGGACCGTTGCTGTTCACTCTGTACATGCTACCCTTGGGAGATATCATTAGGAAGCATGGCGTTAGTTTTCACTGTTACGCTGATGATACTCAGCTCTATAAAACTTGAACAAATACTCAAATAAAACTTTAAACAATGAGATAAATCTTTAAAAATAGACTTGTATATGAAATATGAATTAAAAAGGCTAAAATAAATTAATCACTGCATTTTCAGGCAGTCTGTACGTCTCTGCCTTTCAAACGCTTTTGATCACATGAGCCTACATTAGCAGAGTAGAGTCACATGGGTTTGAGCTCATCATGAACACACACTGTTGATTTAGTCTCTCTCACACACACATACACACACACACACACACACTCTCACACACACACACACACACACACTCTCTCACACACACACACACACAGACACACACACACACACACACACACACACACCTCCTACTAATAAAACTAAAGTAATGACAATGTGACCTTTTCCTTTAATTCATTAAAAACTCAAATTAATTTCTCATTGTAAGGTGTGTTCTTTAAATGACACTTTCACAATGATTGACACCTCTAATTTGCATGTAACATACAGCTCATTTGCATGCACATTTCATATATCCATTACCTTATTAACAGAATTTCATTAATTGGTGTAACTTAATGTGCAGCCCATACACACACACACACACACACACACACACACACAGGTTTGTTTTGCTATGTTAGTGAGGACTCTCCATAGACGTAATGGTTTTTATACTGTACAAACTGTACATTCTCTCCCCCTACACTAACTCTACCCTAAACCTACCCATCTCAGGAAACTTTCGGCATTTTTACATTTTCAAAAAAACGTAATTTATTATGTTTATTAATCCATTTCCCTCATGGGGACTGCTGGCTGGTCCCCACAATGTAATATAAACATGTACACACACTGTGTCTGTGTGTGTGAGTGTGTGAGTGTGTGTGTGTGTGTGTGTGTGTGTGTGTGGATGGGATATTTTGTAACAGCCGTTACAGAATCATCTGCTCTAATGAGGCGAGATAAGATATTTCAGCAGACCAACACGAGCCCAGCGGCAACTGCGATTATGAGACGTGTAAATAACCTGCCACTGTATTTATACACACACACCTGCATCAACACACACACAGCGTTCAAAACAGCACACTAACACACTCACGTGTCTCTCTCTGCAGCACATAGTGTGTGTGTGTGTGTGGAACATCTAGACGATCTTCAAACGCTGTGTGAGTCCCATCAGCACCTGTGAGCTCCTTTAGTGTAGTTTAACTTTACTGTCCGTTCTGTCTGTCACAGAGCCGAAGGGTGTCCTTGACACATCACACATATATGTATAAATACATCCACACGACACAAACACAGAATTAAACAGAACTACACTAACCATGTCATTCTTGACACTTTTCAAAGAATCCCACAATAATATTAAAATGTTGACTAGAAAGATCAATTAAAAAAAATTAAAAGATCAATTAATCTGCATCACTCATCATCATCATCATCATCATCATCACACACGTTCAGTTGGATCAGCTGAAGTACCGTTTCTCTAATAAACCTCATTTAGCTGCAGTCAGAAAGCAAACATGTTCATTATTAGCCGATTTCTGCAACACTGTAAACAGAGAGACTCGTGAACGGACTAATGACAGCCTGTAAATTGTTTCGTTTTCTTTCGCATATAAACAACCTTGTTTCACGGTTTGCAGTAAATGTGATTATGGTGAGAGATGTTAATAAAAAAATATTAATCTGACTGAAGCTTCACACCAAAACAAAGCACTTTCACACACTTGTCATATTGCAGAAACCCTCCTGAGATTCGGCATGCGACAGACGCGTGTGGATCTGAACAGGTAAGATTTACTTCTCAAACTCTGCGTTCAGCATCACTACACAAACAAACTCGGAACAGAAAGTGGTTTACTTCTATTGTACTTTGTTTTTAAAAATAATGCCACTCAGAAAGCAAAACTGTTTCCCGACACGCCATTCATTGTGAGCTCGGCTCTCCGGGTGAAACGGTCATTACCAGACGTCACAATGCAAAGAATGGCTCCTATTGCTGCAAACGCAGCGTCACTGGAGAATGAGCCACAATCACATCACCATCAAACTCACCGCCGTCATCTGTCCTACCGCTGCTTGTCAAGAGTTTCCTTTCAGTACACTTCATCTGTAAAGAGCTTTTCACAAAACATACAGCACCAGTCTGTGTGTTCATAAAAACGACACCGAGGGAAAATATCTGTGCGGTTTCTGCTCAATGGATGTTACTAAAAAAAAAAAAGATGTGAAAACTGTCTGCATTTTTTGAATTTTAAGCCATTTGGTTTACGAGGACACAGGAATTGTCCTCATAAACAATGTTTACATTGTAATACCCATGTTATTATACACATTTGTGTCCTCATAAACCATGTATACACACACACACACCCTTGTTTATACCCTTTTTGTTTATAATACTTTGTGGGGTACAAATGTTCCCACAAAGACAGTAAAATCAGGAATTTATGACATTCAGAAAACATCTTATAAAATATACTAATAAATGTTTTTAAAATGTTAAAACTCACTATAGTATGGCCCTTCACTACACTATCCCTAAACCTACCCATCACAGAAAACGGTCTTAACATATAGGGTTAGGGTCATATATTGGGTCACTCACTCTCTCTCTCTCACACACACACACACACACACACACGCACACAATTTGTTTCAGTAAACGAAGAGATGTCATATCGATCACAAGTTCAATATGGAGTACCGCAAGGCTCAGTACTAGGACCGTTGCTGTTCACTCTGTACATGCTACCCTTGGGAGATATCATTAGGAAGCATGGCGTTAGTTTTCACTGTTACGCTGATGATACTCAGCTCTATATTTCTTCGCGCCCTGACGAAACTTACCAATTCACAAAATTAACGGAATGCATAGCTGATATAAAAAATTGGATGACCAGTAATTTCCTACTACTAAATTCAGAAAAAACAGAGATTCTAATTTTTGGACCAAAAACTTCTTCACGTAATAACCTAGAATACTGTCTAACACTTGATGGCTGCTCTGTTAAGTCTTCGTCGTCAGTTAGGAACCTGGGTGTGCTCTTTGATACCAATCTTTCATTTGAAGGCCATGTTACTAGCATCTGTAAAACCGCATTCTTCCATCTTAAAAATATATCTAAACTACGACATATGCTCTCAATGACAAATGCAGAATAGTTAGTTCATGCGTTCATGACCTCAGGGTTAGATTACTGTAACGCTCTACTCGGTGGTTGCCCTGCTCGCCTGATAAATAAACTACAGCTCGTACAAAATGCAGCAGCTAGAGTTCTTACTAGAACTAGGAAGTATGATCATATTAGCCCGGTTCTGTCAACACTGCATTGGCTTCCTGTTAAACATCGTATAGATTTTAAAATCTTGCTAATTACTTACAAAGCACTAAATGGTTTAGCTCCCCAGTACCTGAGCGAGCTCTTAAAGCATTATAGTCCTTCACGTCTATTGAGAGCTCAGAATTCAGGCCAGTTGATAATCGATCTTCAAGCAAAAGGAACTGGATGAATATTTGAATGATCCGGATCCCGATCTGAATTCTGACTTGTAATGCTGCCTGAATCATAATGACACCGTGTTCGTTTGTTGGCTAGAGGACTGAGCCTGGTTTCTGCCAAGTTTTTTTTCTCCATTTTGTCACCTGATGGAGTTTGGTTTGTTGCCACTGTCGCCTCTGGCTCGCTTACTTGGGGACACTTAATATTCAACAACATTACTGATCTGACTGTACTGACGCTGTTGTATGAGAACTAAACTGAGCTGGATGACATTTTTGCAGAACTGCTTTATAGATGAACAACAGCCGAAATGCATCATTTTCCAGTTATCACTGTAAAGCTGCTTTGAAGCAATCTGTATTGTATAAAGCGCTATATAAATAAAGGTGTCTTGACTTGACACACACACACACACACACACTCGCACATCATCATCATCACAGCGTCTGTCTCTCAGAGCCAGTGGAAGAATCTCAGTGTCTATCTCTGATGTAAGTGTACACGTGTGTGTTTAGGGTTGGAGGGCAGATCCCGCTGTGATCCGTGTGGTCGCTCTACATCTGCTGCGTTTCTTCTCTTTGATTCCATTTCCAGCTCATCCGGCTTTTCTTCTTCCGTTCCTTATCACACTTTTGCACCTCTTCCTCCGCTGCTCCCTTTAGCTTTCCTTCAGCTTTCCTTCTCTCACCTTCATTCTCACTTCGCTCTTTCTCAGTTTCAGTTTAATATCACCAAACCTGTGTTTATATTGAGCACAATGAGAAATACTACACAATAAGACGTAATGGAAAGGTAAAATGCAATTATAACAAATAAACTGAACGAATATGGCTGACATGAACATGCAGTGACATTTGGAGTTCAGTTCATACAGATCCTCCACTGAATCCTGCTGGATAATTAATTCTGGGAGAAACACTGTGCCGATTTTCTCACTAGTTCTTGCCCTTTATTGAGACACAGCGAGTGATGAGAGTCTCCTCTCAGCCATAAAACAGCAACCATCATAAACTCACTTTCTTATCTGTATATTTCTATTGACAAAATCCCAAGCGATCGCTCAAAGAAGCTAGTTAATAGTGACTCAATAATTTGACTCCTCTAACATTTAAAAAATAACACATCTTGTTAAATAATGTATAACAATAACACTTGATTTCAACATCCTGCCATGATAGTTTCTTTAACACAAATAAAATCATTCATGCAGTCTCAACTCGAATGGATTAAGTAAACTGGATGAACAATTGATTTGTCTGATTAATTTGCTTCTTTAAGTAAACTGAACAAGCTGCAAAATTTGCCTTTTTTGATCAAGCTACTTTATTGGAACATGTTTCAATGAAAACAATGAGTTAAACCAAAGAATAATTGTCAACGAATAAAAGTCAATTCATGTTTGTGACTGCACCTTAACACTGTAAGTGACGTTAACAAAATTAAATCTTTAATCGCAATTATTTGTATGACAATGAATTGTCAAAACGTCAGGATTGTGTTACAGGGGACGAGAAAGAGCTGCAGGAGCGACTCCTGATAGAACGAATGAAAAGAGAGACTCTCATTAACTCATTAACTCATTAACTCCCCGTCCCGGCGGATCATTTGTACCTTTAACTCACAGGCTGAACACCAGCAGTCTCTCTCTCTCTCTGTAATGGGTTTTCTGTTCCTCCTCGTTTAATTTGCAAAATAAATGTACTTTCCTATCGTTGCGTGTCTGCTGTGCTCTGGAGGACAGTATTAAACCGCAGAATTAAACACAAAGCAAATAATACAGCGAAACACAGACAGAGAAAAGAGACGAGACGAGTTTCAAATTCAGTCATTACAGCGGTTTAATGGAGGGAGCGAATGAAACGAGCGCGAGCTGAAGGCTTTTCAAACTCAAAGCGATGAAAGTCTCCCGAGCTGCACGGCTGCTTTCAAATGCAAATATGTACAAAGCACCTAAAACAAGTCATCTGACCCCGAGAGAAGAACTACATGTCAGATGTGTTTAAAATCACCTAAACGAACACATGTTGATTAAACGCTCAAGTGTCTGACTGAAGTTTAACATATGACCTCTCTCGCTCGCCGTACACATGCTAACACTGCCGTTAGAGAGCGGACTAACACAATTACACCCCTCACTAAACTCAGCAATGATGTCTAACCCTGAAACGACACTACCACAGTTTATTAGTGTTCTTTCATACTTTATTTTTACAATGACTTTCATGTACTTTTACTTTAATTACTTAATTCATTGTATTCTTCAGTGCCATCCATATTATTGGTCTTTGCCAATACTGCACACAGCAACACTGCAAATGTTTTGACAATATGACCATGAAAATATCTGTCATAAAGCACCTTAATGTCGCGGTGAAATGGAAGTAGCGACAGATCCTTTCTTCTATTGTGACGTACAGATTAACGAAAAAGAAAAGAATGTAGGGAGGGGCTTGATTCTGTGCGTCTGTTGTTGATTGGATGTTGAGATGTGGGCGTGGCTCTCAGAAGTGTATGTAGATGAGTGTGAGCATGCAGGGGCGGGGCTAAAGTGCACTGAATTATGGGAGAATCCTGCATACGTCACCAGAGAGAAGACTGACGCTTCACTGGAAGATCCAGTTTGATTAAATATTACAAGGTCAAAACATTTTTAAAAAATTAAACATTGCAAAAAAATGTGTTCAGTGTCTGTTTGTTCTCAGAGCAGAATTCATCTGAACAATCATCATCTCCAAATTTACAACCCTATTTCAAATACTCACACTAAACACACTTCATAAAACCCTAATGCATATAAATGAGTGATAGCATTTCATTAATTATTTATCTAGCTACAAATAAATCATTACAAAATGTTGAACAGGGACTTGTGAGAACATTATCTACTAAATATAAATCAATGAAAGAAATTCCAGGAAGAAAACTGTCTGAACAAAGTGAATCAGATGAATGTTTGATCATATACAGACAGTACAGCAGCACTAACTCACTCTCCACACGTCTGTGGACAATCACACGCTCTGAGAATCATTCATGTCTGAACACTGAACTACTGAAACAAAAAACATTATATGTGTGTGTGTGTGTGTGTGTGTGTGTGTGTGACCTGTGCTGGCAAAATGAGTTACAATGAGCAAATTTTCAAATTTGGGGCGGACGGATCTGACTTTGACCGTGAACGAGCCACCTTCCCTGGGCTGGAGGAGGAGGTCAGACGGCGTGGAGGTTCAACCGAACCCTGCCATTTTTCAAGGAGGAAATTCCTCCAGGGTGTCTTTCACTCCTAGAGTGCCCAGGATGGTGCATCCTGCCTGGGTGCACTTTGACAAAACCAGCCTGGAGGTTTCCATACTTCCACTGTGGTGGAATTTGAATTCTATGCCCACCCAGAGTGATTCTGAGTGAAAAAGTGGGCTTCAGATGGTTTGATGAGGCCCTGGAGTCCCATTGTGAGGCCCACTCAGAGTGACTCTGGGTGGGCACAGAATTCAAATTCCACAGCAGTGGATCCCTGCAAGTCTGGGCACATCAGATTTTCACAATCTATATTTAAAAACCTTCAAAATGATGTATGATTTGTTGGAATCCGACACCTATCTACACCTGTTTGAAGTCGATAAAGTCAATTTTGAGAAAAATCGAGTTAAAATTTTCTGAAGGCTCCAAAACAAAATCACCAGCAAGCATAGCTTAAAATCCCTGGTAAGAACACCTAATTTGGCACACACCTCGTCAAAACCAAATATCTATAGGAAAATATATATATATATTCAACTTTTACTTCAATATTTTGAAGTACTGTAATTCTGTGTATATGTGTATATCGGGATCACACTGTCTGAGGCGTCTTTGTGCGAGCGCTTCTGATCTGTCATTTCATTGGTTCAGACTCATGCCATCGAGAATTTGCTATGAATATTCACAAAGTTGGAATGCAGCGCTTTAAAACGAAATCAAACTTGGACTAATGAGGAAGTTGCTGAGGGAAGCGTGAGTGGTGAAGCGAACAGAGAAAAACAGCATTGTTCATGGTCAAAGGAAAGTTACTCCTCTCAGAAAACATACAAAAAAGATACTTTTAGATGTTTAATTGCTATTTGGAGCACTGGGATCGCTGGACGAGGGCTTAATGAACTCATTTTTGTGAAAACCTCAAATTTGACCAAAATCGACTTTTTTGACTCGTTTTGCCAGTAGCTCGTAATTAGCCCGTGCGCATTCTGACTCATTTTGCCGGGTCACATATATATGTGTGTGTGTGTGTGTATATACAAGTCCATCCCTGCGAATGTCAGTTCTTGTAGATCTTTAGTCCCAACGCTGAATGTGTGAAGCAGCGCAATCATTCGTTTATTACCAGGAGAATCTGAAGTGCCACAGACAGATGGAGAGAATGACAGATGCTGCAAATACTATAAAGAAGATCCTTGTGTGTGTGTGTTTGAGTGTGTGTGTGTGTGTGTGTGTGTGTTTGTGTGTTTGAGTGTGTGTGTGTGTGTGTGTGTGTTTGTGTGTTTGTGTGTTTGAGTGTGTGTGTGTTTGAGTGTTTGAGTGTGTGTCATAAAGACTGCAGCAGAAGTGCAGACGAAGCATGAGGGCGATTGAATCTGCTGGGATCGATAAGCGCGAGGTAAATAAGGCTCCCGCTGCGGTCAGGCTGCTTAACGAAGCCCTGCGCTCGTCAGGTGTGTTCAGATAAAGACAACACCAGCCAGCCCAACATCTGTTCTCTGACGGAGGCGATATATTACATCCCGCTGCCTGAGAGCAGAGAGGTGGAGCGGACAGCAGGAGTCTGCTAAACATCCTCTGATCAGCAGCTAAAAGAACAGCACAACAACAGAGTCATGAGCTTCCATCACCTCGTCACCTACTGCCTGTGTGTTCAACAGCACCTGTGTGTCCATCTCTCTTTAGTGCGTAATGTTGCCGTTTGAGCATGAAAAAGATCTGCAAAGAGCGGGAGTTCTTCTCTATATCAGTGTCAGTGTTTCTGAACTCCCTGAAACGCCTCCATCTTGAGTTTTCTTCACAATATTCCTCATTTAAATAATTCATACGCAGAATAAAGGGGCGGGGCCTGGTTGAGTTAGTTGGTAGTGTTTTGAAACTGGCAGTTATGGTAAGGGGCGGGACATTTCCCAAACACCAATCACAACACACCGCTCCAGCCGACCAATCAGAGCACACTGTGCTTTTCAGAAGGAGGGGCTTCATAGAGACAGGAACTAAACAGAGCGTTACTGACAGACTGGGAAGAGAGGAGCTGAACAATGGAGAATATGAGGAAAATAATCAACATTCAAGCATGAAAACCTGTTCTAGTAGAGCCCAAAAACAAGACTCTGTAAAAGGGCATAATATGGCTTCTTTAACACACACACAGAACAGTACGAGCATTAGATGAAATATCAGCGAACATCCAGTATCAGAAGAGAACATCCACTGCTGAACAGACGAGAACAATCTGATTCAGAACGGCTCGCTCTTTAAAACAAATCAAGTATCATTAGAACATATAGAACAGAATATATAGATTTAAATGGTTCATACAGACAGAATACAGGCAATGGTAACTACTGTAGTTGTAGTAGGGCTGCACATTAAACAAAATAGGAAAAATATTGTAATAATACTATTGTACTGTACAGAAACAGAATAATAAACTGAATGTTATTTCACTGTAAAATTACAACGATCATGGAATGATCTGCTCAAATCTACCCAAAACAACCTGACAGCACTTCATCACAGTGAAATACAAATTCACATCTTTTATATACATTTGTTGTCGTACATTCTGGAACTTTCTGCAGCTTTTCTCATGTCTCGCTCATGCATCCTGCTCCTCACTGGTAAGTTGTTTGGATAAAAGCAGCTGCTACATGAATAAATGTCAATGTAATAATGAAGCTTATATATGTAGACCTAGAGACTGTTGAAAAAACAAACCATCTGTCAAAGCTGTACTAAACTAAATTACCCACAATCCTCAGGGGAGATTCTGACAGTAGGTGTGTCTAAATCTAGAGACACATCAAGACCCTTGTTGCCCGGGGGAGGGGCTTATCATACTAATTCGGCTCATTAATATGCTAAAATGATTTATTTCAGTGCATCTCCATCACAAACAGGTGAGTGGATATTATCAGTCATGATGCACAAGAAAGCTGTATGGATGGTGTGTGTGTATAATTATCTCAGTGATGCATTACTGTCCTAAACGTCCTCCACACTTTGCCATCTCTGTGAACCGGCGCTGGACCCGTGAGGAACACTGATGGACAAAATGAGCCAATGTGAATACACTAAAATGTGTGTGTGTGTGTGTGTGTTCAGAGTCCAGAGATCTTTTCCAACAACAGCTGAGCGCTGGTTATATTTATAATATTTACATTAAGAGCTTAACGTTACATCTCATTCTGGTTTAGCTCATCCTCATGTAGATGTTTAACACAGCCATCTGCCGGTAATTTACACCAGAGACATTTGCTCATAAACCCGCTCTAATCCAATCAGCACGAGCGACTGCACATCGTTCGTGTCGTTTAACTGATCGCTCTTAATGTGCACCCTTAATCTCTCGCCCTCCTGCTCCACGCAAATCTGATTTTACATCTGTAATTACAGAAAGAGGCCTGAGATCTCGCGTCTGACAGGCTGGAAGAGCCGCTTCATTTCTGTGAGGAAAACACACATGAAGATACATAAAACAGTCATTCAGAGCACAGAGCGATTGAAACGCATTTCCATAAACTAACAACAGTTATTTCTGCACCGCTAGCGTCAGCAAACAGTACTGCAAAAAAGAAAAACCTTCCTGAACGATCGCCGTCTGCCACTGCTCAGACAAACAGATACTGGTTCAACCACTACTTCGTTACTGTAATCAGCCTTGAGGAATCATGCGCGTTAATTAGGGGACGCGAACGTAAGACGTGTTCCTGCGTTCAAAAACAGCTGCATGGAATGCCACAGAGAACAACAGAAATGAAACAGAATAGAACAGAATGCAAATAGAATAGAATAGAATAGAATGGAACATAATAGAATATAATGGAAAGGAATGCGACAGAATATAACAGAATAGAACAGAATGCAAATAGAATAGAATAGAATGGAACATAATGCAATAGAGTAGAAAATAATGCAACAGAATAGAACAGAATAGAACATAATGCAACGGAATTTAATATAATGGAACAATGCAACATATTAGAACATAATGGAACATAACACAACAGAATAGAGATTAGATGAAACGGAATGCAACAGAATATAACATAATGAAACAGAGTAGGAAACAATGGAACATGATGGAACATAACAACAAAATAGAACAGATTGCAACAGAATGCAGCAAAATAGAACAATGCAACAGTAGAAATTATTGCAACAGAATGGAACATAATGGAATAGAGTAGAGCAGAATGCAACAGAATAGTACAGAATGAAACAGTAAAAAAATAATGCAACAGAATAGAAAAGAATAAAACAATGCAAGAGTATAACAGAATGCAACAGAGTAGAACATATTGGAACAGAATGGAACAAAGTAGAACAGAATAGTACTCAATAATACTATCTGTTCTCATGAAGTCACCTTTATTTATATAGCGCTTACTGTACAATACAGATTGTTTCAAAGCAGCTTTATAGTGATGAAAGGAAAATTATGCATTTCGGTTGTTGTTCAGAAAGAAAGAGTGTAGAAAAATAAACCACTAGCTTGTCAAACATACATCTATATACAGTACCTCATCTAGCCCTGAAGGGGAAACACTAGAACAATATAGTCCTTTGCCGAAGATTTCCCAGGGAAATAAACCTCTATTGCTGAAACTAACACAGAACTCACACAACGACTGCCGCGCCATTTAATGAGATTATTCCCGCTGTGTCATTCGCAGAAAGTCAGACCGAATAACTCAAGTTTCTGCCCACAAGCCGCTTTACATCGGCACGGACTGAAGGAAAACACATCTCAATATCCTTTTCTCAAAAGGACAAATGCTTCCTGCGGTGCTGCATTGGTATGCTGCTCTCAGTTTTGCCGAGAGCCAAACGGTATCAAACTCTCCACGACCTCCGACTCACATCCAACACAGAAGAGAGAGAATACTGAAAAACAAATGGAAAAATGCATAGCAGAATCTCAGTTCTGTCTCATATGAAACCCATTAAAGACTTTGAGTGGCCCGACAGAAGCAACACAGGTGTCCCCTGCAAAGGGTCTGTACACATACATAAAATATTGCTTATTCATAACATATATGTAGATGAGTGCATAAGTTTACATGAACTTTTTTGTCTCCTATGCTTTGAGATTTTATACAAAGACAAGATTATTACTGATTAAGTACTGTCCTTCAGAAATTACATTAGCATATTTCCTAAAAAGACAAAATAATATTTTTTCTTCTAGAGCATCAGTGAATGTTTGCAGCTTTTGTAATATTTGTGTACAAGTGCATGCAGTCGATGCTGGAAAGGGTTCAAATATGCAGGAAATGCTGTAAAAACCTGAGAATGATGATTTTTTTGAAGAACTGTGTGCAGTTTAACTGCTCAGGACAAACAGAGACTCATGAACAACCATCACAAAACATACACACAGGAATGTACACACCACCTGAAGAACCAAAAGGATGAAAACTTCAACAGAATCATGTGTGTCAGATCAGTTATTAATGTGTCTGTGGAATAGAGGGAGATATCTGTGAAAGAGCTTCATCGGGGCAGGAATAAATACAAATAAAACTACATTTTTATGGTCCCACTTATTTTCTTAGATGATAAATATCTTGCATGCAGTCACATAGAAACTAAAGCCCTGACAGAATACCTTATATACATAAATATACATGTATATTTGAATAGCATGTTGAGCTCATTACACCATTGATGAATGTGCTTTTGGTCTTAAATGGGGAAAACAGTTAAAATAGTGAAGGTGCCATGATTCAGAAAGCCAACCAACAGAAAGACAGAAAGAAAATGAAAAAAAAAAAAACTGGCTGAGATAATAGGTGAAGAACAGATAAGATGAAAAGGAGGAGAGAGAGAGAAACAGAAGACAAGAGATGAGAGTAAAAGCAATGGGTCTGGAGGAGAGAGTAACAGATGAGTGTAGACGAGTACAAAATGGATCCCGCCCGAAAAACTGGATTGCTTTCTGGAACTGAAGACAGCAAGCGATTGGGAGAGAATTGAATGAAACTTGCTTTAGAAGAGAACAAAATATAAGAAGCAGTGATTCATCTAACTTAGAACAACCTGAACCCTCTAAAGGGCCGAACACAAAATGGCCAGAAGCGTCCATTCAGAACAGCAACTGAGAAAAAGAGAAACTCTTCAGCCCCTCTTTGGAAGCGTTTGTCAAGTGATCTGTCAGCATGACTACTACAACATTCAGATCAATGCCATGAACAGAAGAACGAAGCACGTCAAAACACACAGGCTAAATGTGAGTCTAAGAACGGCTGAGGCTTACCTTCTTTGCAGTATTTTCCTCGGAAGCGTGTGTGAGAGCAGTCGCAGTGGACCTCGCCGAACTGGACGGTGCAGTATCCTCCATTGAGGCAGGGGTTCTGCTTGGTGCACAGATACTCCAGATCGTTATGAATGCCGTTGCTGTTGAGAAGAGTGGGAGGCATCTCGCCCACCTTCAGATTGGAGATCAAACCCATGAACGGAGGCTCGTATTTCACCGTGCTGGACGTGAGGGCGGACAGACGTACGTCCGGCGGAATGCCCCCTACGAAAAGGTCACTGACAACGGCCATTTCTTTGCGCTTGGAACGGACTTCCGCCACTTTGGTTTCTCCGTCCACCATCAGCATGGTCTCGCGGTAGTTTCGGGTAAGCAGTACCATGTGCCAGCGGTCGTCGTTGACACGGGTCTCCATCTGCAGGGTGGCCGGTTCGGCGCAGTGGATGGCGAATCGGAGCTGTAGGTGTCCGCCGCCAATGAGCAGCTCCAGGAAGTCACAGTTTCCGCCGTCGTCCAGGTACAGAACCAGTGCCTTGCTCACGTTGGTCTTCAGGCTGAAGCTGAGCTCCCCGATCGATCCTGCCTCCCAACGGGCGTAACGCGCCCACTGGCCGGGAGAGCCGCCAAACTCCAGGGCCCCTCCTGACAGAAAGAGTCCAGCTAACAGCAACGGCCACAGGGGCCAGAGAGTGGACCAACACTGAGACTTCATTTCACCCACGCTGATGATACGAGCTCAAAAACCTCCTCCTCTGAGAGTTCCTCTTGACTCCGAGAGATAGGGAACGATGTCCAGACGGCTGAATTCCCAACGCTGCCGGATCAGCACAGGCACCTTCTGCCAGACGGGCCAATTGTTCACTCTTGCTTTCTTTCTTTCTTGCCCTGCTCCTCTTTATCCAGACTCTATCCGTAGTCTCTCCATTGGTCGGTGCATCAGGCACAGGCTGGAGGTGGATGAGTGATAAATGGTTCCTGATTTAGGTTTTCTGTAAAACTCTTCCAATCGAAGAAGAGATTTCAAAACACTGTGATTGAGCTTTCCTTCAGGCCGATGTTTCTAAATGAGATGAACAGGCGTGATGCAGTGATCTGGTGTCCAGTGGACCACGATTGATGCTCATGGTTGAGTCTTTATCTGCGATTCATGTTCTTCCAAACGGCCTTATTCCCACATAACCACGGCAGGAATGTTCTACTGCCCTCCAGATTCCGGCATTCTCCTGGCCTGCAAGACAAAAGGGAACATTTGATTAGCTACAGCAGCATACAGCAACCAGACAGGGTGCATGCTGGGACGAACGTTCATTGACAATCATTCATCTGAGCAGACGCTGATATCTGAAGTTTGAGATCAAGTGTTTCTGCTCATTCAGTGTAAAAATGCTACATGTTAAATCACATAACTTCAGAACATTTGAAATGCTGCCATTTGTTGGGCCAGTTTTAACCAGCGAACACAACGCTCTGACTGAAACTGTGAAAATGGCAGTCGTGTCTCAAGAAAACAGCCAGACATGTTCGGTGAGACGAATTCATTCTCGGCTCCAGACACTCTATCATCTCTCGTTACGCTGATGTATCTTAATGAAGATCTGTGCTGAACGCTGATGTTTATATTACAGCGCTGCTCTAATCTCATCTGAAACAAAATGGAGTCACTGTCTGGAAAGCCTGATTGCTGCTCTTGACCCGTCGGCCTTCACTAAGACCTGCCCATTATTTCTGAAGAGAGAATTTAACTGCCCGCATGAAGCGCTCACAATTAAACACTCGTCATCCACCACCGAATCTCTCGGCTGAGCGTATCAGCCCTTATTTGGGAGAACCATTCCTTTAACTGCTTGTGATTGTCATCATTTGTAAATCACTCTGGATAACAGCATCTGCAACATGAATAATCATAAAAATGTAAATGTTTAGCTTCTGCCACTGAATTAGACCACTCCCATCCATTTAACCACACCCCCTCTGCCCGACTACTGATGTGCACAAACTGATTGACAGGAAGAGTATTCAGACGATATTCTTTAATCACACATGCATGCGTGTCCTCACATCATAAGATCATGCAAAATGCAAGTTGTGTCCCAAATGACGCACTATACACTATGAACCGTGTACAGAAAAGCACATAAGTATGTGTAATTGGGACGCACCTGCATAGTTTTACACACATTTCAGCTCAAATGTTTTCATGTCTAATAGAAGCTAAAAATTCATTATAAATGCTGCAAAAGGCTATGTTAATATTGAGCGACCGCACTGAATAAATCCAGCCATGTTGAACGTCGAGCCATTTATTAAAGGGTCAGTGATTGTCAGATGATGATAATGAGCCTCTTCATGCGTATGAATATATAATGTCCACTTCAGAAACGCACTTATTCAACATCCACGTGGCCCGTGGGTCACACCACCGAGAGTGTGTGAGACAACAGACGTGCTCGTTCGATACGGAGTCGGCAGCACTAGGACGAGTGTTAGTGTTTGCTTTTGCGCTTGGGTAAGTTTGTGTGCGCGTGTGAAACTTAAACATGATCTATCAGGTAATTTTCTGGTTGGCTGCTCTGGTTCTGTCGGTAACATGGAGCAATTCTGTGACCAGCGGAGGTTTCTGAACTCTGGACCATCAGGTTCAGGTGCACTTCCTCTGACAATCTGTCTGATTATAACACAAGGCCATAGTGTTATGTTGACCTCTGACCCTTCAATGCAATGAAAAACCACACATGGAAAACAGACTCTGTTGTAGAAGCAGCTGTAATGTCACTTCATTAGCTTCATTTAAACATCAGCTCATTAAAACCATCTAGAACAGGCGATCTGACGCGGCGTTCACATAGTTAAAACTGACATTCATTTACCCTGACAAACTCCCCAGAGAACAGAACTCAGTCTGACTGGTGGCTTCGTGTCATTTCAAGTCTGTTCGCTTCAGTGTACTAGTGTTTAGTGCTGTTCAGCTTTACAGGGAACTGAGCCACACAACCTCCAGCGAGCAGCCAATGGAGACGGTGGAGGAAAAATCCCTGAGAGGTGCAAGCAGAAACTCTTTGAAGAAGCCAGACTAATCTTGGGAGTTTTAAACTGATGAGAAAACAAAGTGAACAGCTGCCGTCCACTTAAACACAGACAGAAACAAAGTCTTCTAGAAATTGTTCTGGACAAGAATAAGATGCAAAGTGAACCCGATCATCAAATCTCCTGCTCTGACTTTAAAGCACACAATTTTCTCTGTGTGAGTCTGTGAAACGGAAAGAACGAGCATCGGCGAAGGGCAATCCAAAGCAAACCGCCTGCTGTAAATGATTCCATATTACAGGCTTAACTAAAGTGTCAAAAAGTAATTTGCCTCCTGCACACCAAGAGCCTCAAATCTGCACCTTATTAAAGCGTCTGGACTCTGGTCTGGACCAGCTGTAGTTCAGCCGCCGGTTCTCAAACACACTGATCGGATGAAAAAGAGATGAAGGAAGTGTTAAGATGATGGGCAGCATAAACATGATTCATACGAACACACCTCTAACCATCACATCAGGAACTGGCAATCGATTCGAATTGAATGACATTTGCAAGTTAATTAAATTAATCAAGTCATAATTAAATCACATACAGAGAAAAGCCCTCAACTAAGGGAGATTCAAAGACATTATTGTGGCACACTGTCAATATAGGGTTCATTTCCCATCACTGATCTTCAGTTCGCAAGTGATCCGTGAGCTTAGAAGTCCTTTTTGAAGGCTAAAAGCATGTGTAATTGTGAGAGCGAGAGAGAGATGCATCTGAGCGACGCTTGTTCCATCATCACCTGCTGCTCGTCACAAATACTGACAGCTGTCACTCTGAACACTGGCGTATAGATGGAGAACTAACTTTCCAAGAGTTGCAGTCACAGTTCTTGTTCTCTCTCTGATTCGTCCTACTCTGAGTGACATGTAGACGGAGGACAGACGGTCCAGACACCAATCATCAGTTCTCAATCATCGACAGATTATCCACAGTAGTGTGGCCAAACGAATACTGAGACATATAAAGAGATGGGGTTAGTTGTCACAAGATCTGTATCCCAGTAACATTACGAAAATGACATAACTGACATTAAGACAAGAGTAACTATATAATCTGAAGTTTTCATCACTGATTCTGTTATTTTCCTGTTTATTACTGTGAAGCTTGACTTAGATGGCTGTGCTTTTATATAAGGACAGCCAGAGTTTGAATCATTCCTCAATCCCACATCATTGTCCTCTCTAGCTGTGCACGTCTTTGAAAATGGCACAAACAAAAAAAGACAGTACCAAAAGTAAAATTTTGCAGTCAGTACTGTTCCTCTTCAGATGCAAACAGACGCTGACACCAATTCAGCAGACTCTATAAACCCTGAGCTCCAGCACAACGCATCACTTCCTGTCAGAGAAGCGGAGGAGCGGCATGAAGGTCAGAGCGCTGCACACAACACAGCGCTGATAAGACTCTCCCCGGTGTATCTCTCATCACACAGCGCTGATAAGACGCTCTAGGGCACTACACAGGGGACGAGGGCGCAAGCAGGGCCTGACCTTCAGCTGTTATCTGCGCACTAACCCAGCGTCTGCATGGGCGGGATGGTTGTGATTGCTGTCTGATCTCAGATCATCTGCAGGATGAATGGCGCTTTATAAACGCTGATCTCAGGTCAGGAGCTCACGTGCAGAACCGTTCAGTAATGTGCGGCTCCTCAGGGTTTCAGGGTCACTTACATCCTCACAGCAGCGCCGCACTCAATATAAGAGACGATCTCCGTACAGACGAGCACATTTAACATCAGTTCAACAGAGAGCGGTTCGCTTTCTAAATGCTCTGTGTGTCTCAGCATCACGCCTGTAGGTTTAACCTCGAGCTAATGACATGCAGTTTGAGGTGTGTGTTCAACACACATGCTAATGAACATATTATGCGTGTTTTGTGCTAACGGCGATCTGTCGTCCAGCATCACAGGGAATAAACGCCTTCGGACAGACACGAACCTTTCAGCTAAATGTTTAACCTTCTGCATCTGCTCATCACGTTCGTCCGCCGAGGGATTTCACACGTCTGTTTATCTGGCATTTACTCTAAAACAACTTAATTTGATGGCTTTGGTGTTACGTTCATGTAATCAGTTTCTTACAGCGCTGCAGAACAAGGACTGGACCGATCTGTATTTGAATGCACGGGTCTCAGGATATTTTTAACCAGTCCTGTCACAATTATTGATTAATCATCTGATGGTGGTTATTAAATCTCATCACAGTTATTTGAGAACTGCAATATTTCTGCAGTTGTTTAAATTTCAATCACATTTTGCCATTCAAATAAGGGACATTTAAGTGCTTAATGCCATCAAATGCACAATATTGTGTGTCTCCGTTTCCAAGTGAAGCAGGAGAGTAAAGAATAAAGAAAATAAAAACACTAAAGCACATATTTTAGTGATAACAGCACTCCTACCTTTTCACCGTTTGTATCACTCCACCTGAAGCGACTGTCATGGCAGCCAAGCAAATCCACCGTATTTTTTACAAATACTACACTTGTTGTACCATGAACTGTATGAACTTTAAGAGTTTTTTAGGAGGGAATGTAGTTGTTTAGACCTGAAATATGTGACTCATATTTAATCATAGCACCTATTTTACAATTTGTTTAGATGTTTTCGAAGATTCAGTGCTCGTGTACCCGCAGAGAACTGCTTCATCTCGGCCAGTGCTTCAGGGATTTGCCGCTGGCTCTTATAGTGGTTAAATTTAATAATGTAATATTAAGGCTATATTTAACATACATCCTGTACAGCACTGCTTTTGTACGTTTGACTGAATTGTACAATTGTGTTTATTTCTTATTGTCATTTATAATGGCTATTGTTGTTAATTTAAATATTGTTGTTCAATAAATATTATTTTATATGAATATTATGTTGTATTTGGTATTGAGAAAGGGTCCATTAGTGCGTAATATGGATTGAGTGAAAGTTACATTAATACGGCATTAGATGGCGGCAAACTTTACGAGTGAATGAGTCAGTCGCAAGAGACTTTTATATTGGAAGGAACTTTTGTAAACAAAGGACGTTGTTTTAGCACTGTATGTTATGGGAAATTCCCTTAACTGTAAAAAGGACAAATACAAAGATCGATTTCCTCAGCGGACATTCAAACAGATTTTTATAATGGATATAATATTATGGACATCAACCTGAAGAATGAATGTTATATCAGACACAGGTAATGCTCGCTCAGGCGATCTCTCTAGTTCTAAAGTGACGTTTTAGAGTTAGTAACGGAGGCTTGGTCAAACTCTCAACTTGAGATTTGAATTTGTGGCGGAAGGAAGTAGTTCTGCACAAAAGATTGTTTTAAAGACACTCCATTGTTGTTTCTTATTTATTTACACACTCGTGCCGTCGAACTGTTGTATAAATGCAATATTACACTCGTAGCCATGCGATATGGCTGTATATCAGCACTGTGATTCCCTACAGCTGAATCACAGCCGTGCTGATATACAGCCATATCGCATGGCTACGAGTGTAATATTGCTCATATAGATTTTATTTATTTATTTATTTATTTGCATGAAAGTAACTAATATGGGCCTATTTTACTATACAATTCTAAGTAAAATATCGTATTAGGCTTACACTGTGAGATGAACAAAACAGAATAAAATGGTTAATCGTAATCATTTTTTTATTAATACATACATACCCAACATTCGCTAATCTAAATTCATCTTCTTGACTCCACAGGAAAGAAGCGGTTCCTGATTCTAAATGTTTATAGAGAAACGCTAGTGTTTCTCAGAACAGCCCTGGAAATCCACTCAGAAATCAATATCAGTAACATGGATAATATTTAACAAACGTTTCATTCTCAGAGGTGCTGCGGCTGAGCTCATTCATCTTCATCTGGCGCATTCGCTCAGAATACAGATGTTTCTAACAGACACACAAACGCTGGCGTTATCGTTCCCACCGACACACGCGGCTAAAGTGGAACGCAGCAGCTCAGCGGCAGATTTCTGAGGGTGTAGCGGCTCATGTCATCCCTCATCGGCCCGCGAGCCGCGTCTCCAGCGCTATAATCAGTTCTGCCACATGGCACTCGGAGGAAACACACTGGGCGGAGGTTTAATGCGCTTGAGTGAATGATGCTAATCACAGCTGTAAATCTGGGCTAGCGTCTCATGCTAAACAGATAAAGCTGAAGTGATCTCGCGTTCATTACGTCTGATACGAGGCTCTGTTTCCCCGGAGCATCGCTTGCACCTTTTCACTTTATTTTCATGTTTTTCCTCTCTTCTTGATCACACTCTGTCTCTGGAGTCAAACGTGTTTATCCAATCAGCACTGATTACTTCTGCTGTTAATAAAGCCTATTTGAGGTGGTTTTTGATTAGCCAATCAAACACAGCACGTCGCCTCCTAATGCCGCCGCTTTCCTGTTTCACATCTACACAGACGACGAGCTCGAGCTGCACAGGTACTTCCTGTTGAACACGAAACTCAAAACAACTCAAAGAGTGACTGAGCCGCTGGACGCATGAGGGCTTTAGATTTAGAAACAAACAAATGTTTTCACTGCAAACACTCTGATGAACACATGCAGACCTGGAGATTTAGTCAGGTCAGGTGACTGACCTCTGAGGGCAAAGGTCAGCCTTCACACAGCACATACAGCAGAGAGGATCTCTTCTCTGAAAGCTGCTCTGATTCAGGCCCTGAAAAACTGGGATCGTCCTTCTACCTCCAGATAATCATATTCATAATGAATAATTCAGCCCTCAGTCAACTTCAAATACATGCAAAATACTGCAAATCATCTGCCCAGCTCACAAATGCATATTAATGAGTGGGCGGGGCTTTTCCATTCTCATCAGCATCTCCTGCTGAAATATGAATGTGTTTCAGCAGACGGATGCTCTCTGTAAATGCCCTGCATATCAAACGGCAGCGTTTAACGGAAATCATTACAGCAGACAGACGGAAAGCGGACGCTCTTTTCCTTTCCTTTGGAACAGCGAGGGCTGCGCGTCAATCAATCAATGCCGGAGAGGCCGATGAATCGTATAAATAATTAAAACGTCTTGGTTAAAAGATTACAGTGAGAGCAAACGGACTCTTATCAAATAAACACATGGAGAACTGCTGGACTCAAGCGCCATTGATGCTGAAATCAGATTATTGAATTAATCAGCAGCGAGATCCGGTCCGCATTGAGCCACGGAGATTGACCTGTCTTGCTCTCTGTCTGTCTGTCCGTCTGTCTCGCTCTCTGTCTGTCTGTCCGTCTGTCTATCTATCTGTCTGTTTGTCCGTCCGTCTGTCTATCTGTCTGTTTGTCCGTCCGTCTGTCTGTCTGTCTGTCCGTCTGTTTCACGTCAGAAGGTTTGGGAATCATTGTTAGGTGGGAGGGACACACTCATAATCCCATTCATGATTTAATTCACAGCACAAAAACAACCCTGGAACCACTAAACAGATTAACACTCCACCAACCCTTCAATCCAACAGCGCTTCAAAACACACACACACACACACACACACACACACACACACACACACAGCAGTGTGAAATGGCCGCCTCTCGGTCTCCATTTTCTGCACAGGCTCTATTTTGCAGCATGACGCCCGATCGGCCACTAATTGTCTGTTATTAAAAGCGCTTTTTCACTTCACCTTCTCCGATAATTCAGCCTCCATAATGGAGATATTTTCTCCCCATTTGGTTTTGTGTTGGAAATAAAAGCGTCGTGCAGTGAATAATACCTGAACACACAAAAGCCAGAGAACAGGCGTGATTGACTGTCATTAAGTCTGAGAGAATCGTTTATAATTTCAGCGTGTATTAAAATCACAGTTTGATAGGGAAGACACACGTCCTGCTGGGCCGAAACCGCTGAGAGAGTTTGACTGCTGGAGAATAACAGCATGTGCTTCTCTGCCAGGGCAGTAAATGTCAATGTTTGGATTTTACATCGTTAAAAGTTCCAGAAAACAAAAGCATGAAGCATCCACTGGTTTAAATGTGCTTTACATCAGCAAAGATACCAAATCTGTCTCCTGCAGCATCATGCATCTTATTCACACCTGCAATGTGAGTACTTAAATCAAGTCGCTGTCAATCATTTTAGCACATGCTTCCTTTCCATGCAAATTAGTCTCCTTTGAAATCGTTTCACAAAAGTCAGCATTTCTGGCCTGGAAAAAAACTACTTCCTATCAAACATCAAAAGTCATCTGCTGATTTCTCATGGTCAACAGGATGTCCTGTTTACAAAAACAAGTGACGCCCTCTGCCCGCCCCCTCCATCCTGAAGCTGTCAATCACTCTGACATCACTCACAGGAGGTGACTGATCCTGCCCTCCACAGCTGTCAATCAAAGGGACACCTTCACCGGCCTCTGCAGTGGAGCAGCTCTCAAATCTTTCAAGGCCCAGAAAGGTAGTGAAGACATCGTTAAAATAGTCCAGTGGTTCAACCTTAATGTTATGAAGCAACAAGAATACTTTTGTGCACAAAAAATAAACAAAAATAACGACTTTATTCATCAATTTCTTCTCTCCCATGTCAGTCTCCTATGCTATATTGCCAAAAGTTTTGGGACGGCTGCCTTTAAGTGCACATGAACTTTAATGCCATCCCATTCTTAATCCGTAGGGTTTAATATGGAGTTGGCCCACGCTTTGCAGCTATAACAGCTTCAACTCTTCTGGGAAGGCTTTCCACAAGGTTTAGGAGTGTGTTTAGGGGAATTTTTGACCATTCTTCCAGAAGCGCATTTGTGAGGTCAGGCAGTGATGTTGGCGAGAAGGCCTGGCTCACAGTCTCCGCTCTAATTCATCCCAAAGGTGTTCTATGGGGTTGAGGTCAGGACTCTGCAGGCCAGTCAAGTTCCTCCACACCAAACTCACTCATCCATGTCTTTATGGGCCTTGCTTTGTGCACTGGTGCGCAGTCATGTTGGAACAGGAAGGGGCCATCCCCAAACTGTTCCCACAAAGTTGGGAGCATGAAATTGTCCAAAATGTCTTGGTATGCTGAAGCATTAAGAGTTCCTTTCACTGGAACTAAGGGGCCAAGCCCAAACCCTGAAAAACAACCCCACACCATAATCCCCCCTCCACCAAACTTTACACTTGGCACAATGCAGTCAGGCAGGTACCGTTCTCCTGGCCACCGCCAAACCCAGACTCGTCCATCAGATTGCCAGACAGAGAAGCGTGATTCGTCACTCCAGAGAACACGTCTCCTCTGCTCTAGAGTCCAGTGGTGGCGTGCTTCACACCACTGCGTCCGACGCTTTGCATTGCACTTGGTGATGTAAAATGTTCTTTAGGCTGCTAATTTTTTTTCATGGAAATCAGCTACAACAAAATGCTTTGCCAAAGGAAAACAGAATAAATATGTTTGATATACATCTTTGACTAATTGTTTTTTTGCCTTACTGGAATCGAAACTGGTAATCGATAAACAGAATCAGAATCACTAAAATTCAATTCAAACGATACCCAACCCTAGCCACCAGCTGTGATGACATTTGTATTCTCTCCTCGTTTTTCTCTCTCCTATTTTCCTTGCTCCTGTTGATGAAGACACACACACACACACACACACACACACACACACACACACACAAAGGACTCAAAGGTCAGAAGCTGTGCTGGAATGGCACTCTGTCCTTCATTAGACACTCTGCTTTCACGCGTTCAGACGCTTTAATTGCACGAGTGAGAGAGATGCAGGTGAAGGAAGATTGAACTGAAGAACAGAGCGAGTGGACGAGCGTCTGTGCTTCTGTAGAGTCTTAATTAAACCAGGAGAGACCTGGACTTCACATTCAGCCAATGAAAGGAAAGGTCATATGGGTGCTGGAGGGCCGTCCGTCTCTGAGCCCTCGAGGGAGGGACGCGCTTTACCTTCAGGGCCGAGATGCGGCACCAGTCTAATAAAGTTCAATGAAGAACTGGCCTGTTGTGATCAGACTCAAACTACAGCTTCTGAAAACTACGGCTGAAATCTGGAGGAAACAATGTTCAGAGGGTTGCAGCTAAACAACATCTGACAAACACACACTCTCACACATCTGTTACGGGTCCAGAAGGCCAGAAGAGATATTAAAGGGGTCATGAATTGAGAAATCAACTTTTCCTTGAGCTTTTGATATGTAAGCGGTCATCGTACTATAAGAATATCCTGTACTGAAAACTTCCTTGTTCATTCATTGAAAGCTTTTATTGACACCAGGCCCAGTGAAATCAACGCCTACTTCATCATCGCAGCGTTAGCCCCGCCCACTGGTGTGTTAGTGAGATGAGGAGGAGAGAAGAGCGATACAGGACTAAAATAACATTACTTTTCAAAGGATCCTAATGCTAGGAATATGGTTATTTATTTTCAACAATGTGAATGTCTCAGTTGAGTTTATTTATTTGTATTCGGTACATTTTACTGTGGATTCTTTGGTAAATCAATCGCATTTCGGTGCAAACAGACTTTTACGATATGGACTCGACAGTAATGCAACAACATGTGAGTAACTGTGTTAATTCTAATGCCTGATCTGATATTAATGATTCATGTAGGGTCTGCCAAACTCCCGTTTTATTCAACGAATCTCGTAGTTACATTGCGTTTGCACTGTTAGTTATGATGAAAGCATTCGTTAGTGTGCAGAAATTGAATTTCGATGACGAGATCACTGCTTTCATGCGCTCAACAACATGTCTGTGATCGACTACAGTGTTCATCACTGCAACCTTTCATGCCACGATCTAAATATAATGCTATAGATATAAATGTAATTTAGCACTTTTCACGATTAGTTAACCTTGAGAGCTGTAATAGTAGAAAAGTGCTAAAAGAGAGAGTAACACTGAGCTATTTCATATGCAAAGATGTCAGCCAATCACAGCAGTGGGCGTTAACACTGAAGTCTCACACAGACACGCCCCTTAAAACAGAGCGTTCAAATCAGGGTAGCAAAAATGCCTTTTATTTCTAAATTATGACAATTTTTGATGTAAAAAGCATACTAACATTATAAGTGCACCCCAGGAAACATTATAAACAATAAAACAACGCAGTTCATGACCGCTTTAACTATGAGATGTTAACTCAGCATCTGGATCAGGACGGTCACAGACTAACTGACCTCTAGCAGAAGCACTAAACACTTCAACAGCGTCAGATACTGTTGTTCTTTCATCTTTAGTGTTTTACTCTCTCAGCAGCAGCTCCATTCTGAAGCCTCTCTCTCTCACACACACTTCTTATGTTTTCAAAAAAGAAACTAGAAACACCCTCAGGACAAGAACAAGACACAGTCAAACTAACTGTCTAACAGTCTCACTTCAAACAGGAAACACACATGATAAATATTTGCTGATGGTCCGTCTCCTGCTGCTCTTACACTTCCTGTGTAGGTTACTATCAGCAACAGGGAAAACAAACTCCACAGAGATTCTTTCACACCTGTCTCTCTCTGTCTCTCTGTCTCATGAAGGTGTCAGTTAATAATAGTAATAATGAGAAGAAGAAGACAGAACAATACACAGACAGATCAGAAGAGAACAGAACCAGTTCTGACTCTGAAAGATGATGTGCAGATGTCAGAGATAATCATGGATCTGACGCATGTTATGAGATCTCTCAGCCATCGGATAGATGAGGATGTGTGATTATGGATGTGTATCAGCTGATCTTGGATTTATTTTAGCTGAGCAAACATCTGATTCTACAACCTTCAGCAAACTGTTTAATTAAATCAATTACTCCACCACAGAACAAATGAAATTACTTTGCTTGTGCTAAATTTAATGGACTTTAAACATTCAGTGGATATATGAGATGAAAACGTGTAATTATTTGAAATGTGGAGAATTGCTGGTTATATTACAGGTCATTTTTATTTACCCTAAAGCCAACAGATGTCTGTTTAACAAACGCTTCATACTGACTGTGAGATCTGGACAGACGAGTGACCATATGTGACCACACACACACACCCACACACACACACACACACACACACACACACACACACACACACACACACACACACACACACACACACACACCCACACACACACACACACACACACACACACACACAGAGTAAAAATAGTCTTCATTCTGTTCTGTAAAAACTAGAAGCTCGAGAGCTTCAAAATTGAAGTGTGAGACTCTAAGTTAAGCACAAACAACACACACAATGACTTTAATTGGTGTGTGTGTGTGTGTGTGTGTGTGTGTGTGTGTGTGTGTGTGTGTGTGTGTGTGTGTGAGTGTGTTTTTGACTTCACACCTACATATGAACAAAACTCTTTGCCGTCTCTGTTTCCGTGGTAACCTCAGGTCTAGTGAGGCGCCTGTTATCATATTTGCTGTATGAATAAAACTTCAAAAGGACAGAGACAGACAAACAGAAACAGAAAGAGAGAGAGAGAGACAGAACTGCTGCTGAAGCTCGACAGTCTTCAACATCTACATCAAGTCTGAAGCGTCTGCTGCTCCTGCTGAACATGGACCTGCTGGATCAGGACTGTCAGCCTCAGAACACTAAAACCATCCCAGATAACTCACTCATCTAGCACAGGAGCCTCTGGCCCTCACAGACCTTCTGGGATGGAAAGACTACATCGATGTTAAAGGATAATTAAAAGAAACATTCTCACATTTTCAAACACCTTCATGTTCCAGCAAGCAGCCACATTCAAACAGGTTTAATGAAGAAAATATCAAAATAGGTCTTAATCTGAAAGATTAAAAAGTGCCTTTTGTGTTCAGCAGAAGAATGAAAGTCATACAGGTTTGATCAACATTATGAAGAGTAAATGATTTTCATTTCTGGCTGAACTGTGTCTTTAAAGCCGAGCGGCGCTGGTGTCTTTATTCTCAGCAGCCTGTCCTGATAATTGCCATTTACATGATTTGCGTTCTTAATTGTAAGTTCCCTGGAAAGACAGCATCTAAGAACATTACTGCGAAGTGGTACATGATGAACAGCTCAATATATTGCAGTGTTGTAGTGTACAGGTCTCAAAAGAACAAATTACAGGAGCACAATCCACAGTAAGAGGCTGAAAATGACCTGCAGACTGTCTCTGCCAACTCCGGCTTATTTATTCAGTTTCCTTCCTTCATAAAACAGTCAAAGGACAAGAAATAGAGCTGCTAACACACAAACAAACACACACACACACTCACACTCACACACACAAACACACACACACACACACTCACACACACACACACACACACACACACACACACACAGAGACACAGACACACACACACACACACACACACACAAACACACAAACACACACTCACACACACACACACACACACACACACACACTCACACACACACACACACACACACACATTTGTTTGTCTATAACATGGGACGAGAAGGTGATTGGTATATAACATTATTATTGCGCACTATACAGTAGAATCATCAATGAATCGTCAATTTTAAATCAATTATTGGGCAGGACACACTCTGTTTGAATAGTTGAATAATAATAGTTTGAATAATAGCATTTGAATAGTCAGGATTATTAATCTATGCATGAAGAAAACATGTGAATCATTTCAATTCTACAAGATTTTCTGTTTGGCCCTAAAGCAGGGGGTCCAATCCTGTTCCTGGAGATACACCTTCCTGCAGAGTTCATCTGAACCAGCTAATGAAGGTCTTCAGGAGCACTTGATCATTTCAGACAGGTGTGTTGGATCAGAGTTGGATCTGAAGGCAGATCTCCAGGAACAGGACTGGGCCCTTCTCCAGCGGTCCCTATTTTGGCAGGTGGGGGACAAATGACACACCCAAAATAAAATGGTTTTTGCTCATGAACCTTTCTGACGACACACACACACATAACCAAGAGTAGAAGCACTTGACTTAAACTCTGGATTCAGCACTTCGTTTTGAGCATCTTATCTATCCATATTCCCTGCACCTCTGAGAAGTTTTACAATCTAAACCCATTTCGAATTAAGCTTTGAACTGAATGTAAAATCACATGTTGACATGAGAGCTTACTTTTCTAAACCCTTTCTAAATGTTTTTAAATGTTGCTCTTCGAGTCCCTCTATACATCTGCAGAAGGCCTGTCAGGAACTACAGGAATACTGATATCGATCAAAACATGACACTGTGCTCAATGCTGAAACAATTACAGGAACACCGCTGTGACTAGACGGTAAAAGTTCAACAATCATACAGCGTTCATCATATAGTCTGTACAGTTACATCTCGTCTGTTCAAGCAATCTTCTTTACAGCGCAGATCTTACAGCAGATCCACAGGAGAATATGAAGCTCCTGCATGTCTGTTGTTCCCTACAGAGGGAGTTACAGGAGGAACTGAGCTTGAGCTCATGGCCAGAGGCTCGTCAGTGTCTGTCGTCAGAGGACTGGACTAACTGTGTTACGACCGACAGACAACCGAGAAACTGAAGACTGGACACTACACCACTGTAACAGTCATATACTGGCGACTTTGTAAATGGTTAAAAAACTGGCCATCGAACGACTGAGGATCACAAACACACATGTCGAACTCACGTAGAAACATGTGCCGTGTTGCTAGGAGACACATGACATGATAAAAACAACAGGTGTGTTCCATTCGACCCTAAGTGCCCTACTAAGTGGACTTCGCATGTTCTGTTTGAAGGGCACTGCGAACGGCACAGGGAATAAGGGAACATCAATACCTCACTTCACATGAAGTGGAGAGGGTAATTTACCATCATTCCAGCACAGTTTGAATAAAATAAAGGTGGTGAAAATGAGTTCCAGCATTTTAATTGAGCTTCATTAATTAGTCCCAGGTGTGTTGTGTACACGGATATTTGCAGGTATGAAGTGAGCGAGATCTCAGCGCAAATCTCAAGATTACGGCTAAGTAAGATAAAAATAAATCTAATACAACCAAATTATGTTAATGTTCATAATAAACATCCCAACAGACATTTATAAATCAGTTCAGAACTTTTAAATATGTCAGTTTATATTAATTACATTAATAATGATGATTTAATGTTTATATAAATACACAGATGAATCTGTCAAGTGAAGTGAACATCAACAGATCTCCTGTGAGGGGAAGAGGGAGAAGTGTACACTGCGTAGGGACACTGATGGAATCTAAATAGTGCTCATCAAACACCACAGGATCTTCTGTGAATTCAGTCAACTCCAGCTGACCAACATCTGCAGACTGACTATGACCACCTCTGGCACCCAGCGACTCGTCCAGACTGTACATCCAGACAAAAGTCATGTAGTGTCTTCCAGCCTGAACGAATCATACAGACTGATCACACACTCTCCTCTCATACACACACACACACTAAATCCCTTATCTTAGCCGATATTTAATTTCTTGAAGTCACACTGACGGCGGTTTCTCGAGTGGAAGACCAAACTAATATAAAGAACTAGATGAAGGAGAGAAACTGATCAATGAGTCATTAAGTTCAGCTCCATCAGCGCTAGTGATTCTCTCTGAACGAGAGCTCTGCGTGGACACCAACGACTCCTGCCAAAAAATAACTACATCAAATTGGACGTTATTGCATTTTAATTAGCTTCAGTCCATCTGTGAAAAGCTTCCTGGCAGAAAAACACCTCGAGCAGCCGAAGGTTCCCATCAGAGTCATTTACTCATTTGATAAACGTTCCCAAGAACGCTGAAGCCCTGATCGAACCCAAACACATCAGCAGCTCCATCAACACAGGCCAAATGAAACCTTTATAGATTCATAATCCTCAATATTACCAGTGTTAACTTCAACTCTTACACGCATATCTAACTCTGCCCACATAAAGCCAGATATACTAAGCAAATCTCATCTGGTTGATCGTCTATATCGTCCTCAAATGTAAATGATTCCATCCACACTGCTCCACACTCTTAAAAATAAGGGTTAAAGTGCAATTCAATTAAATTGCTCAAAAGATGAAATTCCAAACAATGACATTATACAATGTTTTCAAGATTTCCAAAAGCAAACTGCAGAGCGACAAAAGCAGCAGAACAGAAGCAGAAGTGTTAAGACACTTGTTCACCAGCGTCTTTTCTACCGTCTTCCTCAGAGACGCACACGAACGCATCATCACGTCACATGAACGCATCATCACGTCACACGAATGCATCATCACGTCACATGAACGCATCATCACGTCACACGAATGCATCATCACGTCACACGAATGCATCATCACGTCACATGGGCCGAACATCAAAATAAAAGACTCAAGCAAAAGGTCAGTGAATCCAAACCAAATAAGTGTCCAAAACCTTGAGTTGGATTGATCGACAACATGACAATTATCTGATTTTTATAATATTTAATAAATTATGCAATGTACTTCCAATTTGTCAGGAAATCAAAGTTTTTAAAGCACTTTAACATTTACATTTATTTATTTAGCAAACACTTTTATGAAAAGAAACATACAGAACGGCACAAACTATACATCCTGAGGAGGCAATAACACGAGAAGAGCTGAAAACACAGAAGAACTAGAACATCGATGGGATTCAGTCAAGTTCAGTTCAGTCGTCTCGTGTCGTTTTCAAACATTCAGTGTTTTTAATTAGAATCAGAAAGTTATCTATCATGGGTGAAGCGGCTCAAACACCAAACACAAATCAATCGATCAGTACGAGTATCAGCCACAACAGACTGTTGATTACCAGCCCAGAAATTACACATCCTCACTTTATGAGATCTGCATATTGAAATGCAATATTGATCCATATGTGTACTTTACTTGCTGGCCACACACACACACACACACACACACACACAGTCAGTGGGTAAAACTAATTTCTCAAGATTTCTGCTGGTCAATTTTGCTAAATGAGTTTTTTGGTCATTAAAATGACACCAGAGGCTCAGAGTGCAATGAACTGTGGGTAATACATCAGCAAAGCCAAGAAGGCAATGACAGGAAATTAGCAAGCAAAAGAGGTCACGGGGAAACGCTGGAAAGGCTTATTGAACTAGTATGCCGTTAAATCTATCCATGTGCAAAAAATAATAATTATAATTACTCCTGCTAATACTTATAATTAAGTGTACACTGGAGATGGAGACGTAGATGTTAATTAAAAAAAAAGAACAAGCAGTAATCTGGGAACGGGTGAGACAAACGAAGACCGAGTCTCTCAGTAAAGATAGTCAGCGAGCCGAGCGTCTGCGAGTCGAGTTAACCTCCTCCTACGGGATCAACACACAAAACAAGATCCAGTGCATACGGAAGAGCCAAGAAACAAGCCGAAGTTACCGACTGACAACAACACACACCGGAGCTGCTCACGTGTCGTACAGATCTACAGAGAGACTGAAAAACCATCTTCTCTTGTGTGTGTGTGTGTGTGTGTGTCAGTATGTACTCGCTTTCACTTTATATTTATGTCTATGAGTGCATATAAACACAAGCAGAGAGAATAATGAGACATCACAGCCTTAAAATACTGTCAGATCTACAGCAAGACTGACACACACACTTAACACACACACACAGACACTTAACACACACAACACACACCACACCGCAAGCCACATCTAATCAAGAATGACATTTGACTCAGCATGTTGTCAGGCTCTCTGTGTGTGACTGTGTGTGTGTGTGTTTGCATGCATGTGTGTGTGTGTGTGCATATAAATGACCTTGTGCCCAAATGCCAAAAACAAAGACGTCTCCATCTTCCTCCTTCTCTCTGCAGCTTCATTATGTGGTGCTGCATATGTTGCTCCGGTCTCGTGTCAATCCCACACATCAGTGAGAATCTCACACACACAAAACACGGAGATTCAACCTTCAGCGTGAAAAACACACGAATAAAAGAGGCGCGCAGTAATGAAGTCATTATTGAAATGTGTTCGTTTGTTACACCCACACTGCGCAGCTTTCTGCATACACACCGTTCTGTTCTTGTTTACACTCAGCCAAACATGTAATCAGTCAGCGCTGGTATTATGAAAAATAATCATCTCAAATGCCGCCAACTTTTACATGCGCGACAGACGAGATTCTGCCTGTTTTCAGCCCAGCGTGAGATTCTGAGCAGAAATCACAGGCTGTCAGACGAGAGATAAAAACAAAACGGAACGTCGAATTACAGCCTCCAGTGCACACATCATCCTTCTGTCCTGAAGATCCAGAGCGTCCGCTGACGTCACCCACTGATGATGAACACGTCGTGTGAACACGGCAGTCCTCGAGCTCAAGGTCATCCATTAGAATCCCAGACAACACTCATTTATTCATTTAGCAGATGTTTTTATTCAATATGTCAAATAAGGAAGATCACAAGCAAACTGACATATATGAAAGAGAAAATACTGGAATCTCTCATAACATTCATGACTGGAGACATTAGATCCAAACAATCACACAGGCATTCTGGGAAGTGGTTTCACAGTATCATCAACACAAGTCTCAGCGATACCTTAGAGACAATGATGACTGATACTGAGAGCAAACTCCTCTGATTGGCTATTGTGTTCACATGCTCAAGAGATATGTCTGTGATTGGCTCAACACTGTCAAACACATTGTAAAGAGAAACTTCTGATGCTCTTCTTCACAGAACACACACACACACACACACACACACAAATACACAGAGGAGCGTCTGAAAGCAGCCGCCCATCAGTCTGAACTCGGTACTACAGTACAGCTGGTAAAATTCAAAGTCAAAGTAAAATTCAAAGCTCAAACTGAAGTTGAGCTTGTCTTTTCTTCTCTATTGTGCCGTATATCTGAGTGAAACGCTTCTGGAGCAAGAAGAAATGTAGGGCGGGGCTTGATTTTGTCTGTGGGGAATTGATTGGATGGTTGTGGTTTGCTATTGGTGGATGTCATGTGAGTGACAGGTTGCCCCGCCCTCATCATCAGAGAAGAGAAGAGATGGGTCATACCTTGTCAACTCAACCAGAGGTCCCTGGCAAAAAAAAAAAAAAAAAAAAAAAGATTTTGATTTTTTTCCTTTTCTGGTGAAAAAATATATAACTGAAGAAGAAAGCCAAAATATTAAATGTCACAGATGTGTAGAGGGGTCAAAATGACAATTTTCACCTGAGATTTGGAGCCAATTTACAGGGGTGTAAAAATGACTTTAGAAAGATGTCAGCATCATTATTTTATCTTCACACAGAGATTGGTAGATCTATTAGTAAAATCTGTTGACTTTATCAATCTTTATTTCATTATATGTCAATAGTGACAGTTCAAAAATGGCAAAAAGCACTTTTTGTTTGCATGCCTGTAACCCAAGAAGTATTAAAGATCTCTTAATATCCTTTTAGATTCTGGTTCTTAATCTTCTCTTTTGGTATCTTCATTTTTAAGGCCCAAAATGGTTCATTTCCATTACCCCACGATATTGACCACGCTGCTCCAGAACTTCTGGACTGTAGTCGTCGTAGATGGCGATCGGTTTGCGACGGCACTGCAAAGATCCTCTTCTCTTACGGGCCTCTGGTATCACCGCCTCCTTGATCTTTTATTGATGAAAACAAACTATTACTGCTCTCGGTCTCCCTCCCTGCTTCAGCTCAGTGATCAGAGCCTGATGAGCAATATCTGCTCGCCCATAATTTAGACAGCATCTCGGAAAAGAACACTGTGGGTCGAGGACCCTCAACGGACTCAATATTATTACGCCGACTGTGGCCCTTCCATGTCCGCTGTTTGGGCCTTGAGCTTAGCGTAGTTCTCAGGTAGTTCGGCACATACCGCTTCCAGCACTCACTGAGGTCTGCGTTCTATTCCAGTGATGCTATTCGTGGTCCATGGTCCAACACCGCAGCCTGGACGAGGTCAAGTTTTGTCTCTAAAGATGTCAAAGCAGTGTTGAAATCAGCAGAGAGAGTGGCTCTGTGGTCTTCCAATAAGCTAGTCAAGGCCTTCTTCGCTTGTTTGGCTGATTTAGATGCCATTTTCTGCTTCCTTAGTTATTAGACATGTTAACCCATTATATTTGAAAACAAAATAAGCAGGTAGAGGATTATTAACTGGTAACAAAAAAGATCTGTACAGGGAGCACGAGGTAGACGCGTTTACTCCGTTCGCATCCAGAACCGCAGCACAGCTATTTTTCCCAAAATGGTTCAATCCCAGAGATATGGAGATCTTAATGTGTAAATTAGTAAATTGTACATATTTTCAGTGGTCAAAAATCAAATGTGGGTCACTTTTCATACAAGCTGATACTTTCTTCCCCAAAGAGGAATATCTGAAGAACAAATAATGTTAGAAATGTATTTTGTATCTGAAAACGACTGTATAAAACATATGCCTGATAAACTTTTCTTTTGTAATCTTCATTTTAAAGGCCCTATATGGTTCACTCTCATAGATATGAGGATCTCAATACGACTCCATTTCCAAATTGTTAAATTTAACCCATTTTCAGTGGTCGAAAACCACATGTGGGTCATTTTTTTAAACAGCTGATACTTGTTGTGTTTAAAGAATGTTTGAAGAACAAATAATGTTGAAAGTAGAAATGTATCTTGTTTCCCTCGATCAAAACAACTGCATAGAACATATCTGTGTGAGTACACTGAAAATACACTGAAATGATCAAGTTGAGGCACATTAACTTTAGTGATTGTGAAAAACAATGGTGCTGTACAGACTGAGCGATCACAGTCTGGATAAACGACCTGTCCAAATTATACACAATAATGCTTCAGTCTTTATTAGGAGAAAAAGCACTGGTACATGGTCACAAAAAGAGAGGAATGTCGAAGAGAGAATGTCACGCTCATGGACAACACACACAATCAAACAAATAGCAATGTGCATTTTCACTTAAGTTATTTTATAATTTGTTATCTTCTGTCAAAGTTTCATTCTTGAAATTCTGGCAAATGTTTTGGCAATGTACTGTTTGATTTGTCAGGCCAATAAAGCACATTGTAATTAAACAGAGAGAGAAAGATGAAATCAAACAACCATAACACACGGAGCTGTCCATGAATCTGTCTGGAACACATGAATCTGTCAGCGGTGCTCCACACGTGGCTCTGTTCGAGGTGCTGAAATCAGCTGCATGCACAACTGAAGCACTGCAACCTTCCATAACTCATGTTTGCCATCGAAATGCAGCGTTGTCTCTCTTTCACTCAAAACACACACACATAGAAACAGCTTTAGCAGCAGCTAACCAGAACAAAGTGGCCAATGTCTAGAACAGCAGATTGTTGAGGAAATAATCTCCAGACCAATAATCCAGCAAGGGTTTGATGGAGCAGCCTGACTTTTCCACAAAAGCACCTGACCTGATGAAGTGAGAGACCTAGACAGACAGTTTGGTCTACGAGTTCCTCACGACACGTCAAAGAAGGTGACAGCAGCTGCAGACATACAAATAAACCACTCGTCCTTGATTTTCATACAGTTTTGCACACTCACACACACACACACACACACTCACACACACACACACACACACACACACTCACGTGTGTGTAGCTGGAGTGTGTCTGAAGGCTGCAGGTGCCGTTTCTCTTTCAGCACATGAAGTGAAACATTCATTAATATCATTTAATGAGACTGAAAGAGTCACACTTATTTCTTCAGCTAGAAACTAATAGAGCTACAGACTCATCCGTCTCCCTTTCCGTCTGTCCGTCCATCCGTCCGTCTGTCCGTCCGTCTGTCCATCCATCTGTTGGTCCGTTTGTCCGTCCGTCTGTCTGTCTGTCCGTCCGTCTGTCCATCCATCTGTTGGTCCATCTATCTGTCTGGACATCCATCCGTCTGTCTATCTGTCTGTCCGTCCATCCGTCTGTCTATCTGTCTGTCCGTCCATCTGTCGGTCCGTCTGTCTGTCTGTCCGTCCATCTGTCGGTCCGTCTGTCTGTCTGTCCGTCCATCCATCTGTCTGTCGGTCTGTCCGTCCATCCGTCTGTCTGTCTGTCCGTCTGTCTCCCTCTCCGTCTCTCAGTCCGTCTGTCCATCTGTCAGTCCATCTGTCCATTCGTCTGTCTATCCATCTGTCTGTCCGTCCGTCTGTCTCCCTCTCCGTCTGTCCGTCTGTCTGTCCGTCCATCCGCCTGTCTGTCGGTCTGTCCATCCATCCATCCGTCTGTCTGTCTGTCTGTCCGTCCGTTTGTCTGTCCATCCGTCTGTCCGTCCATCTGTCTCCCTCTCTGTCTGTCTGTCTGTCCATTCGTCCGTCCGTCCATCTCTTCAGGTGCAGTTAAAGCGTGTGGAGAGCCTCCTTTGTGTTGTGTGAAGGAGAGTTCAGAGCCACAACAAGAACAAAGATCTGAGCGACACACACACACACACACACACACACACACACACACACACACACACACAGAGAGAAGCTCATCAAGCATGTAATGTCATCTTTCACCTCCTGAAAGAAAGACAGAGAGAGAGATAAGAGTAAAGAGCGTCACACAGACTCTGAACACACGGCATGAGCCTTTGACCGGTTTTGGATGTAAGATCAAACTGTGGATTTTAAGAAAACACATAATATTACAGGAAACAAGATCCCGACTCGACCACACCACAGATGAGAGAAAAACGATATATCTGGACAGAGATTTCAACAACACACTGCTCTGATAGGTTCAGATGACACTGACCTGTTTCTATTTGTCTGAATCAATGGCAGATGAGAGGGAATTCTCCGGGAAGATACACAGGTCTACGGTTAGTTTCAACAGACTTCATGATCACAGATTTAGATCTATTCGCTTTCAAGACCCAGTCAGCTGAATAACATTAGAAAGAATTACAGATGGGCTCAAAACAGTACTGAAAAATAAGTACAGAAAACACTGACCAACTTCACTCATTGATAACTAATAGAAAATATTTATCCTCACAATTCATATGCGTATATATGGCTGAAGAAAAAACAAGTTACGTATTTGATTATTTGGCAACAATATCTAACCATAAATCAACAAAGAGAAATCATAAGCAAAAACAATGAAAATAGTTTGATTCAGACTGTAAAATTATCTGAGGAGCTTAAAAATAATAAAAAAAGAGAACAGTACGTGCAAAATCAGCTAAAAACATGAAGAATCTGTCCATTCATAGTTTCTGGGACCACTGAAATCTCCTGAGTGAACAAATACAAAATAACTTTGAACAACTTTATAGCAAAATAAACATGAATACAGAACAAACATATGGAATACATAACTGACAAGTACCAAAATCTGCTAGACTGGCCAATAACAGAGAAAGAGCTGATGGATAAAGATACAGACAAATATATCAACCAAAATGTTTGCTTGTACCGCAGATTTCCAGAAGTTTTGATTCAATCAGGCATGAAGGTATGCAGTCTAAATGTACAGAATCAGCCATCGAGGGCAAAACACACAACATAATGAAATCAATGTATACAAATGGTCAAAGTATGATCAAAATTGCAATAAAACGAGCAGAATCATTCAGTCGAGGGTGTGAGACAGGGCTGTCAACCATCACGACCCTCTTCAGCTTCATGAATCAGTGAAATGACTAGAACAATCCACAGCAGCCGGGTCTACAGCAGAACCAGGACATCCTGCACAAGTTCTGTCAGACCTTACAAAACCAAGAGAAATCAAGAAGTGCCTTCTGCACCATCAAAACATCTGTCCAAATTCTGTCCAATAAGAATCTGACTTAAAATATGCCATAAGTCACAGAACATCATATGTCTGTAAAGAGCTGGATCCACTGCTGAAGCGACCTGCATGCCGAGTTCAGCTCAGAGGAACACGATCAGGCCAAATACTAAATCATACTGAGAGATGAGCAAAACAACTTCTGGAAACCTCTAAACATGAGCGACCTTGTCATTTAAAGCCCTTAAAACCATGAAATAACTATTAAAATATGCCTCCTCATTCAGACAGTCCTGGAGCTGCAGAAACAAACACACACAAGACTAACATCACCAGCATCTGCACAAACTAATTATCAAAGCACAGACTTACTGGACTGAAACAACACAAAAATAACAACTTGAACATCATTTGGTACTAAACAGAAAATAGTTAGGGTGGGCAATTAACCGGTAGAGATTTTGGACTATCGTCTCTATCGCGGTCATGTGACGTTGCTGTGCTGCGCGGTCACGAAAGCTTGTCGTCTGCATGGGTTTTTAAGCACTGCGGTTTAAAAACAAGTGATTTTAAACCACTGAAATGCAATAAGCACCGAAAGACAACTCATTTCACTATATGTGTGCGCTGAGAGACGGTTTCTGAGCGCTGTGAGAGACGAGCGCACATCATGAGTACGCCTAATTGGGCTTCAACGGTTAAATACACACTTGTGTATCAAAATGCCCGTCTTTGCAAGTATTCTTGTAAAAACAATCAGTTATGTCTTACGTTATGAACGTAAACAGTTGAGAAAGAATATATTGGATCAGTGTATTGACTCTTAAAGTGACGGAATAAACCTGCTGCCGTCTGTGTCATTAAAGGGATAGTTCACCCAAAAATGAAAATTACCCCATGATTTACTCACTCTCAAGCCATCCATGTCTTTCTTATTTCAGACGAACACAATCAGAGATAGCCTATATTTAAAAATATCCTTGCTCTTCCAAGTTTTATAATGGCAGTGAATGGCAGACTTTGAAGCACAAAAAATGCATCCATCCATCATAAAAATACTCCACACAGCTCCGGGGGGTTAAAAAGGCCTTCTGAAGCGAATCAATGGGCTTTTGTAAGAAAAATATCCATATTTAAAACTTTATATGTTAAAATAACTAGCTTCTGGTAGATGGCCATACGCATCAATTTGCGGTGGAAGAGTGACCTCTGACCTGACGCATGACGTAATGATGAACACAGAGGCGCAGAGGATAGAGCAAAACAAAACACCGGTCACGAATTAGAAGCCTAAAACAAGAAATTGTAAAGAGAAATGTCGGAGGATTTCGATATAAGAGAAGAGGAGCTTTAGTTTGTTTGAACCGCGAGAGGAGTCTAAACTTACGATACTCCTACATCCTGCATCATACATCACGTCATTTTTCTTGCAAAAACGCATCGCTTCATTTCAGAAGGCCTTTATTAACCCTCTGGAGCCGTGTGGATTATTTTTATGATGGATGGATGCACTTATTGGAAATCTGTCTTCCATTCACTGCCATTATAAACCTTGGAGGACTAAGGATATTTTTAAATATACCTCTGATTGTGTTCGTCTCAAAGAAGATAGTCATCAATACCTAGGATGGCTTGAGTTTGAGTAAATCATGGGCTAATTTTCATTTTTGGGTGAACTATCCCTTTAATGTTGATCAAACAACAAAAGAGAGAAAATCTCTCAATGCTTTTGACTGAATCAGTTTTGTCTCAATTTAATACAAGCATATTTCAGTATTTCTTGAAGTTTTTCAGGTATTTTTTGTTCTATTGTAGTTTGTTGAGAGAGAGAGGTCAATGGTGTCAATGTAACAGAGACGTAATGAAGGAACGCTGGATGCACAAACTGAACAGATCAATCAGGCAGAGATCAGGGCAGCCCAGACACGATCAACCGCTTCTATTGTGCCACAGAATTAGGCGTCCTTTACAGTTGCCTGATCATAAAAAACCCTGCTCTCACTGAATGAGGAGGAGCAGTAATACCCACCTGAATCCTGTGTGTGTGTGTGTGTGTGTGTGTGTGTGAGTGTGAGAGAGAGAGAGAGAGAGAGAGAGGTAAAGTGGGAGCTGCTGAGATCAGAGTGCTGAAGCGAACTCACATTCATACAGAGAACAGAAGAGAATCGCTGAATCAGCAGCAGCACTGCAGAGACAGACACACACACACACACACACACACAGACAGACACACACACACACACACACACACACACAGACAGACACACACACACACACACACACACACACAGACAGACACACACACACACACACACACAGACAGACACACACACACACACACACACGTTGAGCTGCCGCAGGTCACTCCTGTGGTTTGTTTCTTCTTGTGTTATGATAGGTCACATTCATCTCTAAATGAATAAATATACTTAAGTAGGGCTGAACAATTAGATTTCCACTCTTGTGAAATGGCAGGATCTATAATCGATCAGGATTTTCCTTCACGCGCCCCTCACACTCACGTTTAGCATAATTGTGCACTTCAAATTTCAATCACACGTTCCCATCCAAATAAGGAAAATATAAGCACTTAAAGAAATGCACAATATCGTCTCCGTTTCCAGTGTGGAATTCATGATCGTGACTGAACAACAAGACTGTTTTCAGACAAATATCAATTATCAATATATCAGTTAATAATAGCAGTCCAACACAAGTTTTAATAATAGTTTTAGAACTGCATAAAGACAATATTTTCTTCTTCACAAACCGACACTTTCACATCTTTAAATCACACGGTGTGATGAAGCTCTGGAGTGTCTGTGACAGAGAGTGAATTGCAGATGGAAAATGATCATTTTTACAAATATATATTTTCTAGCATCATAATCTGACCTCCAGAAACATGATATAAAGTGCACTTCATGACCCCTAAGTGCTCAAATTACATTAAATTTTGTTCAAGGCGAGCTGCAAAATGATCCTGCATTACAGGTTGAGTGTTTCTCAAAGCAGCAAACCTTCAACATCATCTCCGTGAACACCCCGATGAAGCAATGACAAATAATCTCATCTAGGTCTTCAGGTTTAAATGCTGGTGTGCCGCTTTAACCGCAGCCGCTCAGCTCCGAATGAATCATTCAGTAACGCTCTGATGTCTGAGATCTTAATCACTTCAGCGCCTGTTCTCCTGTGAACATGCTGAAATCTCCACGTCATTTCATTCAGTCACCCTGGATTGATTTTTAAGATTCTCCTTAAATGAAATGGAAGGAATTCACTTTCAACTCCAGGTTCAGCCGGCATGTGAAATTCCTCTTAAGTGAAAGAAACTCTCAGGAAGCGAGATCAGAGCGTTTCTGACGATCTGTTATTTCAGTCGATCTTCCCCAAGCCACGATTATTGAAATTAAACCGCTTCGAGTTCTCTGGCTGCCATTATTAAAATCACTGTTCTTCACCGTTTCATTCAAAGGTTTTGTTTCTCTTCAATCTTCAGCAGAAATTGCTCAATGCTGACCACAAACACCAACGCCAAAATATATATTTATTCTCATATACATACTGTCATCATTTCTCAGCCTCACATCATTCAAACCTGTAGGATTTTCTTCTGATTCGATGAAAGACTGATAGTGTTGGTCCCTCTTTTCAGAGCATCACCATAATAAAATGAGCACTGGTGAGAAAAATTTACAATCTATTTTTGCTCAAAACTCTAAAATTTTATTTCTAAACTTAGTTCAGAATTTCTACACAAGTGTTAACTGAATAAAAAAGGGTTTCTCACAGGGTTAAAACTGTAATAAAACATGCTTCAGGAATTAAGGACTTTGTCTAAAAGAACACTGCTGGATTTTCTCCTGATATAAATGTCATCTGGGAACGGCCTATCCGACATGTTCGTGAGATTCATGTGAGCAGAGACTGAACGCTCATCGTCCTTTTGTGAAAAAGAGTCACATTTTCTGCTTTCGTTTGAAACAATATGAGGGTGAGCAAACGATGGCAGAATATTAATTTCTGGCAGAACGTTTTCCTTTCATATTTGTAGGCCGCGAGCAAATCTTCCTGAAGCACATTAGGCCTCATCACAAAGAAAACAGCCTCGACTCTTTCCCAAACACGATCCGCACGCCTCCGTCACTGGAGCGTCTCATCAAACGCGTCTGAAGTCCCGTCACGTATGGCTAATCAGTGTCGATGGTGTGAACGCAGCTCATTTCAGAGACACTTCTCATGCGCTCTCGTTACGTCTCTATGAGATCTCTTCACCCGGGCGGGAGAAACGAGCCGGATCTCAGGTTGACTGGTTGGAGGAGAGGGATTATAGTCAGATTAGGCGCGCTGCTAACCGACGGCACCGGGTCACGCTCCTGTCACGCAGGTGAGGAGGTCGGGTCACGTCTGGAGCGCTGAGCCCGGGATCAGTGTTCAAAGACAAAAGAGCTTTCAGCTGATCTCCCACTTTAAAGAGCTGACAGGAACTAAACTAACAGATAAAGCTTCTGGAAAATGTTAAATCACAGCCGTGCCGAAGCAGTTCACTCATGTGTAGGCCGATTATAAACAAACTGCTTGATCGTTTATACAAAATACAAATTATATTATCGTCCAGCTGTAGTCTGCTAAATGCAACTATAAGACATGAAGATATTAAAGGGTTAGTTCACCCAAAATTGAAATTTCTGTCATTAATTACTCACCCTCATGTCTTTCCACACCCGTAAGACCTTCGTTCTTCTTCAGAACACAAATTAAGATATTTTGATGAAATCCGAGAGGTATATGACTCGTCCATAGACCGCAATATAATCAACACTTTCAAGGTCCAGAAAGGTACTAAAGACACGTTAAAACAGTCATGTGACTGCAGTGGCTCAACCTTAATGTTATGAAGAGACGAGAATACTTTTTGTGCGCAAAAACAAAACAAAAATAACGACTTTATTCAACACTCTCTTCTCTTCTGTGTCATTCTCATACGTTGTTTACGTCCAGCGCTTCCAGGTTCTACGTCAAAACGCCGACTCATTATTGGCCGGCTCCTGCGTCAGCTGATCACACACATGCGTCGTGCTGATCACGTGATCAGCTTCGGCCAATACTGAGCCGGCATTCGGACATAAACACGGAAGCTTCACTGTGCTTACTGCGTCACCTGCGTAAGGATAATGACAGGGAAGAGAAGAGATTGTTGAATAAAGACGTTATTTTTTTGTTTTTGCGCACAAAAAGTATTCTCGTCTCTTCATAACATTAAGGTTGAACCACTGCAGTCACATGACTGTTTTAATGATGTCTTTAGTACCTTTCTGGACCTTGAAAGTGTTGATTATATTGCTGTCTATGGACGAGTCATAAACCTCTCGGATTTCATCAAAAATATCTTAATTTGTGTTCTGAAGATGAACGAAGGTCTTACGGGTGTGGAACAACATGAGGGTGAGTAATTAATGACAGAAATTTCATTTTTGGGTGAACTAACCCTTTAAGATATTATAAACAATGTGTATCTTGAAAAGCGCTATACAAATACATTTGACTTGACATACAGAAAGAAAGAAAGAAAGAAAGGCACACAAAGATCAACAGAGATCAGCCAGTGAAACAGAACAAGATCTTAATTAGTCCAAACACATTTTATCCCAACATAAATCCATTCAGATGAAGCTTCTGACCTGCTCAGATCATCTGAGGAAAACATTCCCTCACAACCCACAGAAAACTCACCGACTACAGGACAAAAAAAATATTATTCAAACAGAAGGAAAATGTGTGTTTAACACTCGCTATTGGTTTGGAAAAAGAGCTACTCAGATCTGAAAGGGTCATGAATCTGCAGACATTTTTCCCTGTTTCAAGTGATGATCCAGCGGTGTGTGCAGACATTACTATTCAAGTAGCTTTAGAACCTGTGTTCAAGACAAAAGATTGAACTGCCAGAGACATTCAATGACAGATGAAAACAATCCAGTCTGAGTGCATTATGGTACTTTTCCAGTGAGAAAAACATCATGATAAGCCCGAAATACTCATAAAGGTGAGAGTAACCCTGCTGAAGATCTGTGTGTTCTCTGATAATGACACACACGTCCATAACACAACACACTGAACACACACTGAACACGCTCTGAACACGCTAAACAGGGTCATCAATACCCACTGATCAATCACACATCAATATATCATTTACATACTAATGACACAAACACACTATCACATTACACACCTTCATTTTCATATTTTTGGCCCAATTGCAAGAGAAACGCCTCAGTTATTACTATGAGTAAATGAACATAAAGGGGTTTCTGAACTTTATTAGAAAAGGGCAGATAAAGACAAGCCTGTGCGCACACACACACACACACACACTAGCTGGATATAAATCTTACACACTGACATCCTCCTCTCTTCGTGTAAAGACACTGTATATGCGTGTGTGTGTCTGTGTGTGTGTGTGTGTGTGTGTGCGCGCGCTCTGCGGGTTGTCTCAGTGAGGTCGTCTATCGCACCCCAGCGGAGGAGCGCGCGCTCACATCACCCTCACTACACATGAACTCATGAACTCAATGTGAAATCACACACAGATTTCAGCTCATTTAAATAAACATAATACAGGCAGGAGAGAACGCGACAACACAACGACTGTCAACGACACACAGCTTACTTCGCTTGTTTTTGTGTGTGTGTGTGTGTGTGTGTGTGTGAGAGAGAGAGAGAGAGACTACATATCAGCATGTCAGATGTGTGTCGAGACAGATGAGTGATCTACGCTCGGATCATTGGAATCGGTTCACCGAAGATTCATCAATCACTTCCTTCACACGCATCCATGATTCTCCTCTTTACCATCATCATGATTCCAGAGCCCGAAACACTTTATAAGATCAACCCTGACATGATCCGAAACAAGAGATCATCACACACACACACACACACACACACACAGCTGGAAAACCGTGTTTGTATCGGAGATCAGACTGATGCTCTTCAGCAGCTCATGTGTGTAAAATTGGACACATCGTCATGATGCTGATCAGAGACACCCAAGAACGAACACACACACACACACACACACACACACACACAATGATCAATCAGCTCTTTACCTTCGGAATTCTCTCCCTGCGTCTCCGTCTCTCCTTCTTCCCAAATTCCTGCGGTTTTCTCTGGAATCTATGGAATAATGTCCAGTATCCGTCAGAGCGCAACGCGTCTCGATACTGCGCGTCTTCCGATGGGAGCTGCTGAGCGCCGCGTCACCTGCGTCCTCACATCAGCAACGCGCGCGAACCCGCCCACAGAGACACGCCCCGCGCCGCGGGCGGAGCCGAGCTGCAGTCAGAGCGACGCGACGCGCGAGCACAGATGCTGTAGATCTCCCGAAACAGGGGAACGCGACTGATGTTTCCCTCACGACAAACGACGCGTTTAGATCCGCCGCCAGGTTCCGCCTACAGTCCATACTGACACATCTCGACTCAAACGAGCCGCTGGAGCGAGTCCAGATGAGCGCGTGTGTGTCACCAAACACCAGTCTCACACACATCACATCACTGGAACAGAACTGATGATGAACACTTCTGCACTTTCTGACAAATAAACATTATTAACATGCAGGCGCGTGATGTTAGTAATCAGTAATGAGTAATCACACTGTACAATTATAATAAAGCGAATTATGTCAGATAATGAATATGCTGGATGTAATCTAACAGCGTCACTGTTTCTCACCTTAAGTATAATGTGTGCGTAAAACGAGGAACGCGTTTTTGCGCTTAAAAACGCGAGACGCAACGCAGTGGAATGGGAAAAAACGCGAGGTCTAAAGACGCAAAAGCTGAACTTCTTTCAACTTGAGCGCGCATTTCTGAACGCAGGTTCACGCGCGAGACGAGACGCGTGCGCAAATGTCAAACTCGCCCTTCTAGCGCATGTTTCTTTACATTGAAAGGAACACCAGGAGTACGGTGTCCGGGAAGGGACGGGTTCGGTTCGGTTAGGCAGCGAGTGAATGACTCACTTAATTACATTAAAATACAGGCCGCCTACTAATTGATCACTAATCCTGTAAACATGGAGTAATGTAGTGAGTGATTACAGAATGTACAAAAAATATATGGTACTTTAAATATAGATAATACAGAACGTTACATGATGTAAAGAGATAAAAGGAAAAAATAAATAGATAATATAAATATATACAAATATTAAATAAAAATGATCTCTAATCAGTAAATTCATTTAGAAGACTGTGGGGTTCTTGTAGGCCTATTATTCATCTTCTTATATAGGTCTATTCTTTTAACATATAGGATTACTAATAATAAATTATTCAGGGACGAGGTGTGTGTACAGTGTGTAATATTATATAATTGCTATAGATTCAACTAATTCAATATCAGTATGACAACAAGAGAAAAGACTAATATTACCCCAGACAATAACATCTGAGCAAAACAAGTAGCCACACAATTCATATGAAATACATTTTACACAACATAAAATATTTAAAATGTGACTAGCAAATTCAGATAAATATATGCAGTTCAGTCTCACTGGCCTGAGAAATTACTGTCATGCAGTCTACAGATAAAACTATCAGACATCATGAGATCCAGTATTCCTGCCGTTCCTTCCTTGTGTGTTTTTGCCGACTTCTCCCAAATAAATGATCCCGGAGACTCCCTGCCTTCCTTCTGCTTCTACTGTCACCAAAACATACTGCGCTATATACAGTAGATCAGACTGTATGAACATGACCATCAGTCCAGCGCAGCTCCTGCTGTACAATACTGAGTTTGTGGTCATAACATCTAAATATTTATTGAGCTCATCTCATGATTTTCGTACTTTACCTTTTTTTTTCTTTTTTTTTTTACAGTTTTTTCATCTGCTTACACAAATTTTTCAAAACTTTGCCTCTATTTTTCAAAACTTTACACACAAATCCAAGAATTGCACACACAAGATGCAAAATGCCTCACATCTCTTGCAAAATGAAGCACTGCATTCACATCTCAAAAGCAAACATTTGTCTTACGCTGCAAACACCTTTGCCATAATATTCTATTTTTGGATATATCAGTTATTCAGAACCTAAAGCTCTACTTTCATGAGCTCCTGTGTGCATTTCTGTACAAGACTGAAAGTAATTGGCAGAGAGATGTTGAAAAATTCACTGTAAACACGAAAGCAAGATTGAAACCGAACTATTCATTTTTTTACTGTAAGTATTTGTGGTTGTGAATACAGAATTACACAGTAAGAAAGAAAAGAAATACATCAGCCATGTGTAGTTGGACAGAAACGATGGCTGTGTTTGAAAAAGCAAATCAAGATATTTTCTGTTAGATTGTCATGTGCTACATAGAGAATTGTGTGTTGTGTTTTGAAAAAAGTGTTTTATGAAATTGAAAACTGAGTCGAAGGCCATGAATTAGTGTATGGTTCTGCAGATTTGGTGTGTGGTGCTGGTGTTTGAGTGTCAGGCTTCAGAAATTGTGTGACAAGTAAAGATTTTGTGCATAAGCAGTTGAAAAAAACTGTAAAACTCATGCAGAACTCCACCTGCTCGAATCGGCCAATCATAAAGAGGCAGCAACACTGCATCACTTCTGGCGGCGCTTTTCACTTTTTATATTGAGAGCGTCAGTCTTTGTTTACAGAGTGTGACCTCAGCCGATAAACCTGAACCACCTCTCTACAACACACAGAGACATATCACAGATGTTCCTGCACAAGAGAGTGTGTGTGTGTGTGTGTGTGTGTGTGTGTTCATGAACCCCAGTCCTCTTTCTTTGGTTGACATGCTCTTCATCTCTCTCTTTTTCTCTTTAATATGCTTTCCCAGGGTGAGATGCATGTTAAAGTCACACAGGCATCTGCTGGAATAATGAATGGACCAATAAGCAAACGGAAACAATATCCCTTTAGAGAGCTCTTATTGAACCATTAAATGGAAACACTAATGCACCATGTATCTTCTGAAAAGGAATGAAGCGTCCCTGCCATCTCTCTCTCTCTGACACCTTCACTCCATCTGCATCTCTCTCTCTCTCTCTCTCTCTCTCTCTCTCTCTGTTTATTAATTCAACAGGCCGTGCGACACCAGCTGCAGTTCTTTACAGTTCTCCATCCGCGTCGAAACACCTGAGCTGCCGTCGGATTTCTCCTGGATGGCTTTCTGAACACATCACTGCATACATCACTGGCCAAAGCAATTTAGTGAAACCTTGTAAGTCCCGACGGCCATTATGGAGGCGCGAGGGGCTCGTGGTTCAGAGAGGAGCGCAGGAGGTAATTGTAGTAACGCGAAGCGAATGTTGTGTCCAAGGCCACAGAGCAGCTCTGAGGAGGGAAGCTTCAGCTTTAATTAGCCCAACCTGAGAGGTCACAGGGTTCACAGACAATGGACGACTCCCAGAAGTCCTCACGCCAGCTTCTTGGACACATTTTGAAAACGCAGCTGACTGCAATGCAGTATTAATACTGATCTTGTGCAACATCCATTTGAGATGTAATCAATAATGATATTTTGATTGTTTAACTATAATTTATAAAACTAAACTTCACAAAACAATTATATATAACAAAAAAAAACAAAAAAAAAAACAGAGATAAAACAATGTGTCAACGAAATAAAAACTAATTTGTAGATTTAACACTGAACAGTAAGTTTGAAAGATCATGCAAGGCGTCCAGCCGAGGTTGCTTGCATTTTTAATTGTATTATTTTTGAGTGTTTATCAAGCGGCAACCTTCCGTTCTCTCTCTTAAATCCAACACGGAAGTGACGTAAACTGCAATTCATCGACTGGCCGCTAGAGACAGGCTCCAAAGGGAGTCAATCCCAAAGACCCCCATGTTAAAATGCCCAACTTTACAGCAGAATTATACTTTGGAGGCGGGCTCATTCGTTTGTGAGAGTCTAATGTATGCAGTTGTATACGGTTTTACAACATAAACGCTGCTCAAAATGCATAATTTTTGAAGAACGATGATAGAGAGCAGATCGTTCTGAAAAAATATGACGCAAACAATGGACAATATATCAATATTTCATGGACATTTGCGACGGAAGATGGCAACGGCTGGCTCTGCCCACTTTGGGCTTCAAAAACGCTCTTCAGAAATCTACGGGTGACGTCACGAACACTACATCCATGTTTTATATGGTCTTTGGTGTTTACCTCTATGTATTGGTATCACCTTTGATTTTACTTGGTTTAACCATGTCAGCATGGTGCACTACGATGTTTGTTTATACGGGTGTTTACAGAAATCTCAGTATCTCAGTTCAGGATCAAAACTGATGAAAAACACATTGGACGAAAGACTGATCTCATTACAAGATACATGCACATATAGAAACATTTAGCACATTCTTGTTCCTTAGACTTACGAAGGATTTGAGTGTCAGTCTTAAATTTCTTGGGGATGTAAGCAATAAGAATAATTTCAAATATGAGACATCTTCATTTTCTTAGGAGCATTTTTTTAAATAGCTGACTTTGTGGTTGATTATCTCTGGGAGCAGATATAAACCTGACGTCTTCACAGATATGAAGTCTTCTATGGAAGCATTCGGCTGTAAACATGATGAGATTGAGAATCCACTGGTTACAGAGCTGTGAAGCAAAAGCCTGCTGTCTTCATGGGTTTGAGAAATGAACAAACATGAAACACATGATTCACATACAATAGATTACGCTTGTCAGTGAGGTCTCAAACTATATAGGCTATATATGTATATATATATATATATATATATATATATTGCAATTCAAACAAATAGAGGTGCCCACTCAGAAAAAGAGATGGACCTCTGACTCTGATGAATTATACATCATTTAAACGTCGCCTCCAAACTCAAGCTCGCTTTGAAAGAAAGAGAAACAGGATCACAGGAAGGAAAGTTTTAGTCTTAGAATTTAACCTTGTGAATGTCAACCACACAAACACACACATATTCACATCTGATTCATGTTTAATTCTGTTTATACTATTTCAGCAACTTTCATCTGATGTAAACAAACTATATGACTATCATATAATGAGCGCATGGTCTTATTGTGAGCTATACCACTGTCTGAAACTACAGCTCACCTTCACCTTCACTGTTCCTGACACACTGAATTTTAAAGTAATCCGAGCACTTATGTGAATATTTCAGGTTATTATGACATGTGCAGCATCAGTTTTCTTCAGCGGCTCTGATGGGGAGGAGTCATGATTAACAATATCATTAATATTCTATCACATTTGTTTTATAAAATTTGAAACTGACAGCCCTAGTAAAAGCAAATGGACATGTTTAACATGTCAATACACTAACAATTGAAGGCAAGCACAAAGAGGTCTATGATAGCGGTCTAAAATCAAAACAATAGCTAAATGACAGATTAGTGACGTTTGATTTCGCCCCGAATGAGGAACCAAAACAAGAGATTCAAACTTCGCTACGTTGAACCAAAAACACACTGATTAGGATCGAAAACACAGTTGCTCGCCTTCTCCTTTTCAGTCAATCCCTTCCCTGTTCGGTTCTTGAGGAAATCTGATCACATGGAGTCACATGAGACGCATTAGAGATGCATCAAATATAGTGGAAACAGAGCCAGTGATTCGCTCATTAAGACTTTGAACGAATCATTTGAGTGAATGATTCAAATGACACACTTTTTTTATTGTCAAATGAATCAGTGTTTTGAACAAATCATTTGAGTGATTGAATTATTCAAATGGCACCATTTTCATTCCCGAGTGAATCGGTGCTTTGAACGAATCAGGTTAAGTGAATGATTCAAATGACTTCCTAATAAAGAAGCTCACTTGTCTCCACCTACTGTTGTAGTGATGTAACCTGCAGAATAAGACACTAAAATCAACACAAGGACTGACAGAAACAGACAAGCAGGTTTGAGGGCTGTTGTATAATTGTGAAATTATTAACACTTTTTATATCATAAGCAATACAGGTGTATTTGGTACCACACAGCATTCTTGAAATGTCAGATCTAACATCTTCCCCAACAGCATGTATATCAGGATATTATGTGTAGTAGTACAGAAGTGTCATCTTCTGCTATATATACCAAATTATTACAAATCAATTACTCATGAATTGTAAATTATTACTACTGTAAATGCGTTCCTCACAGAGCTTATGCAACTCAAGTATTTCTATTTCTCTGTTTTTATATCTGCTGCATTTACAGTGGGAAATACCGCTTCTATATATATTTAATCAGTGGTCAATAATTCAGGCCGGATGGGTTATATAGTGATCGCTCTGAAAAATATTTCTCCAGAAGAAGTGAAGAGATGTCTGTTTTTATCATATGAACCGCTCTGGCCTCCATCGCTCATGTGTTCTCGCAGGGATTCAGGAGATGGAGAGACAGATTATCAGCGAGAACGTGTAAAGCGCTGAATCAGTACCTGCATGTCCAGCCCGTGAGCTTTTCCTGTGAGATTTCAGACACAGAGTTCGAGGTTATGTGGCAGAAGATGCTCTCGGGCTCAACAGACTCAGACAGACAATTTCTTCCTTTAACCTCTGCTGCTCATGTACACTGATCAGGCATAACATTATGGCCACCTTCCTAATATTGTGTTGCTGCCAAAACAGCCCTGACCCGTCGAGGCATGGACTCCTCTAGACCCCTGAAGGTGTGCTGTGGTATCTGCACCAAGATGTTAGCAGCAGATCCTTTAAGTCCTGTAAGTTGCGAGGTGGAGCCTCCATGGATCGGACTTGTTTGTTCAGCACATCCCACAGATGCTCGAATGGATTGAGATCTGGTGAATTTGGAGGCCAAGTCAACACCTCAAACTCTTTGTTGTGCTCCTCAAACTATTCCTGAACCATTTTTGCTTTGTGGCAGGGCGCATTATCCTGCTGAAAGAGGCCACAGCCACCAGGGAATAGTTGGACCGGACCACACGGGCCAGCCTTCGCTCCCCACATGCATCAGTGAGCCTTGGCCGCCCATGACCCTGTCACCGGTTCACCACTGTTCCTTCCTTGGACCACTTTTGATAGACACTGACCACTGCAGACCGGGAACACCCCACAAGAGCTGCAGTTTTGGAGATGCTCTGACCCAGTCGTCTAGCCATCACAAATTGGCCCTTGTCAAACTCGCTCAAATCCTTAGACTTGCCCATTTTTCCTGCTTCTAACACTTTAAAATGTTCACTTGCTGCCCAATATATCCACCCACTAACAGGTGCCGTGATGAAGAGATGATCAGTGTTATTCACTTCACCTGTCAGTGCTCCTAATGTTATGCCTCATCGGTGTATGTTTGAATGTTGTGTTTCAGGGTGATTTCTGAAATTCATCTCTCATCATTAGACATCATCATCATCATTATTTTGTCCAACAAAAAATGACAAAGAGTTTCAATAGATACGCCTGTTGGAAAGAGGCTGCAATGTTTGTAACTCACTCTTCTGTCTGAGATGAAAGTGACATTAACAGTTCAAACTGGTTTTGTGTTTTAACACCACCAAAAATACGACCGTGTCTGAGAAAGCCTCTCTGAGACCATAAAACTCACTTTACACCCAATCGCACAGATACACAGCACGTCTCGCCGCTTCTGCTGGCTGTTAGATTTAGAATCTGCAGGACGTTTGAGTAGTTTTAGCTATATATCTACAAGATGACCATTAACATTTAGTGCTGTGATAACAGAGCGCTGGGCTCGCACTGAATTTACTATCAGAGAGTCACCGATGGGTCAGTCAAATCAATAACGCTGGAAAATCCCACAGAAGGTGTTGGCTTGACCTCCCAGGAAAGGTGAAAATACTGCCTGAACCATCGGCACGAACAGACCCATACGAGCGCTGGGATTCATGTGTTAATGTGTGTGATTGAACTATGAACCAGGTTTAATGACACCCACTACCTGTTTTACTGCTGAGGAGAACAAACGCTGTGAGAAAGACTTCAGATCAAAGATCCTCAGATGAAGCGCGCGCCTCGGGAAACACCTCGATCGCTCGCAGAATGATTGTTTCACATTAACAGTGCCACATTATTCAAGCAATAAACTGCCATCAGGGAGAGACGGCGTGTGTTTATAGATCTGCTTCTGCTCTGGAAAATGTCACGTCTCTTTGAAGAGCCAAATGTTTTCCTTCTTTCTGTTTCAGTCTTTCCCTCTTTATTTTCAGGTCAGTCAATCATTGATGTTCATGAGTCTAATCCTGTCAAACACAGCAAAGAATCCTCCTCAATCCCATCATTCAAATGAATACATAAACTCACCCGTATTCACCGTCTGCTGAGATCATCACAGGCTTGACGAATCAGACGAACAGACACACATCTAAACCACAAACACAGCCATTTACTTCTCATTCTCTTCTCTATGTTTTCTGTATTTTTATGTTAGTCTAATGTTTCTACATTTCAACAAAAATCCAGTACCTTTGTTTTATTGTTCTTTACTCTGTGTTCTGTATTTGGCATGTTCATCTATATTTCTATGATGCTACGATCACAGTGACTGAACGGAAAAGACAGAAAGAAAAAGAATATGAGGTATTTCTTGTCTTCTTTATCTATTTTGATATTGTCATGTGTCTCTCAGATGAGCTTTTTGTTTAGCATTCATATTTCATTTTGTTCCAAATGTAACATCTGATCTTCTCTCTCATGACATCGACCTGCTGTCTCACACACACACACACACACACACAAACAGCTCTAAAAAGACAACAGTGTTATTATTCAGATCAATTCAGTTCATATTTTGATCTCATCCGTCAAACTGATAATAAATATTAAGTGTCTTTTTAATCCCATCTGATCAAGCCCAAAGGCGCCAATGGCGAGAAACCCAAACTCCATCAGATGACAGAAATGGAGAAAAACCCTTGGGAGAAAGCAGGCTCAGTTCTCCTCTGGCCAAATAACACTGACTTTACGACTGGCGTCCTGTTTCCATGGAGACACACGTCTGCTTTACCTGCCATCTGCTGCACAGCTGGTGACAGTAAATACTAAAGTGTTCGTGCTCTGGAGCCTCTGAGAGCTCACGACTGCCAACACACATGAAGCGGACAGGTGTCTTTATGCTAATGAGACGAGCAGCAACCAGCGCTGGCATCTGAGCGGCTGTCGATGCCTTCCAGAGCACGTGAGCAGATGTCGATGTTTGGCCGTGAGGACGCGACTCTCAGCCCGTCTGATCAGAGTCAGAACCGGAGCAGCTCTTGATCGGGCCGTTCATGAGATTTAATGTGAGGCGGGTCTGTTTTAGCTTCTGAGCGCAGGGTGGGTTGTTCTGCCATGTGTTGTTTCTCCTTGAAAGTTATTTGTAGCATCCGTGCGATCAATAGCTCTATTCCCCGGGCCGGTGACCGCTGTGATGTCCACTGGTGTACGGTCAACCCTCGACCAGCAGCCAAACACCAGTGTTACTGGATTCTGAACCTCAACCTCAGACGCTTTCTGTTCCGGCAGTAAAGCTGCTTCGTCTGACATCAAGAGAGCAGCTAATGAAAGCTTCGTTAGCATTCAGCCCTCATTCAGCCAGAGGACGACAGAATCCATCTGCAGTCATGTGATCTTGGATGAGTTTACACGTCTGTTCTGGATTTGCATAAAAACTGTGTCTTATGTATGAGAACCTGAGGCAGCGAAATCACACTGTAAAATGCTCTAATTCAATCAGTCACATCGGCCTGACCCTATTTCACAAGAACACAAACACATATTACATGTATTTATAGTAAATACAGCCAAGAGAACGTGATTCTTTTCTATACACAGAAGATTAACATCTTAAGGTGAAGCAGTCGTGTTCATTAACACGCAGACATGGACCTTACGTATAACTTAACACACAAATCACAATGACACTGACAAAACAAATTAAGTAAAAGACCAAATGACAAATGAATAGAAATGACAGCAAATGCAACAACAATGCAGCTTAAACACAAGAAGCGAAGAGTGAAACAATAAGTAACACCGCTTCATAATCCGTATTATTTATTCATTCATTCCTACTGCTGTGCATTGAGATCTCTCGCCGTATTATTATCCGCAGATTTCACACGTCCTCAAAAGTGCTCAAGCTTGTCACAAACACAGAAAATAAGTCTCGGGAAAGATTGCTTTGCTTTAATGCTCTTTTGGCTGGACGAACTGGCTTTTTAATTCACAAGTATTGTCAGGCTTTCACAAGAATAATTACAGGCAAATTCAAACAATGGCGACATAAAGATGCAAAAAGAGTGGAAATACGAGCAAGAAATATGCACTTTAAAGGATTAGTTCACTTCAGAGTTAAAATTTCCTGATATTTTACTCACTCCCATGTCATCCAAGATGTTCATGTCTTTCTTTCTTCAGTGGAAAAGAAATGAAGGTTTTTGAGGAAAACATTCCATGATTTTTCTCCATATAGTGGACTTCACTGGGGTTCAACGGGTTGAAGGTCCAAATGTCAGTTTCAGTGCAGCTTCTCTACACGATCCCAGACGAGGAATAAGAGTCTTATCTAGAGAAACCATCGGCCATTTTCTAAAAAAAATAAAATTATATACTTTTTAACCACAAATGCTCATCTTGTACTGCTCTGCGATGCTCCACGTATTGAGTAATCATGTTGGAAAGGTCATGCATGACGTAGGGGGAATATATAATTTTTATTTTTTTTAGAAAATGGCCGATGGTTTCTCTAGATAAGACTCTTATTCCTCGTCTGGGATCGTGTAGAGCTCTTTGAAGCTGCACTGAAACTGACATTTGGACCTTCAACCCGTTGAACCCCAGTGAAGTCCACTATATGGAGAAAAATCCTGGAATGTTTTCCTCAAAAACCTTCATTTCTTTTCCACTGAAGAAAGAAAGACTTGGATGACATGGGGGTGAGTAAATTATCAGGAAATTTTAATTCTGAAGTGAACTAATGCTTTAACCAAACTAACCTATTTACACAAACTGCTCTAAGAGGAGTGTAAAGGCAATTCTTATATTTATATTTGTTCATATTTAAATATATTGTAGGTGTCGTGTTTATGTGTAGGCCCTGTTTAAAGTATATGATTTTATTTATAATATTTTATAATTATATAGATTTTCACTGAACTACTGTCCCTCATAGGTCTCTGAGTGTTGTTTGATGTGATGAATGTTGTTGATGTTTTATCATGAGGCTGGACTGGACAGTTTTCTCTGAATATGGGGCGCATCATTAGGATGTTAAATGGCCGAATGTGCCTCTTGAATCAGAATGTGTGCTTCATGAACTCGGAGGTCTGTTGTGTTTCCAGGTCACTTCTCTGGGCTCTCTGACCCTCTGCATCGGGTGAGTCAGGCATGAGTCAGGCCACGTTCGGCCTTCCCTTTATTCTTCTGATTCTCTTGAATATTTGACCTCATTCATTTGTCTTGTTAGCCGAGTTTGTCAGTATTTGTCCGGGGGGAAAATCTAGACTCTGATCTATTTAAATGTATCTATGTAAGCTGCTGTAGCCCATCTCTGTTCCCATCTCATTTGCCATTTCAGAACTCCCTGTAGGATGTGGTACGAGTTAATGTTGGACATATTAGTCGAGTGTCGCCATTGGTCGCTGAATCAGAGCTGTGTGTGTTTGTTACTCTGAGCACATTGAGAATGTGTGGATGAAATGCCAGGAGGCGTTGCAGCGGCAGGAGGGTCCTTATCAGTCTCTGAGCAGACGAGAGCTGCTCTTCTTAATTCATTTCACCTGATTGGGAGGCCAAGAGTGACATTTCACATCTCTGTGTGTGTGTGTTTAGTGTGAGAGGAACGGGAGGTGGATTATTTTATTTTTACTCCTTTTACACTGTAGTAATTCACAGAATGAAAGTTGCAGTTTTAGCTTTGTCCACTAAAGGTGCCTGATAGCTCTGTTCAATTCTGTGGTTTCCTTCAGAATGGAACAGCTTGAATTAAAAGGAAATTATAATACTATTGTCACCATTAAGTTTAGTTTCATTTTCTTAGACTCTTTTATGTTTCTCTTTATTGCCGTCTGCCATAGTCCCTGTTTGCACGTCATTCATCGGTTGTCATGGTTATTCATTATGTTCCTAATTAGAGCACACCTGTTTGTATTCGTCACCTTGTGTATTTAAGCTCCTCTGTTTCTCACAGTGTTGGTCTGGTATTGTTTGTGCTTGCACACTGTCTTGCATCTATGTGGATTGCCTGAGTTTACTTTGTTTTAATAAATACATTTCAATTTGAATCTTCTTCATTGTCATTGGACTATATAATGTGACAGAATACCAGACCCTCAAATTGAGTAGAAAACTGACATTGCAGTCCAGATTGTTGAACTCCCCTGAGAGAACCTCTATATCCTGGAGTACTCCGCCTGCTTTTTGATTGGCTGCCAGATCAAACTTTAATGATGAGACCTCAAAGTCTCTTTATTAGACAGGAGCAAACTATTATAGTCCCTTGGAACTACCAGACATGGGAAAAGGAACCTGGGGAGAGGCAATCCTCCGATGTCTGCAGTGTGCCTACCCTCAGCTGATGTCAGTGTTTACGGCCAGCGCAGAGCTGGAGACCACATTGATGCTCACCACGGACCCTGAGCCAACACCAATGCCCACAACGGAGCCCAAGAGTGAGGCTACGTCTTTCCTGGAGCCGAAAGTAGCCGCCCAATCTGACCAGATGTGTGTGCTGACTTCTACTTATGAGCCGGTAGGAAAGAGAGAAGAGCCTGAAGAGGATGACAGCCTCCTTCCGCTAATTCCACCCAGTCCTGAGCCTTCATCGACGCAAATAAACAAATAAACTGTTGATAATACACCCATACTGCCTTCTTCTTCCACCTCCTCTGCCCAGGCTAATTGATCCCTCGGCCCCACCTTCGCAGGTGCCCTTCAGTCCCTCAGCTCTTCTATTGGCTCTGACCTGCTGGGATCAGCCGTGGACTTCTAGTTCGTCAGCTCAGCCAAGGTGTGTCGACTCCTGTGTTCCACCTCAGACCTCCAGGCCAGTAGCTCCACCATGGCTCCTCCCTCCCTCGGTTCCACCTGGGACCGTCATCCTCTCAGCTCCACCATGCTTCCTCGTCCCACTGGCTCCACCTTTGTCGGACATCACCCTGCCTGCGCTGAGGACTTTCGAGCCTTTTGCTGCGCTGCGGCTCTTCATCCCTTCGGCTCCTTCCCTGCGGCTTCACCAGGGTCCTCGGTCGCTCTGCCTCGATCCTCAGGCGCCCAGGTTCCTCCTCGACAGCTTGTCCCTGTGACTCCCCACTGCCATTCAGGACCTCTGTCTGTTTTCACCCGGTTCCTTCAGTCTCTAGGCTCCACCAGGGTCTCTTGACCTCTCGGCTACACCACTGGTCGTCGGATTGCTAACTCTGCCTTGGCTCCTCCCACCATCGATTCCACCGTAGGCCCTCACACCACCTGTGCTTTGGGCATCCACCTATTCCACCCTGCCATCGCCTCCTTCCTGGTTCCCTCCACAGTCAGACCCTCCATGGCTGTGTCCACCATCAGCTCCTCCAGGGGTCCTTCCGCCGTCTGCTCCTGCTCCTAGTTCTGGTTCTTCTCCAGCCCTTCGTCTGCCTCCAGAGCCCCACCCTCCATTTCCAGGAAAAGAAAGGTTTGTCACTTTGGACAAAAGCATCTGCTAAATGCATAAATTAAAAATAAATGAATAAAAACAACTCCATTTCAGGCAAAACTATGAACACTCCGTGCTGCCCAGTCACAATAAATTGAGTTCATGAATGGCACTCAAGTAGCGGTTCTTCTGTCCTTTATCTGCTCTGATCCGACACCTCATCGACCTCTCAACACTTAATGTTGAGTTTCCAGGAGTTCTTCCAAGAGCCAGACTATCATCACAATAGCTTCAGTTCATGTGCTTCATGTGTTAGTTTATTCTCCTGGAGAGATGATGGCCAGTCTATTGCAGATTCCTGTTATATTAAGTCAGTCTAGATATTTATGGTTACATGATGCATTAAATACATTGATACATAAAATATCATTCTGAAAGAATCTTTAGATTTCCCCATCATCAGGTTTTCCATCTGGTAGCTTTATCATTTAGATATGTTGCTCATTTTATCTTGTCAACATTTTGCATGTACACATTTCTGCACAAATCTTTTGCAATTGTTATTTTCAAGGCACAGATTTCCTGTGCATTGACACTTTCGAACCCCTCTGACTCTCACCCTTCTGTTTCTACTGTTTCACAGTCTCTTCCATCACCTGACTGATTATTTCTCTCTCACACGCTGCTCATTTTCCATTGGGAGTCTGTTTCTCCTGTGAAGAGGGATGGTGTTCCTCAGAGAGAAGCTGGATGTGGATATTAACTGAAGGTTTGGGAAGATTCATCCCTGTATCTCCCTCGCATTGTCTTTCTGTTATCCTCAGCGTGTGTGTATTGAGTAGTGTAATTCACTTTTCGTGGACCACTTTTTGTAGATCTACTATAGATGGACAAATATTCATCTTTCTAGTGACATAATTAGGAAATAAAAGATCAATATAAAACAAATTATCAATCCAAAACATCCAACATTTACAGATGAATCTAAAAGTGAAAGATGCCTGATAAAGATAAACACACAAAGCTTCTTCTGACTTCAGTTTCCGTCAAACACACTGACCACCACAAACTGACCTTCTAAATGAAGACGACCTGTTATATGAAACACCACCCTCTGTTAAAACCATCCCATAATGCTTCAGTCGTACTCCATGAATGCAGAATCCTTGCTGATCTCGATGGCTTCGGTTAAATGTCAGACGACAGTCAGAATGTGCTGTTATCGGAGAATCTCCCATCAGTGTGTGTTAAAGAATGAGAAGTACAGCACAGAGCAGATTGCCGCCATGTGAAGGGAGAGCTGTGAAAATGCCCTCACGGAAATGCCAAGCCGTCACTCAACATTGGGAAGACAAAATTGGATTGAAATTCCTGTTCCTCATCGTCAGCGGGACGCCATGAACGTGTCCTTTCTAATGCTGAATTATGGACGCACTGTGTGAGCTTTACCTGCAAAGACATACAGACAGAAATTACCATTCAAATTCTTCAGACATTCCAGGAAATCAGGATGATCTATCTCTGTGATCAAGAGATCGTAGCAGGGAAGCATTGTCTGATTTTCAGCTTTCCTCCATCTTTCCCAATCCTTTAAATAAAGAACATAAGTGATATTCTTAGAGTCGAAATCATAGAGAAAAACATAAGCTAACAGCTAGTGAAACCTACAGTTCCTACAGACAGACAGACAGAGATCTTTTATTCATCACATCATCAACACTTTGACTGGCACCTTTGATTCCAACCCTCGAACTCGGAGCCATCTGCTTTGATGTCGAATATGTTTGACATCCTCTTCTGTTCCTGTGCTCTCTCTTCTTAGGGTTGATGTCATGTTTTGTCCATGTATCTTGCAAATCACAATTCAATCAATTAATTAATTAATTAATTAATTAATTCCTTACATGTATATAGCGCTTTTCTGGGTACTCAAAGCGCTTTACATATGGAAGGGGGATTCACACACACACACACACACACACACACACACACACAATTAAAAAAAACTAGTGTGTTTTGTTGGTGTCGAACATTTGGTTCTCGGATCATTACCACAAATGTCCCCATGTGTCATCAGGATTTGCTCACTCAGTCATTTACAGATCAAATTAGATTTTAGATTTGTCCCCCAAAAAATGCTGTTCTTCTATTTCTAGATGCTCCAGAGATCCGGAGTGACTGCAGTGTATTTATTACAGTAAGATGAATCCGGTCAGAGAATACAACTTGGTGTGGGACCCGTCCATCAGTCTCTTCAGACAGAAACAGTCAAGAAATACCATGGATAGTTTGGTTCCTTCGCTGGGGTTTACAGTATTGGATGAGAACAAAACTTGAAATTAATTGATCTGAATAAGGAGCTGCTTTACAGCAGAATCTGAATTTGTCTCATATTTGATGAAGTTTGCATAATTGATTCTGTTATTTTCCTGTTTATTACTGTGAAGCTGCTTTGAAACAATCTGTACTGTGTAAACTACAGATCCTTTTCCCCTTTAGCACCTAAACTTTGGAACAGTCTTCATAGCATTGTTCGGGAAGCGGACACACTCTGTCAGTTTAAATCTAGACTAAAAACACATCTCTTTAACCTGGCATACACATAACACATTACATGTAAGTTGTTAGGCTGCATAAATTAAGTCAGCTGGAACCGGGAACACTTCCCATAACACCTGATGTACTCGCTACATCATAAGAAAAATGGCGTCTACGCTAATATTAGTCTTTCTCTGTTTATCCCGAGGTTTGCCATAGTCTGCCAGATCCAGGCCGTATCCAGATGAGATGAAGGACCTGCGCCTAGACAAGACGACAACGCAGTCCTGAAATGTCAACTAAACAATCCCCTGCGAAGGCCTCCTTCCCTTTCCTTTCCCTATGTATAGATAAAACTTTATCAAAATTATTCCAGTTCGCATAGATCCGCGGACACGACTCATTTTTCTGTATTATGTGGACCAGACAAGTAATTTGGCAATGTCACTTTGTAAAAAAACCAAGCGTCTGCGCACACACACATTTAAACACGTAAATGAATGAAAAGAATGCATTAAAGGTCTTCGGTTTTCAGTAGGAAAGGTGTCATTTAAGCAGCCCCTTAAGTTAATAATTAACAATTTTTACAACTGAAGTGATTCAATAAAAAACTTGATAATAATATTTTCTTAGAACTGCTGTAAAGCCTAAACAATCTGTCAATTAATTTTCCTTTTATCACTGTGAAGCTGCTTTGAAACAATCTGTATTGTGAAAAACGCTTTATAAATGAAGATGACTTGACTTGACTTAAAGCACTGTAGAAATAAGGCTGACTGGCCTGTTCGGAGGACATGAACAGTTGTGATTAGTTTCAGGAGACCAGAGAGAGAAATCATGCCTCCACACACACCGTTTGTGTTCAGTTACTGACCAGTGAATAGTAAACTCTCTCCAATGGGTTTTTGTTACTTAGTCCATAACAGTTCAAATGTAATAATCTAACTGGCCAAATTCTGTAAAAATCAGCTGATTTGAAGAGGTGTAGAGATGATGATCACATATTTTACCTCTTTTTTTTTTTCCAGAGATACGAGACTCTACCTGCCCCAGAAAGCATCAGTCTCAAAAGAGACTCGCACTAAAAATAAGGGTTTCATTTGATGAGCTCCAGAAATGAACTGCAGATGCAATGAGCAAATATACAGTAAACATCCACGTCTGAATGCAAATAGATGATTGTGTATAATCATTTAATTTCCTTTTAATCACTCCAGTCTTTAATTTCTTAATTATGTATTTGCATGACTATTTTACATACAACATTGTTGTTAGCAAGGTGCAGACAGACAGATGAAGATCAGGAATACATTTCAAAATTTTTTTTTTTTTTTTTTTTTTTTAAAGAGTTATTTTTGGCATTTTTTTTTGCCTTTATTATGACAGGACAGTGATCAGACAGGAAGCGAAGCGGGAGAGAGAGAGGGGGACGGGACCGGGAAAGGACCACGAGCCGGGACTCGAACTCGGGTCGCCCGAAGCGCATTGGTGCTACATGTCGGCGCGCTGCCCATGAGGCCATCGGCGCCGACTCAAATGCAGAGTTTAATAATAATCCAACAGGCAGATAGCTGAAGGTAGTAGCAACACAAACACAAATGCTAACTCAAACGAGACTGGACAAACACTGAGTGAAGGTGAGGAACTAAATTACAAACAGCTGTGATGAAGATTAGTGTCCATGGAAACTGATGAGTGGCGGGGAAACTCAAACAAAGGAACACATGTGACTAATGAATACAAAATAAAAGTCTGTGAAAACAAAACTAAGAACAAATATAACTGATATTTTGTAACAGAATGCCCCCTCCTGGAAGGCACGGGAGTGTGGAGAGAAGAAGGAGGAGGCTTAGGAGGCGGACGAGGAGATGACGAAGGGATGGTGACAGAAAACGGCAGACAGATGGTGACAGAAGGATGAAGAAACCCGGTGGGGATGATGGCGAGTGCCTGATGCAGTGGACCCAGAGCTCTGCAGTGATGACAGCCCACGGCAGAGTCGACGGTGGGAGCAGCCAAGATGTTGCTATGGCTGATGACATCCGGAGGACGACTGACAGAGGCGGAGCTGATTGATCCCAGGGTGCAGATGGAGAGCCGATGGTACAGAGTGACATCGCTGGCACTGGAGACCTAGGTGGAGTCGCGGCAACGAGCGTCTGAGGCAGAGCTGGTGTGACGGAGGACAGAGGCAGAGCCGGATGGAAGGAGGAACCCGCTGTAGCCAGAGGGGTGGAGGGACTGAGCGCAGCAAAAAGGCTCATAAGTCCGTGGCGGAAGCAGAGTGATGACTGACCAAGGGGGAGCCGGAGGGACGAGGGAACCCGGTGGAGCCACAAGGTTGAGGGTCTCTGGTGGAGCCGAAGGTGGGAGGAGCCAATTGCGGAGCCGACAGGTCAACAGACTGAGGTGGAGCGAAAGGATCAGAGGCCGGAGGTGGAGCCACAGGATCCTCTCACTCGGGCGAGGCTGGTACTTGCACGAACTGAGGCTCCACGTCACAGCAAGGCATCACCAGGGAAGGTGAAGGGCTGCAGGCATCCAGCAGAGGCGGGACTGGAGGACTGGCTGAGCTCTGCGGTGATGATGACAGAGGGAAGCTTGATGAGATCAATGGTGCTAACTCCAATTCCCATCAGGTCAACAATACATCTTCTATGCTGGTTTCAACCAGCGATGACGAGGAACAAACAGATGGGATAGGGTGGGAGGCAGTACCTCCATGTTCAAATCCATCAGCCAGTCCTCTGTGTCCAATTCCACCAGTATCCCCTCTGTTGCTGCTGTCGCTGTCACAGACACACTCTGGGGCACCGGCTCCGGGGGCGATGGTTGGCTCACTTATCGTGGCGGGCGGTCACTCTCCATCTGCAGGGGCCTCTAACAAAGTCTCCGCGGCCGAGGGTGGTGGTGGGCTGGGCTCTGGGTCTGGCTGTGTCCTGGACCGGGGACAGACGCTCTCCAGACACCTGATGATGGCCTCCCTCCAGTCAAGTCCTGAGGTGTCTGGGAGGTCTACTGGGTGGTGGTAGTTGGCCCCAATCCAGAACAGTGATTTGAGGGTCTTGTCGTCATAGGAGCAGGTGATGGCAAGACGGCTGAATAGTTCTGTATATCTAAAAAAATCAACACCCTTTTGGGCAATCACAGCGAATGTTGCATGTGAATAAACAGCTAATAGGAGATTCTATTTGTCCTTGTTTGCCGATGCGCTCTATTAACGTTAGGCTATATGTGTTGGTGTCTTCAGCCTTTGGGACGGGTGTTAAACCTCAGCCGTGTATGTGTGTGTGTGTGTGTGTGTGTGTGTGTGTGTGTGAGTCTCCAGGCTAATACAGAATGCATGTCACAGAGAGACCGGCCCAAAGCAATCCAGGGTAACATAGCAACGGTTTCTGGCTGAACTTTAGCCCAGCGTAACATCCATTAACCCGGAGTGAACCGCCAAATGAGACACACTTGTGGTTTTTAACAGCTAGCAGCTAAACCAGCAACGTGAAATGACTGATTCAGTTTTACATGGCTTTGAAATGCTTTGAATTATTCCATAATGACAGTCTTGACACCAGCTGTCCATCACTGAGTCTCCTGGACAATTTAAAGGACGCATTCAGCGCTTGTGGAGATGATGTCAGATGTCATGGACATGTACAGTATGAAAAACATGTAAAGCAGATCTCATCCCATGAAAACCACACCTGCTTCTCTTTGCCTGTCCTCCCTAAACCTTCAAATCTCTCTTTCCCAGTCACTCGTCCTGATATGAAGGCTTGGCCTATGGGGCAAAAGCTTTTTGAAATAATCTTTAAACATTTTATTCAAACACAACCCTTATCGTAATTCTTTTCTGCATGTGGGTCCCTCTGGATCCCCGTGGCTCAGTGCGCCTGAATCAAACGTGAAGTCCAAATTTAAATGAAAGTCCTGTAAGCTGTGGTCTGTCCTGGTAAATAAGTCTGTCTTTAAGTATCAGATCTACGTGTGCAAGAAGAAAGGCAAATACGGAAAGAGATGATGAACCTTTAGTCACTCGTTATCACAAAATAAACGCTACTTAAACAATTAATATGGATCTGAGTTTATTCTGTGAGGAAAGAGTGTGTCATGAAACAGCAGCAATATGGAGAAAATCACTAATACAGTGATCAATTATACACAAATATTTGACGGAATGCTGAAGATCTGTGGTAAAGATAGTGATAAAGTCAGCAGATAATTTGCCCTCTGTAAAATAAAGCAGCACTTCTGACAGCAGTCACACAGAGAAGTGACAAACCGTGATGACGAGGGACTGAAGGAGTGTGAACCAGGAAAACGAGGAGTTGGAGATGATCGTCGGCTTTGATGTCAGAGAGGAACGTGAGAGGTGAAGACAGCCGTGGGACATGAGCCTCTTTTCTCCAAACGTGCTGGAAAACATTGTAAAATAAAATGAGATTAGTTTGGACATCATGTCAGCAATGGTAGTGATATTAGTTTGCTGAGCTTTATTCAGGTTTACATACAGCGAAACCTCTGATACACGCAACAGAGAAGTCGATTTAATCTCTGGGCTGTGTTTGAGTTTGGAAGACTGTGTACATTTACATTCATATTCATGCATTTGGCAGACGCCTTTATCTAAAGCAACTAACAGTACATCCCAGGTGGAAAAAGTACACTTCCATAATGTACTTAAAGTGATTTTTGTGCACTAATTTTGTACTTAATATACTAAAAATTCTTCTTTAGTACTTCTTTAGTACCCATCTTTATATGAAAGATTGGTTCAAGTGTACTACAAGAGGTAACTAAATACATTTTTTAATACAGAGATAGTATGTTAAAAGCATATTTTAGTTCATATTCATGCTGTCTCAAACAGCACAGTTGAGTACACTTAGATGTTCTTAAGATCATGGGCCCTATTTTAACAATCTAAGGCCTCGTTTACACTGCAGGTCTTGATGCCCAATTCTGATTTGCTGCCTATCAATATCCTATATTTTTTTGCCCGTCCGTTTACACGTTCTTTCAATTGTGACCCATATCCGATTCATGTGTTTACACTTGCCATACTATCTGAAACATTGCCAGTGGAGTAACTGTTTTAAAAAGTGGGTGAGACAGGAATGTGTGTGGTGGGGTGGTGTATTGTAATTGTATTATCACAATAATAAATGCACAAAATTTACTGACATAGATCTCATGTTTAATATGATAGTTTCATCCTTACATCTACTACAATACAATATATTGTTAGTCTGTGATGGGGACATGTCCCACCCGCAAATTACGTCTATGAACATCACGCATGCTTAAAGGGGGATTCTTGCACCACACACGAAATATCCTTGAAAACAGATTTGTTTCTGTACGAGCCTTTAATTTTATCTTGAACTGACTCCTCTCCCCATAGGGTGAGAAGGCAGGTAACTTCTGCCGTCGACCACTGCCCTGCATTTTCCTCCTCCATGTTTCCTGCGTTGTTGTCATTTACCGCCTCCACACGTGGAGGAAACGGATCTGCTCGTGCGAGAAGTTAAAGCGTGAGCAAATACTGCTCCATTGACTTTAGAGCAGGTTTCAATTGGTCAATGACGCAGTCTATTTCAGTTCCTCAAAACAGCAACACGCCAACAATGCACCTGAACACACCTCGTTTTCAGACCAGCACGCCCATGGGTGAACAGATGGGTGCGAGTGCATTTGCTATTTAAACAACGTGGTGCTGAACGTGAAAATGATAACTGCGTCAGGCTGAAACTAGCAGAAAACACTTGCGTCGTGCTGGGTGTTTGATAGGGCCCTTTAAGTTCATGCATTCACTGGGAATCAAACCCATGACCTTGGCATTGCTTGTGCTCTACTCATAGATAGATAGATAGATAGATAGATGTGCAAAATCCTCCATAAAGAAAATAAGTGTGTGACGGAAGCAGGTGAAACAATAAGCCAATGACTCCAGGTGTTCGTAGGTTAAGCACTGTGTTGATGATTGGCAGAATGGTTTGTGAGGCACTGCACCTTTAGAAATAAAGATTCTTGAAATAGAGACGCTTAATTATGCCTTTCTTTTCACAAGCTAATGAAACAAAGCTTTAGCTCTTGAACCTGAGCAATCTGCAGGTGTGCTGTTACAGTCAAACACTCTATTATTCTCCATATGTATTAGTGACATTGGCCTCCACTGCAGCGGTTCAGGCAGCCAGTCAATTCCTCCTATTATTTGTGTCTGTGAGTCACCTGGCAGGATAACTGTATCGCTCACACACCGGCTCCCCGTGGGAATGTGATTCTGCTCGGCCATCAGTGTCACACACACACACACACACCTGCGGTCATCAGCGGTCGGCCGGTCTGTCCTGCACTGGACTGATAGCTGAAGCCCTCAGGACTCGGTTCAGCTGAAGAGATCTTCATTGATGCCCACAGGGCAGAAAACACCAGGTGTCGCCCCTCTGCTTAAGGCCAGTCAATATGGCCCGACTCACACTCACGCCTGCGGAGGGACAGTGATTCACCTTTTCATTACACACTGAATATTTAAACAGCACTGAGGAGGCTGAAAACTGCTGTTCTCCTTGCTGCCACTCGACCGGGCCTTCATCCTCTCTGCCTCCTCCTTTACTCCATTATATCTCATGATGGATGCTGGATAACAACACATGTGCAGTTTTATATATACATACATACACACATGATATAGTGTTTAGAGTGAGACGGAGAAGCCCACATCAATCACTGTCCAGTGCAGCTCTCGTCCTACAAACACACTGCCATCTCTTCCCTCAATCTCTCTGTCTCTGCAGCAGCGTTTATAGATTCTGCTGTGCCAGTGTGATTTAGTGTTAAAATCACAGAGTGAAGATGAGGCAGATGAGTGCAGTGGTAAAGCAACGCTGGTAAAAAGGGATTCTCTGCACAACTCTGTTTTTCTACAGTCAGTTCGCATGGACCTCTAGGACTACAAAACATTACCTTACAGTTTAATCACTGCCTAAATAACTGCAGTGTTGATGAAGAGACGGCTTGTGTTACACGTGCCATAGAGCTAAATGACACTGTTGTAGGACATTGATTTAATGCCAGAGAAGGACGAGCTCCTCTAGATGACTCCAAGGTTTTTTATTGTCCTCCAAGACCTATAACCATCGTACAGAGTTTTTTTCCTTAGTCACCTTCAGCTGCTCAAAGACATTCAAGCTGTTCACTGGGAGTTTAAGACATTCACAACACACTTCTGCACAGCTGTACTGTGAAAGCTCTATACAAATAAACTTGAGACGGACTAGAGAACGCCAGCTTATTCACTTCTGTTCATTGTGTTGGCTTTATTCAGTCAGTTACGTGCTTCAGAAATTATTATCTTCACTCACTTGATGTTTCATTCTCAGCAAACTAATTCTACTAATTCTGGGCATCTCTGTCTAAAATTAAAATCCATTTTCATGTTATATTGTGTGGTATTTTGACCCTCAATTGTCATTAACTGAATCTATGGGTGGTTCACACACACACACACACACTTATCTCTAAAAGAATGTGGTAAATAATGTTTGAGAGACATTCTGTGTTTATCTAAAAGGGCACCAGGGAAAAATGAAAACAATTCACTTCAATTTATTTGAATAGCACCTTTTACAATGCAGATTGTTGTAAAGCAGAAAAAAAAATATATATATAGTGCCTTACAACTTCCCAGACAGCAGCCAAGAGCAACAGAAGCAAAGTAAACCTGTCTAGACGACACAGAGAAACCTCATATACAACACAAACCCAGACTGGGGAAGCCCTCCTCTTCCTCTTCCTCTTCCTCCCCTTCCTGTATCAACATTTCAAGAACATTGAACATTAATTAGATGTACTTTCATTAATTTAGGTAACTAACCAAAAATATGATTTATTAATACAGTTTTTTTCATCTGCTTACACACATTTTCAAAACTTTGCCTCTTTTTTTCAAAACTTTACACACAAATCCAAGAATTGCACACACAAGATGCAAAATGCCTCACATCTCTTGCAAAATGAAGCACCGCATTCAAAATATCACAAACACATCTCAAAAGCAAACATTTGTCTTACGCTGCAAACACCTTTGCCATAATATTCTATTTTTGGATATATCAGTTATTCAGAACCTAAAGCTCTACTTTCATGAGCTCCTGTGTTCGTTTCTGTACAAGATTGAAAGTAATTGGCAGAGAAATGGTGAAAAATTCACGGTACACACACACACACACACACACACACATACATACATTGTTTTAACATATTGTATTTCCCTTCAGGCTTTTTGCTTTTCTGCTCTATTTTCACACATTAAAACTACTGACTCCCAAACGTCTCTCTCACACACACACACACACACACACACACACACACACACACACACACACACACACACACACACACACAAACCGCCAGATTCTAGCAGCCTTTTACATAACTTTCACACATATTCAAACTCCCAAATGCTGCAGTCACAACACTTCAAATGAAGTCTTTTGTGTTGTCCATTTGTCTGAACACACATTTGTCATTCTCCACATGCAGCTTGACACGGTGGTTCAGTCCCACTTCAAAATGCACCGAAACGCTTCATACGCAAACTTGTTCTACCCGAACACACACAAATGCCTCGTCACTCATAAAACAATGGTAGTATTATATAAGATTTAGTTAGTAATTTAGTAGTAATTTAGTCTGGATTTTTACAGACACCAAAATCAAAAAGGTAGCCCCATATTGTGTTGGTCCCACTACATGTGCAAAATAATTCAATATGCCTTATGCCAATATGCCTCTTTTCTGCATAATACAACAAGAAGCAAAAGAGAAGTGAAAAGAAAACTCAGTAATTCAGATAAACAAAATCAAGTGACAGCACATCAAGCAGAGTTCAGAGCAGATACAGGAACATCACCACACGTTCAGCTTCAGTTTCATATATCTGTGTTTATACAACAGTTCGTTCTGGTTCTCGAATCTGATTGGCTGAGAAGTCTTTCCAGCCATGCGATATTCAACCAGTATCGCCACAGAAACCGTTTCACCATTTGAATCACTCCGCTTTTTTACACGCATTTTTAGAATTTATGCGCATCTTGGCATTTCCATCCAGCATTTTTTTAATGTGATATCCCAAAAATCACACAAGAATTCTGTAGGTGGATGGAAACATAGCAAGTGATTTTTGGAAACCTGTAGTTCTCAGGCTGACCAAGCTCTCACGGTTATCATCTGCACACGCTTGCTGCGTCCACACAGAAGAACCTGCAGATCTGAGCTTCCTCTCAGGAGAGACAAACCAATTAAAGCAGAGAATAGACGGATCCGACAGGCTGCATTGTGAAGTTCTTTCCCTCATCTCAGTGCGGCAGCGTGAATTTAGAGGGTAGAGGGTGAAGAGGGAGAGAAGGGCGACTTTTGTGTCTCTGTAACAGGGGATATCGGCCTGTAATGCCCGAGCCTTACTGTTAATTAAGTTAAGGTTGTAGAGAATGGGACCTGAATTCAGGAGTGTGTGTGTGTGTGTGTGTGTGTGTGTGTGTCTTTGTTCAAAACACTGCAAAAACCCACGTTTGTGTTGTGACAGAGAGGGAAATCTGTTGGCCTGTTTCAGAGCTAATTGGAAGGCAGGAAGACAGAATGAAAAATAGATTTTCCAAATTAGAAAACAGCTGAGACGACAATGGCCATAAATCCAGAGAATATTATGTGAAGGGCAATATCAGCTCTGATGATTCATCATCATTTCAGTGTGGAGATGCATGCGGGAAACGACAACGTTAGCTTTAACTCCATGAGCTCTTCATCTGCACACTGACAAAACAATGAGTTTAATGAGCCATTTGTGTTCACTATCAGACTTTCATTTCATATATTACCATATGTACTCAGAAATGCATGCCAATCTCCCACAAGAGCTGCTGACCAGTCAGCATGACTTACCCTTTAACCTCACTGCTAGGGATGCTGGGAAATGTATGCCACGGATTACAGAGCATGGATTAGTGGAAACAGTAGTTTTATTGCACAGATAGCGACCTTGCTGCTTTAGAACAATCTTTATTGTATAAAGCGCTATAGAAATAAGGGTGACTTGACTTGACCAAGTGCATTTGCTTTCTAGCAATAATATTAGGTTACTATAGCAACATTTTAGTTAAGAGTTGAATTTTCAAATATATTGTCCAAGGTACTTTTCCATTTTGTTTTATGTAGTAATATTATAATTCTACTTGCATTTCTTGCTTTGAATCATTTGAACCCTTTTAACTGTCCTGCAGATGGCGCCGCGCGAGTGCCCTTGGCTTTCTACCGTGTAGGAAATGTATCGCGCGTAGTGTAATTAAGATGAAACTGCAGGGCTGAGTGGGCAGTGAACCCCAACCGGAAATAACCGGAATTCCGGATTAATCCGGAAGAATCACATCTCTAATTATTCTGTTAGTTGCTTGGTCGCTAGTTTCATAGTTGTAGTATCAACAGTATGTGAATTGGCCACTTTGTGTATGGCTGAGGATACTTTGCGTCACGTCATCGCCCGCTTTCGTTACTTCAGACACACCTCTGGTAGCACATGCTCGATTCAGGCCCAGAACAAGACAAGGTAATAACACCTGGAGAAAGCGTCTGTTAGCATCTGCAGTGGTCTGAATTGATGGATGATTTGGGTTTAGCAGCGATGGACAGCTGGGTGCCTTTAGAGCCCATCGTTCTGCCTTCTCCATCTTTTACATCTCCATGTTATTATCTGAAATTGCAGAACAGCCAAATCATATAGAAAGTCATTATGAGAACATCACAGGCAGCACATAAAGAGTCCATTTACATCAATTACTGTGAGCAGAAGTCAATGACGCGTCCCTCACGTAAAACACACACACAGCTCTGTTTGATGGGATTGAAAGTGCACATGGACAGCAGCCAAAACACAACACACAGCTGGGAGAGGACGATCACGCAGGTCAAAGGTCAGCTCTCTCTCCACACTATCGGCTGTAGTGAGTGCTGGGCTGTCACGAAAGATAGAGAGAGAGAAACAGAGTTTTGACTTTTAATCACTTTTTATTTTAGCAATTATTCACTTACAATGTAATCTAATTATTTTAATATACATAAATATGCACAAAATATATATGCACTCATTAAAAAAAAAATACATCACATACACATAAGAGTTACCTCATACAGTCACATGTAAAATTCCAACTTCCAGTTGACATAAAACATTCAAACCCCAAGTTTGAGTTTAAAAGTATCAAGATCTCCTACCATTGTATAATATGTGAACTCAACAGTAAGTCGAGTTCACAAGGCATAAGGAGTCGTTTGCTCTCAGAATTAAACGTTTTACTCCATTCTTCCAACAGTTAAAACATTGGCTTCAACCTTTCACACTGCAAGAATAAGTTCTTCCCTTACTGTTGGATCAACATGTCTATTAGTAGTTATTGCTCTATGTATTATCCACCATTGGAGATCACCAGTTCTCTTATCAATAGGAAGTTTATATAAAGTCCTCCAACTACCTTCATGTGATACATCATATCCCACTAATCTTTGCCATTTAGAGTCTGAAACACACTTTAATGATTCAAAATGCACCACTTTTACACAAGTATAATTCAGTGCTCTATTTCCAGAATTACAGAACAAATTAAGTTCTGGAGTTTTAAAACTCAACAACTCTCCTTCATCCTCCGGCCATTACCCCTTAACATGGAAACTCAATCATCTCATTAATACAATGTTGTTTTGTTTCCTTCTTCTTCAATAACTCAGACCTTAATCTTTCTACAACACAGAGTGAATTAATACCAAGCTTTACTGCAATATCCCTTGAAGACAACCATTCACCCTTACTTCAGAGAAGAGAGACTTTTATACTGGCTTTCACCATAGCAGCCTGCATTGAATGAGAGTTCAAGTTTTTCATAGGTAATGCAGGATTACAAAGAAGAGCTTCTTCTTTGATCCAAGATCCACTTAAAATACCTTGTTCTCGAACAATTCTCAAAACATTCATGAGTTTAGAACTGTCTTATAAAAAGGTGTTAATTAGACTAATTCCACATCATATAATTCATTAAAAACAAGTGGCAATCTAGTCCCAGTCGTCCTCCTCTCCTCAAAAGACCACAGGCCACATCAGCCCAACAATCATCCTTCCCATACAGAAGCCTCTGAGCAGCTTGTAGCCTACATCCTATATTAATTCATCCCCTTCATGAAGAGGCAGGTAAAGTACCGCTGACCTGTCTCAGCCAATGCTGACCTGTCCAAACAAAGTCAATGAATGTCATTAAAGGGATAGTTCACCCAAAAATGAAAATTATCCCATGATTTACTCACCCTCAAGCCATCCTAGGTTTATATGACAATCTTCTTTCAGACGAACACAATCCGAGATATATTTAAAAATATCCTTAGTCCTCCAAGGTTTATAATGGTTGTGAATGGGAACTCACATTCTGAAGACAGAAAAAATGCATCCATCCATAAAAAAAAAGTAATCCATACGGCTCCAGGGGGTTAATAAAGGCCTTTTGAAGTGAAGGGATGTGTTTTTGTAAGAAAAATATCTATATATAAAACTTTATAAATTCGAATAACGAGCTTCCGGTGGACGACCGTACGCATATTGCGCACGTCAATTTGGGCGGAAGAACAACCTTTGACCCGAACACAATGACGCAATGACGAACGTGGAGGCGAAGAGGAGAGAGCAAAACAAAACACTGATCACAAATTAGAAGTCTAAAGCGAGAAATTTTAAAGAGAAATGTCGGAGGATTTCGATATAAGAGAAGAGGAGCTTGAGTTTGTTGCCCAGCAGTATTTGTTTGAACCGTGAGAGGCGTCTAAGCTTACGATACTCCTACATCCTGAGTCATGCATCGCGTCACGGGTTACTCATTTGGCGCAAGTCAACTTGCGCATTCTGCGTACGGTCGTCTACCGGAAGCTCGTTATTCGAATTTATAAAGTTTTATATATGGATATTTTTCTTACAAAACGCATCCCTTCGCTTCAAAATGTCTTTATTAACCCCCTGGAGTCGTATGGATTACTTTTTTTATGGATGGATGCATTTTTTCTGTCTTCAGAATGTGGGTTCCCATTCACAACCATTATAAACCTTGGAGGACTAAGGATATTTTTAAATATTATTATTAACGTTCTTTATTCCGGGCTTGCAAACAAATTGCTTTGTAATAATTTCCCAAAATTTCATTTGTGTATTTACGAAGTCTGTAAACAGGACGTTAACACAGGCACACGCTGAAAAAAATAAACAACAAATAAATTTGCTTTAAAAAAATCTGCGACCCGTATCAGAATCGGACGATTTGCTTCTAATAAAAATTGGAATTGGCCATGAAAAATCAAAATAGGTGCTAATAAAAAATATTAAATAAAGCATTATTTAAAAAATCTAATAGTCTTTTCGCTGTAAAAACAAATACAGTTTTCTTGCAAATTAATTTGTTGTTTATATGGTTAATATTAATGCAACTATCAGCGCACTAAGGTTATTATAAGAAAAAGGTAATTCGGCCCGCACATGGTTAATTTTTTTCCAATCCGGCCCTCAAACTAAAATGAGTTTGACACCCCTACTGTAGATGCTATTTACACTAAGTGACAATAGCAGCATTTTCACGATATGATATTTACACTAGGTGAAAATAGCGATATATTCTATTTACACCTTGTAAAAGTAGCAGTTCTTTGCAAGAAGTGTAAATAGTAATTAGATGCTGTACATTGTATTGGCAGATACTATTTGCACCTCAGTATTTTTGTACATTAACAGGATGCAATAATATAGAGTGTGATTATATTTATTAAAATTATTAAATGGATGCTGCCTTATTGGGAGAATAAAACCCCTCACACCTTCCACCAACCCTACCCAATAAACACTTTTAATATTATTAAACACTTGTTCACATTTTATTTCCACTTTTTGAACATTATTTTCATTTTATTGAAAATGTATGTGATGAGAAAATAGGAGTGAGCTCTATTATTGGGCGAGCTCGGCAAAATGCGGATTTGACCCCACAGCGATCGCAGTAAAAGCCAAAATCACAAGCTCTACGCGCTGCTATTGTGCAACTGAAGACATTTAATTACACCTGTCCCTTTTTAAACTTGAGTGGCCCAACCAGACATTGGAGATATAGACTATATAGAATAAACGCCTATAGAATATTTATGAGAATTTATGGGCTACGCAAATTTAACCTCAATGAAGGTTAGCCTGGAATGAATGCAAATTCCCATGATAAACCTCTGGGATTTTGGAGCACCAACTTGTAATAGTAGGTCAACATAACTATTGCGTTCTTTAATTGATTCCCTGTCTTATTCTGCCCTCTAGTGGCTAATATCGAAAGTGAACATGCTGCTAACCCGACCCAATAAATACTAATAATACTAAATACTAATAATAATACTAATAAATACTAATAATGTTATTAAACCCTCGTTAGGCAGGTTATTTCCACTTTTAGAACATTATTTTCATTTTTATTGAAAATAAATGCCTTTCTGATATGTGATGGGAAAATAGAGAAGAGCAAACTCGGCAAAAGGCGGATTCGAAACCGCGGCGATCGCAGTAAAAGCTGGAATTGCGAACCAGCTCATTACTGTTGCGCCACTGACGACGTTGAATAGTGTGCGTATTTTATTAAATTTGATATACAATAATGAGTTATGTTGAAATGACTTATTATGTTGAAATAACGACTAAATATCTTGAAATAACGAGATATTATGTCGTAATAACGACTTATTATGTTGAAATAACGACTTAATATCTCGAAATAACGACTTAATATGTCAAAATAACGAGATAAGTTTTCATTTTTTTTCCCCTCCCCACCAAGTTTTTTTTTTTCACCATGCGGTTCAGGGCTTCCGTAATTATTTTCACTGATGATGCACTTCCATAACATTCACATGGAAGTAACAACTTTTATAACATTACTGTCCCTAATAATAACAGTTACATCATCAGCATTAAACCCACCATCAATGTTCCCTGATCAGTCTTTCGTTCTAAATTAAAATATTTTGTGGGTCCATCAGTGTCTTAGTTTTGAATGAATCATGGCACCTTTCACTTTATCATGCAATAAAGAATTTAGCTGGAGTTTCTTCTCAGAAAGAGAAGAATTATAGTCTGATTATTTCCACCTTTGTGTGATTAACTCGTTTGTGTTTGTCTATTTAAGCCCTGTGTTTTCACTCTTTCTTTGCAAAGTCTTGTTTGTGTTACAATGCAATTCTGAGTGCTTTATCCTGGTTCCTGTGTTATGGTCTCGATCTTCTGCCTGTTTCCCTGGATTTGCCTGTGTCTTGGACTCTGTTGCTATCTGGATTGTTTGTCCTGTTGTTTGGACCTTCTGCCTGTGTTTCAGAGCAGTTTGTGACAACAGCCTCCTTTTACTTTCCTTTTACAATCCCCATTCAAACTTATAACTCATTGCTATGGGTTTCTGAAAGAAAACCTACTGCAGTATTCTTAATATTAAAAAATTCTGAAACTAAAGCCTGCTTTTTATTATCCCTCAGACCACTGACATTTAGAGAACCTATTCTAAGTTACTTCATGAGATAGAAAGAATAGAAAGAACAGCAGAAAAAAGGGAGAAGATGCACAGATACATATGTGAAGCCATACATGTTTATTTGGCTTTTCCTTGAGTTTTCCTTTCATTCACATTCTTTTTACACTTTAGTCTGAACCATTTCTGCTGTGATTACAGAACGATTTTACAATTTATGTGGCCAAACTACAGAAGCAACAAAGTTATCCTTATCAGGGAAAAAAATCTCCTATATCTACCTTTTTCCCTTTAGTCTAATCCAAAAAAGCATTTATCTGTTCTACAGAATACAAGTCATCATTAGCTTTATAGAGTCCTGACATATCCGCCAACCTCTCGTAATCCTTCATGTCATCCTGACTCTGAGTCATAATATCAGAAACCACATCATCCTCCTCATTTGCATCATTAGCTCTATTACCACAACAGTACCATATACACTGCTACAACTCATTATCAACATTCTCACTCACCTCCAGTCCAGTGTCCTTACTCGTCTCATCCACGGGATCTCTGTCCAAGCCTGACTTCTCTCCTGGTTTCTGTTTCACTTCCATATCCTTACGGGCCAATGATCCATCCGTCGTACCACTAATCCTAGGTTCTTCCGATGTTTCCTTTTGAGGGCATGAAAGTCTTTTGTGTCTGTAATCCCCACATTCAAAACGTCACAAACTCTCCACACTAGCAAAAATAATGTACGAGCTGTCACCATCATTCACTCTAAAAAGACATCACATGTCTAAGCACAGGATTTTTACCTCCTAAAGAGATAGTTTTAACCGTGCTCACCACTTTTCCAAAGTGAAAGTGACATGTGAGTACATGCTCGGAATTTGTCCTCTGCATTTAACCCATGCAAGTTAGTGCACACACATTATGAGTACACACACTCTCTAACCATTAGGCCACAACCTTCAGGTTACCAGTCTGACTCTCTAACCATTAGGCCACGACTATCTTGCAACTTCATTTTCAATGAACAGAGGGACGTTTGAAATGATCACTTTTGTTGCCGGAGCAAACAGTGGAGAAGTGTTAACTAAAGTTATTTTCACCCACAAACCGTTTTCAATAACCGTGTTGACCAATGCTTCTATTTTGAGAAAAACAACTACAGTTTTGTTCATTCTCGAAGCCGAAACAATATTTTCATGTCCTACCTGCTCAAAAACCGCTAGCAGAACATCTTCAATAATAAACTATAAAAGTCAAGAATAAAGAAAAAACACACACAGAAGAAGCAAAAGCCTAACACTACTGTAGTCAAACAAACACACACACAAACACTGCGTGTACAAGCATTGTTTGTGATTTTCTCTTTCAACCAAGCCTATAACACAAACACCTGTAATAAACTCTTGAAGGACAGACAGACAAGTGACAGACTTACAGACAGAGCGATAGATGGACGGATAGGCAGACAGACTGAGATGACACTGTGATGCGTCTTTTTGTCCCGCAACACGACAGCCAGACAGGAAACGCATCACTGATCAAGCAGACAGATGCTGTGTGTGCTGAAGATGCTGTCAGCCACTACACAGACTGCCTGCCCTCTCAGGTGAGAAGTGTGTGTGTGTGTGTGTGTGTGCTCATCCTGCTCTCCTGCACTGCAACGCCTGTTAAATACACAACTCTTCTACTCATCCAACATACAGTCTGTTTGAATGAACGTCTTAAAGAACTCAAATCTGTACAGAAACAGAAGAGATCATCTCTTATCTGTGGAAATGCAGTTATTCACATCAGTAAGCTGATCACCTCACCTCATGAATCTCTGTTTTTTCACATGTTCACTATTTTAACCAAAAATATGAATGCTGGAATTAAATAAAGTTGCCCGCATCTGAACGGCCGGCGCTCCTGGGTAAGAGAGTAAATTGGCGAGCACTTATCTTCACGAGAAAGAGAGCGATATCACCGAGAGCTGCGGGGCTTTTCAACGAAAGCGCCGTCACACAGTTTTTCCCCGGCACTGAATAAAAAATTGGGTCTGAAATTTCACATTTGCAAACCAAAGGAGAAAAAGGCCATTAGAAAGGCAGCTAACAGAATCCTGCTTTCTGATATAGTGCGTATGAAATATGAAATATTCCCACCACAGACTGAACGGCCTGTGAGAGCTTTAATATTTTCTAGATCGTCACAGAATGTTCTGTGCTGCAGTTCGAGAGCTCGTACAGCTGGAGGACTCGTAAAAATGTCATTGTGCTGAATATTTTAACAAGAGAAAATATCTCACGTAGAATAATAGGACATTTTCTCTGGAGTCTGACAGAAGCGACTCGAGAGGATCTCCTCAAACTGGATCTCCTGTGACCTGGATATAGAAACACAGAAGGCACGTGTGTGTGTGTGTGTGTGTGTATGTGTTCTTGTATATATGGTTTATGAGGACACAAATGTGTACAATAACATGGGTATTACAACGTAAACATGGTTTAACGAGATCACTTCCCTTTGTCCTCGTAAACCTAATGGCTTAAAAAAACATACTAAACGGCTCTTTTTTTGAAATTCCAAACATGCAGACAGTTTCCTGTGATGGGCAGGTTTAGGGGTAGTGTAGGGGGAGAGAATGTACAGTTTGTACAGTATAAAAACCATTACTCCTATGGAGAGTCCCCGTAAACCATATATATAAGTAAGTATGTGTGTGTGTGTGTGGCTGTAGTGTGTGTGTGTGTGTGTGTGTGTGTGTGTGCGCATTACAGCATTACTATGCTGGTCCACCAGCTAGACCAGCTCTAACCAGCATAAACCAAATAACAGGTGCATTATTTTCACACACATTTGTGAATGTGTGTCTGTAGCAGATCTTAATAAACCAGTGAGGTGGATTCCTGTCAAATCCAGCCGTTCGTTGTTTTCTCAAGGTTAAACCCCATCAGATCTCAGAGCAGCAGAACACAGCACTGATGACAGCTAAGCTTCGTTTTCATCCGCATGCGACTGACCTGCGCGGATTTCCTTCAGCTGCTTTAACCAATAGCCATGCTGTTCAAACGGGAGCGTGTCTGTGTTCCCATCTACACTCCTGTGTAACACTGATGCTGACCCTAAGCCAGGGGACAGTAGAGCCTTCCATGTGTTCATTATAAATCTGGGGAATGTAGGACCCTGAGAATATTGGAAAGACTAGCATTCCCCAACAGCAGCAGACAGCATCCATATTACACCTTATTAAAAGATTAATTTCAGTCCAGTACAGTGAAGAGTGGCTCTCTGCTCCATTAGCATACACAGACACTCTCTAATAGGCTAATAACGATGCTAACACGCTCCTCTGGAGGGATTCTTTACTGTTAGCGCACTGCGTTAACCAGCATATTTCACTCTCTCCGCAGCCATAGTTGCTGTCATCTCATAAAATAATGGGCATCAGAGCTGCTCCTGCACAGGCTAACACTGTTCTGCATAATATTCCAGCTATCGCTAACAGGAACTGATGTCAACGCACTTAACAATGAGGTGTATGACTATCTATCTATCTATCTATCTGTCTATCTGTCTATCTGTCTGTCTGTTTTTTTTTTTCCAGCATTCTAAGTATATCTTGATCTTTCTAAAAACAATTTCAATTGATTTAAATTCTACTTTCTTACATTCAATTCTGCCTCCAGTTTAAAAGGCATTGTCAATTCAGTTCAGAATAGAGCTCAATGCTTTAGTTCAGATGAATGTTGTTTTTCCAGCATGTTGTACATGCACATCTCACACAGCATCTCTGTTCAGTGTCTCTCTCTCTCAACGGGGGCCTCAGAAAACTTCCTTTCTCAGTTCATCAAATATCTCTGATGCAGATCAGTTGGCTGTGTTCGATTTTTTTTAGCGAACATAGAAACACCAGTATGCTATGGTCTGTTTATGTACTCACTGGTTTAAGTGTTTCACACACAACCTCGACCCTTCGGATCCATGGCACACTCCTCTAACCGCGTGTCCCATCATACGCTGATGATCCTGACAGATTCATATCACAAACAGCGTGGGCTCAAGTGTGAGGCCTCCTAGAACGAAGCCATCTGTTCTGATTATGAGGACCCTAAAGGAGCCGCCTGTGTTGACTGAAGCGCTGCCCTAATGGAATTACAGAGAGTGTAATCCAGTCAGGCAGCCGCAGGGTCATCCGCACCTCTCCTCTCTCAGGACCCCTATTTACCTCCATTCGGATATGCCACCTGTCAGCAGAGAGAGACCAGCAGAATAAAGCAACGCTACGAACACTGCGCCGTGTTACGAAAATGTATTTAATCAGTTCTGCAAGGCAAGCTTTGTGATATTATGAGTCACACTGAAGGTTAGTGAATCTTGTGTACAGCGTTTGATGTCTGAATAGCTGTTATTGAAAGACATCTGCATCCTCGTTAGCTGTCCTGGTTTGTCAACAGTTCATTATTTATCTGTGTATTCATCTTTTAAGGTTTTAGAAAGCTTGAAAATCGTTTAAAACGTGTTATGACACACACACACACACACACACACACACACACATACCTGTGTGAACTCTTCATTGCAAATCATTTCTCTTTCAAGTCTGGAAATTAAATTCATTGCTTGAAAAGTCTGTGATGATGAAATCAGAGATGAATGATCATGAAAAGCCTATAGACAAAGCAATCGAAATTTGTGGAATAAAGAAGTTATTTTCTTTGTGTTCTTGTCATTTTGACTTATCCTTTCAGCTGACAGCAAGACAAGGTTATTCTCTAGGTCATTTCTAAAGCTGATCTACATTGATAAAGAGTGCTTGTGTATATGAAGACGCCATACGTCACTCAAGTGCTTTTAAACTACAAGTATCTCATCTTTTCCAGGTCTGTGTCAGGCTGCTGGGAGAGACAGAACAGCTAAACACACACACACACACACGCACACACACACACACACACACACAAGGAACACAACACACACACACACATTATATTCATCATATGATATCACAGACTGTTTTCACGTAACAAGGTTCAGAATATTGAACTGTGGACGACCATCATCTCATTCATCTAAGAAGAGCTCAATCTGTGTCTCATCCTTCCTGTTACACGTTTGTTTCAGCGCTCTGTCTGTATTTTAGCATTAATGTGAATGTGTCTCTTTCACTCCTCCAGTTCAGCGGCTGTTTGATAGAGACAATGAAGTCAAACCAAGTGCACCTGGAACCGTCATTGCCGTTTCCAGCTAATGAAAAGCAGAAATCGATAGCTGGGATTTATGGGGAGGAAATCAAATGCCTCTTTGTTGGGCTGACGGAGGGAATGTCTGTCTGAGAGCAGGACTCTAATGGAGCCGTTTGGAGAGGACACTGACACACCGCTGGGCCTGGAAATGCCTCACTTGAGTCGTGTCCGTCCCCACGAGAGATACAGACATCACCATTACTGACTCTAGAGAGTTAGGAAAGAAAGAAAGAAAGAAAGAAAGAAAGGACCATGACAACCAATACTGAATGATGACACTGATACTTCAATACTTCATCAATGCACCTGCTTCTATTTGCACTGTAACCATTATCTACCATTTCTTCACAATCAGAGCAGCATCTGTATTTACTGTAACTTATTTGCACTAACTGGTCTACCATCTGCATCTTAAATGCACTTTGTATATACAAATGTATACTTTTATATACATTTATACTTATATTGGTATTTGCACTTCAGGTTTGGTGCTTCTGTATTTCATTAGCTTTGTACTGTACTCTGCACATATGATAATAAAGTTGAATCTAATCTAATCTTAAACTGTGCCAATAAAAGATAATGGCCCAGTTTCACAGACAGGGCTTAGCCTGAGCCAGGATTAGGCCTTAGTTCAATTAGAATATTTAAATATCTTTTATAAATGATCACTAGAAAAAAACATTACTGGTGTACATCTTGAGTCAAAACAATGGCACTGACATATTTTAAGATCTGTCAGTACAAGTTGCTTTCAGTTAAAACAGCTCAAACATGCATTTTAGTCTAGGACTAGCTTAAGCCTTGTCTGTGAAACCGGGGGTAAAGGTTTTTAGGAAAACAATTAACATGAACCACATGATCAAGCTTGCAAAACAAACAATACATTTATTCAAATGCCATAACATCATGCAGTCAGTCTCCAGAAAAGATTTCAAGATGCTTGTGTATAAAAATTTACCACAGTAATATGCCTGCCTTTTTGAAAATTACATATATCTGGAAGCGTTAAATAACAGCCAATGCATCATGACTGACTGTGTCTGTGTCTCTGTCTGTCTGTCTGTCTGTCTGTCTGTCTGTGTGTGTGTGTGTGTGTGTGTGTGTGTGTGTGTGTGTGTGTGTGTGTGTGTGTGTGTGTGTGTGTGTGTGTGTGTCTGTGTCTGTCTGTGTGTGTGTGTGTGTGTCTGTGTCTGTCTGTGTGTGTGTGTGTGTGTGTGTGTGTGTGGAGCCAGTGATGTGATCTGATCTCACTCTGTCACACAGCACAGATGAATCACCTGTGTGTTAAATTCACCATTTAGAAATGGCCAATCAATCGTGGAAGCCGTTTAAATGTTAATGGCTCAAAATTGTTTTGTGGGCAGTTGATGTAGTTCCTTGTTTTCAGCTCAATGGGTGCTGAAACCCCTCGCAGAGATTTTATTAGCAAATAAGCCTTTCCAGATGCACTTATTCCTCGGCTGAAAAATGTCTGCACAAAAATTGATCAAGGTGGAAATGAATCCTGTTTAACCGTGGCCATCACACTAAATAGAACATAAAACACACTTGATAAATCAGATCCAACAAAGATGCCTTTCCTGTTTTTACCATGACATTTCATTAAATACAAATAAAATATCCAGCAAGTGCAACGTCTCTCATATAGTCATACTCGCTTCTGCTCCGATCAGCCAGTGAATATCATGGAAAATCAGACAGCGACACAAACAGCACAACCAGAAAGGAGAGAGGTCAGATTTGACAACATCGATCTGAGAGCCGGAAACTGAGAACGTAACTCAGGAAGGACATGCGGGAACATAAGAAAGCCATTAGGACAGTAGGACTGAGTCTGACAGACCCATGAACTTCAGTCATCACTCGAGACGGGAACAGGAAAGAGGTGTCACCATGACAGCGATGACTGAGACACAACACGTGTCAAAGGTCGTGTAAAAGTCCAGAGGTCGCATTATGGATTTAACAGACAAGAACTTCCTATGATCAAAAATTTAGTGAACACATGCTCCACATGCTATAATAATAGTAAAGAATGTGTTGGAGTGTCCAGAACAGAGAGAAGACAGGCCGGCTCTCAGTGGGGACGAGCTGATCGTCTCCTGGGGTTCATATGGAGTTTCAATTGTATTGACAACTCACAGCACTTGACTTCACTGCTCTGTAGTTTCTGAAGAGTCACTTCAACCCTTTTTCTCTTCTTTGCTGATCCTGATTGACAGAGAAAGGTAAAACAGAAAGAAATCATCACCTCTCATTGGACTGAGAGGACAGGAGTGACATACGATGGCAAAGCTGTAACATCTGAATGCATCTGAACACCACAAGACAAGATCATTTACTGCTCGTGAGGAAAGAGACCGAACGAGCCTTCAGCTGGAATCAAAAGACGAAGAGATATGAGAACGATCAAAGGTCTCAACTCACCAACCCATTCTTTACTATTATCATCACATCTGCAGAGCAGAAACAATCAAGTCATTGGCAAGTGATCATTATTCTCACAGTCTAGATTCTGGACATTCATCAACCAGCTTCAGCGTCTTGGGATGCTTTTAAACTCTAGCGTGATTATGAATTTCCTTAATGAACTCATTTGTTTTCAGTTTTGCAAAGAAGTTAATATAGAGTGATCAGGCATAACATTATGAGCACTGATAGGTGAAGTGAATAACACTGATGATCTCTTCATCACGGCACCTGTTAGTGGGTGGATATATTAGGCAACAAGTGAACATTTTATCCTCAAATTTGCTGTGTTAGAAGCAGGAAAAATGGGCAAGCGTAAGGATTTGAGCGAGTTTGACAAGGGCCAAATTGTGATGGCTAGACGACTGGGTCAGAGCATCTCCAAAACTGCAGCTCTTGTGGGGTGTTCCCGGTCTGCAGTGGTCAGTGTCTATCAAAAGTGGTCCAAGGAAGGAACAGTGGTGAACCGGCGACAGGGTCATGGGCGGCCAAGGCTCATTGATGCACGTGGGGAGCGAAGGCTGGCCCGTGTGGTCCAATCTAACATACGAGCTACTGTAGCTCAAATTGCTCAAGAAGTTAGTGCTGGTTCTGATAGAAAGGTGTCAGAATACACAGTGCATCGCAGTTTGTTGCGTATGGGGCTACATAGCTGCAGACCAGTCAGGGTGCCCATGCTGACCCCTGTCCACCGCCGAAAGTGCCAACAGTGGACATGTAAGCATCAGAACTGGACCACGGAGCAATGGAAGAAGGTGGCCTGGTCTGATGAATCACGTTTTCTTTTACATTATGTGGATGGCCGGGTGCGTGTGCGTCACTTACCTGGGGAACACATGGCTCCAAGATGCACTATGGGAAGAAGGCAAGCCGGTGGAGGCAGTGTGATGCTTTGGGCAATGTTCTGCTGGGAAACCTTGAGTCCTGCCATCCATGTGGATGTTACTTTGACACGTACCACCTACCTAAGCATTGTTGCAGACCATGTACACCCTTTCATGGAAACGGTATTCCCTGGTGACTGTGGCCTCTTTCAGCAGGATAATGCGCCCTGCCACAAAGTAAAAATGGTTCAGGAATGGTTTAAGGAGCACAACAACGAGTTTGAGGTGTTGACTTGGCCTCCAAATTCACCAGATCTCAACCCATTCGAGCATCTGTGGGATGTGCTGTACAAACAAGTCCGATCCATGGAGGCTCCACCTCGCAACTTACAGGACTTAAAGGATCTGCTGCTAACATCTTGGTGCAGATACCACAGCACACCTTCAGGGGTCTAGAGGAGTCCATGCCTCGACGGGTCAGGGCTGATTTGGCAGCAAAATGGGGACCAACACAATATTAGGAATGCTTGGCAGCATATAATGTTATGCCTGATTGGTGTATATCATCTACAAAACTCATTTCAAACATTTAAGCAGAAGTTTTGTGTATAATGGTTTAGCAATATTCTATGTAGACACAGTCATGCCAATGAAGTACTGTAAATTGAATTGAAATGGATCAGTTGAGTCTGATGTGTCCAAACCTTTGATCGGTGGCGTATGTGTAAAAGTTGAGAAACGTCTGGATGGTTTTCGTACACCCACGATGAGCAGCAAGCATCTCTCATGGAGGGGGGTATGACAGAAGTGTGCAATATACCAGGTTATCGCTCATTACCCAGCATGCACGCTGAGGCCTGACGAGAGGCAGACAGAGCAGCAAGCCTCCAAACCCCTGGACTCATTCTGTAATGTCAGGCCATGCCAATCACATCACCCAAACCTTCGCTCTTCTGCTCGTCCTCCCTTTCACTCAAGGTTCTTCAGAGGCAGAGAGAAAGATCAGTCCGTCAGAGAGCAGCGACACGGGTGTCTGCGTTTCGTGGGAAATTCAGACGCTGTGAGTGGAAGCGTAGTACAGACCCTCATACTGAACCTTCACAGCAGCTCTGCGCATAAATCAGGGGAAGGTTCATCTGGAGCAAAAACAGCTTTCTGCATCACACATTTCATGCAGTCAGTCACATTTATGGCTCAGGAAAACCACAGTAAATGGCTGGATTTGAGCAGAACTTCATAGCAGTGTAGTTGCGATCATTGCGGCCGTCAGCTAGTTGTGATGCATATGTACCACATTCACCATCTAATGACATCTAATGACATCTAATGGCACTGGCCATTTTCTGAAAAGTATGAGCTCTGTGGTCTGAAATGTTCTTAGATTAGGGAATCTTGAGGCCTGTGCATCCATTACTGTCTGACTTGCTTGAGCATTTGCTAGCTTTTGAGTCATATGCATACATGGGGGTTAGCAAAGCGCTGACATTAGCATGACGTTAATGGGGCTGTCAGTAGGGGTTTCTCGTTCCAGAGTGGCCTGTTTCTGTTCATATCAGTCTGACATAGTAATTGCCTTTGGCTGACATAAATGTCCAGATCGAAGTGCAATCAAAACCGCAGTGCATTTTTGGTGATTGGTTGGTGTTTATGAATCGTTTACCAGGGCTGAGAGATTTTAGTGTGGAGTAGGTCATTATTTCACACAGTCACTGACATGCAGAAAGAACAGTTTGAAAGTCAAAGATAATGTCAGTGATGGTGCTGATGGTTTCATTCACACAGGTCTCTGTAAAATGATTCATCTTAGAAACACACACATATACATACATACATACATACATATACCATACAGACTTTATCAAAGAATTTGCTGATTTTCTATCGGAGTTAGTACTAGCTGCGGATAAAGTCCTTGTTGTTGGTGATTTTAATATCCATGTAGATAATAAAAAAGACGCATTGGGATTGGTATTTACAGACATTGTAAACACGTGTCAGGACCCACTCATTGTCGTAATCATACTTTAGATCTAATATTGTCACATGGAATCGATATTGATGCCGTTGAAATTCTGCAGCAGAGTGACGACATCTCAGATCATTATCTAGTCTCGTGTATACTACATTTAGCCAAGGCTGCTAAACTGCCTCCCTGCCACAAATATGGTAGAACCATCACTTCTACCACTAATTATTGCTTTATAAATAATCTTCCTGATCAGTTTCATCGCCTTAGCATACCAGATAGCTTAGAAGACCTCGATGTTGCAACAGAAACTATTGACTCTGTCTTTTCCAGCACATTAGACTCAGTTGCTCCTTTGCGCTTAAAAAAAGATTAAGGAAATTAGTCCAACGCCATGGTACAACGAGCACACTCGGGCCCTTAAGAGAGCAGCCAGAAAAATGGAGCGCAGCTGGAAGAAAACAAAACTAGAAGTTTTTCGCATTTCGTGGAGAGAGAGAATGATTGAGTACAGAAAGGCCTTAAAAACTGCTAGATCTGCTTATTTTTCAAATCTTTTAGAAGAAAATAAACACAACCCTAGGTATTTATTTGATACAGTGGCTAAATTAACAAGAAGTAAAGCTTCAACTTCTGATGTTTCCAAACAGCACAGCAGTAATGACTTTATGAACTTTTTTACTTTCAAGATTGACAATATTAGAGAGAAAATTGTAACCATGCAACCGTCTACTACAGTATCGTGTCAGACAGTGCGTTGTAGTATCCCTGAGGAAAAATTCAATTCATTTACTGCTTTAGGAGAGGAAGAATTGTCTAAACTTGTTAAATCATCAAAATCAACAACATGTATGTTAGACCCTATATCAACTAAGCTATTAAAAGAAATGCTTCCAGAGGTCATAGATCCTCTTCTTAATATCGTTAATTCATCTTTATCACTAGGATACATACCAAAAACTTTTAAGCTGGCTATTATTAAACCTCTTATTAAAAAAACACAACTTGATCCTAGAGAATTAGACAATTACAGGCCAATCTCAAATCTTCCTTTTCTGTCAAAAATACTAGAAAAGGCAGTATCACCACAACTATGTTCCTTTTTAGAAAGAAATAGTATCTGTGAGGATTTCCAGTCAGGATTTAGACCGTACCATAGAACTGAGACTGCTCTCATTAGAGTTACTAATGATTTGCTCTTATCATCAGATCGTGGTTGTATCTCTCTATTAGTGTTACTGGATCTTAGTGCTGCATTTGACACTATTGATCACAATATTCTTTTAAATAGACTTGAAAATTATGTTGGCATTAGTGGAATTGCATTGTCATGGTTCAAATCATACTTATCTGACCGTTATCAGTTTGTAGTAGTAAACGAAGAGATGTCATATCGATCACAAGTTCAATATGGAGTACCGCAAGGCTCAGTACTAGGACCGTTGCTGTTCACTCTGTACATGCTACCCTTGGGAGATATCATTAGGAAGCATGGCGTTAGTTTTCACTGTTACGCTGATGATACTCAGCTCTATATTTCTTCGCGCCCTGACGAAACTTACCAATTCACAAAATTAACGGAATGCATAGCTGATATAAAAAATTGGATGACCAGTAATTTCCTACAATTAAATTCAGAAAAAAAAGAGATTCTAATTTTTGGACCAAAAACTTCTTCACGTAATAACCTATAATACTGTCTAACACTTGATGGCTGCTCTGTTAAGTCTTCGTCGTCAGTTAGGAACCTGGGTGTGCTCTTTGATACCAATCTTTCATTTGAAAGCCATGTTTCTAGCATCTGTAAAACCGCATTCTTCCATCTTAAAAATATATCTAAACTACGACATATGCTCTCAATGACAAATGCAGAACAGTTAGTTCATGCGTTCATGACCTCAAGGCTAGATTACTGTAACGCTCTACTGGGTGGTCGTTCTGCTCGCCTGATAAATAAACTACAGCTCGTACAAAATGCAGCAACTAGAGTTCTTACTAGAACTAGGAAGTATGACCATATTAGCCCGGTTCTGTCAACACTGCATTGGCTTCCTGTTAAACATCGTATAGATTTTAAAATCTTGCTAATTACTTACAAAGCACTAAATGGTTTAGCTCCCCAGTACCTGAGCGAGCTCCTAATTCATTATAGTCCTTCACGTCTATTGCGATCTCAAAATTCAGGCCAGTTGATAATACCTAGAATATCAAAATCAACCGCAGGCGGTAGATCCTTCTCCTATTTGGCACCTAAACTCTGGAACAATCTTCCTAGCATTGTTCGGGAAGCAGACACACTCTGTCAGTTTAAATCTAGACTAAAAATGCATCTCTTTAACCTGGTATACACATAACACATTATCAATTTATATTTTCAAATCCGTTAAAGGATTATTAGGCTGCATAAATTAGGTCAGCCGGAACCGGGAACACTTCCTATAACACCAGATGTACTCGTTACATCAGAAGAAGAATGGCATCTACGCTAATATTAGTCTCTCTGTTTATCCCGAGGTTTACCGTAGTCAACCGGATCCGGGCCGTATCCAGGTGAGATCGAGGACCTGCGCCTTGACACGACCACACCGCAGCCCTGAAGTATCAGCAGAGATACATTTGATGGAGTTTGGGTTCCTTGCCGCTGTCGCCTTTGGCTTGCTTAGTTGGGGACACTTGACATTTGACTTGACATTTGCTATTCAACAGTGCTTTGATCTGCCTGCATTGACACTATTCTTTAAGAGCTGCTGTGCAGCCAAATAATGTACCAGTTATCAATGTAAAGCTGCTTTGACACAATCTACATTGTAAAAAGCGCTATATAAATAAAGGTAAAAAAAAAAAAAAAAAAAAAATTGAGTCAACTAGATCATCCATTGTGAAGGCCTCATCGACACGACAGCCAGTGGCACAGTTCCTCAACAAACCGTCCATACCGGCGTGATGAATACGACCCTCAACTGGATGGAACTGGAATAAATACTTTGACTGTTGCGATCCCAATCGGACTTATGATAGCTGCCTGAATCATAAAAAAGCACTGTTCACTGTTGGCCAGAGGAGAACTGGCCCCCCGACTGAGCTTGGTTCCTCCCAAGGTTTTTTTCTCCATTTTAACACCTGTTTGCCACCTGATGTCACCTGTTGGAGTTTGGGTTCCTTGCCACTGTCTCCTTTGGCTTGCTTAGTTGGGGACACTTGACATTTGATATTCAACAATGTTTTGATCTGCCTGCATTGACACCATTGTATGCAAACTGAACTGAGCTGGACGATGACATCACTGTTCACTCCAGTGCTGATATAGATAAATTAACTAAATTAATAACTATTGATTCTTACAACCAAATGAATCAATACTGAATTTACTTAAGATGGACAATGACACCATTTTCTTTAAGAGCTGCTGTGCAGCCAAAATTATATGCCAGTTATCACTGTAAAGCTGCTTTGACACAATCTGCATTGTAAAAAGCGCTATATAAATAAAGGTGACTTGACATATATGCAGAGATGGGCATAAAAATGTAAAATTTGTAAAAATACAAAATACCTCAGTTGAAATGTATCAAAATAAAATGCCAAAAATTGTGTGGGGAAAAAAACATATTTAAATACAAATACAGTATTTTGTGAAATTGGACATTCAGTCAAGTATCACTATTAGGCTGAAATCTATCTGGACATATTGCCTGCCCAGTAGGAAATACGTAGTAAAAAGGGGGGTTTTCAAACACCCTCACAGTCTTTACATCACCATCATTACTTCTCACTCAGTAACAATTACTCAGTAACACAAAATCAAGTATTTCTTGAATGGCTGATGATATGGTCAATTCGATTCCTTTTACCTCCACCAACTTTTCAAAAAGACTGAGTTTAAGGTGTAATTTTTGCACAAAATGCCAAATAGCTGCCATTTCTGACCAGGTTACACTGCAGCCTATTATTTGTGACGAACACTACTAAATAAATCACAAGTAAAACTGTGGGAACTCTTCCAATACCAGTTTCAATACCACAGCAAAAACTAATACGAGACTAATTAACGAATGTATAATGTTCTCATGCAATTACTGAAGACAAGTAAACAGTCAGTAATAAAATAACAAAGAAACAAATGACAAGCAATAGGACAAATAAATACAATAGAACAAGGATATAAATTAAAATAAAGAGTGCTAAGTTTTTAAGGTTTGTCTACCTAACAGAAGTAAGAAATACTACAGAAATAGAATAAAGTAATTAAATGTCAAATAAAACACTGCATAGTCTTCACTGTATGAATTAAATGCACACTGATATTTATTAAAGCTACAAAAGTTATTCAGTCAACAGCAGTGAGTGATTCTTTTCTTAGTCTTTTGTTATTTGATTAACATTAATGACACACACAACAGCAGGAATATTAGGCTGCTGTCACTTTAGATCTAATATACTGTGACACATCCAATTCTCTCAACTGTTTACCTTCACTCAAGACATAAACTGCTTGTGTTTACATGAATAATCAGATTTTGGCATTTTTTTGTGTGTATTTGACTGTTTAGCCGTGCACAGAAAGCTGCCTGTCATTGTGTGAATACTGTTTTCTTTTGCGGTGAATTGCACTTTTGATAACTCTTTTTAACATCAAGCATGTCCTGCTCTTTATTACTCGTTCGTGCTTGTTTCTTTAACACTCTAACGTGTCAATAACTCCTTCCCGCTAAAAGCTGCATGGATATATTTGCATAACGCAATATATAAATGAATCAATTCACACTTTACACCATCGCCACACTTTATATATCATCATATTACCCAGTCCTAGCAAGCAGTAATGCTTAAAAATATTTGACTAGCTACTGATAAAACCTATTAACTATCAAGACTGACTGGTTAACGCTATTTTTCCCTAGCCAGTGCTCTTTTATTCCTTCATGTTAACTGAAGGCAAATACGAATTATGTTTCATTTTAACCTTAATCAACAAGTAGAATCCACTGCTAGATGGAGTCATACGGCTGCAGCTCACTGCAGGAAAGTTGAGGTTTGGGGGCCTGAACTAGTTGATACAGAAAATCAGCAGCCTAATGAAGAGGTTGACTTGAAAATACTAAACTTAAATGTATTTAAATAAATTACATTTGATTTGTTTTTCAAGGGCTTTAAAACACAAATTAGTAGTTTGACATTACATATTTTAAATACATGTATCTGAAATACTGCCCATCCCTGTATATATATATATATATATATATTCATTTGTTGTCATCATGAAAAAGTCATGCATTCATTTTGAATATTAGTGATACACAGCAGTCATATGCTGAATCTCTCAGTGTAAAGCAAAAATTGGAACATTTCAATTTAGAATGACATTTTTAACATTTAAAACAGCTTGTATTTAAATGCCTGTAATATACTTGACAAATCTCTCTTTTCAGCTGGAAAAGGAGAGGCAAGGAATGAGGTAGTGAATGTCTGATTTTGCCTTCAGCACCAGTTACTATAGTATACAGCGATATGGCAATCTCTCTCTCTCTCAACATGTAATGAGTCATTAAACCTTGCCACACATCTGCTTTTAAAACCCCATCAAACTTCTCATACATATCAGAAATTCAGTCCATTTAAAGCAGACAGACAGATTTGCCATTCAATGAACTGACATTGCCCATTTAAAACACTGTAAGCCACTTACAGCACAGACACTTAGTCCATTTAAAACAGACAGCTAGCTAATGCAGAAGTTAGCACGTTTCCCAGTGAACTCTACGATCCATAGCCAGGTCTTTATCTCTCATTACTGCCTGTCGAGCGGTCCTGCCGTCCCTACACACGGCTCTAATCCAGCTGATAGAGCTGCAGTCCTTAAACCGGCTCTTCACGCATTACTGCCGACTACCAGGAACAGACTACAGAGAGAGAGAAAGGGAGTTAGACGTGGAGAGTTGCTCTATAGGTGAAACAGACTCAAAACGGTTTGAATGTGAAAAAGGTCCAGATTAGAAAGGAAAAGTGGAGCAAAGGCAAGAGCCAGAAAAGTGGTTATGGGTTTAAAAGGGAAAGTAGGTCAAGCTAAATAAAACCGGACAGTATGTTTCACCGCTGACCTGTGAGAGTCAAAGACAGTGACAGCAAACTCCAACCACTGTCTGCAGCAGCTATGAGTTTGCTTTATTATCTGATAACCCGGTGGAGCCGATGGTGGGAGGAGCCAAGGCTGCAGCAACAGGTCGACAGGCCGTGTGTGTGTGTGTGTGTGTGTGTGTGTGTGTGTGTGTGTGTGTGTGTGTGTGTGTGTGTGTTTAGTCCTGGCTGTGTAAAATAGTCTTGAGCTCCAGCAGTGTGGAAATGAAAGCTAAGGCTCACTGATTTTCTCCTATTCTCTCTCTGTCTCTCTCTCTCTCTCTCTCTCTCCTAGAAACACCTTTTTTTCTATTTTTTTTTTTTTTTTGTGATTTACTTTCTAAAGAATCCTTTATGAAACTTCAAGAAGGTTAAAAGAAAGCTCTTGTACCACACTTTGCCAATGTAAAATTTGCAGGTACAAAAAACATATTTTTTTTACATTTTGGTAGATGCTGAAACATACAGTATGGACATAATGGCAGCATCTAAAAGCAGTAGTACATAATTACAGCCATAAAAAAGAATGAATCCTTCATATCATTAATATATTGCTATAGTCACATTTTTAACATTTTTACACATATTAGATCCCTTAACCCAAACTTAAACACAACACTTTTCAATAATATAAAAAAGAAACAAAAGTGTTGTAACGCTCAAGATCCAAAGCGCGTGCACCACTGATCTTTATAAGTAACTTCATAAAGGCTTACTGAGATGATACAGACGGAACAGACATAATAAATTTCTCATGTTAATATAAAAGAGGTGTGTGAACTCGCAAGTACAATGTCAGGAGAAGTAATTTGCTCTGGCCCCCTTCCTGTTCGTCGGAGTGATGAGATAGTTAGCAGATTATCATCACTCAATGGCTGGCTGTCTAAGTGGTGTCCGCAAAATAATATAGGTTTCATAGACAATTGGAAAAGTTTTTGGGGCAGACCTGACCTGTTGAAAAGAGATGGTATTCATCCCTCCCGGGATGGTGCTGCTCTTCTCTCTAGTAATATGGCACATAGTCTTAGAACTGAAACATGACAAACTGGGGCCCAAGTCAGGAAGCAGACAGACTGGCTAAACCGACCGTCTGCTAGCTGCCTCACGTTACAGAAGTCAGATAATTCAGATAACTCCCAACACATAGAGACTGTGTCTGTACCCCGAATTAGTAAAAACAAAAAACTTCCAAACCCATTTAATGGTAAAAATTTAATTGATGTTCAACAAATAAAAAATAGAGATAATAATGCTAAACAAATGATAAAACTCGGGTTGCTAAATATTAGATCCCTTTCTTCAAAATCACTTATTGTTAATGATATTATCAAAGATAATAATCTAGATGTGCTGTGTTTGACAGAAACTTGGCTAAAACCGGATGATTACATTACTTTAAATGAGTCTAGTCCTCAAGGTTATGATTATCGACACAATGCCCGTGAGAAAGGCAAAGGGGGTGGTGTTGCTGTAATCTATAGTAATACTTACAGTATTAGTCAGAAGTCTTTCAAATATAATTCCTTCGAAGTGATGGTACTTTACGTAACATTATGTAAGTTGACATTTGTGCTGGCTACTGTATACAGGCCACCAGGACACCATACAGACTTTATCAAAGAATTTGCTGACTTTCTATCGGAGTTAGTACTAGCTGCAGATAAAGTCCTTGTTGTCGGTGATTTTAATATCCATGTAGATAATAAAAAAGACGCATTAGGATTGGCATTTGCAGATATTCTAAACTCTATTGGTGTTAGACAACACGTGTCAGGACCCACTCATTGTCGTAATCATACTTTAGATCTAATATTGTCACATGGAATCGATATTGATGCTGTTGAAATTCTGCAGCAGAGCGATGACATCTCTGATCATTATCTAGTCTCGTGCATACTACATTTAGTCAAGGCGGCTAAACTGCCTCCATGCCATAAATATGGTAGAACCATCACTTCTACCACTAAAGATCGCTTTATAAATAATCTTCCTGATCAGTTTCATCGCCTTAGCATACCAGAAAGCTTAGAAGACCTCGATGTTGCAACAGAAACTATTGCCTCTGTCTTTTCCAGCACATTAGACTCAGTTGCTCCTTTGCGCTTAAAAAAGATTAAGGAAATTAATCCAATGCCATGGTACAATGAGCACACTCGGGCCCTAAAGTTAGCAGCCAGGAAAATGGAGCGCAGCTGGAAGAAAACAAAACTAGAAGTATTTCGCATTTCGTGGAGAGAGAAAATGATTGAGTACAGAAAGGCCCTAAAATCTGCTAGATCTGCCTATTTTTCAAAACTTTTAGAAGAAAATAAACACAACCCTAGGTATTTATTTGATACAGTGGCTAAATTGACAAGAAATAAAGCTTCAACTTCTGATGTTTCCAAAGAGCACAGCAGTAATGACTTCATGAACTTCTTTACTTACAAGATTGATAATATTAGAGAAAAAATTATAACCATGCAACCGTCTACTACAGTATCGCGTCAGATAGTGCATTGTAGTGTCCCTGAGGAAAAATTCAATTCATTTACTGCTTTAGGAGAGGAAGAACTGTCTAAACTTGTTAAATCATCAAAATCAACAACATGTATGTTAGACCCTATACCGACTAAGCTATTGAAAGAAATGCTTCCAGAGGTTATAGATCCTCTTCTTAATATCGTCAATTCATCTTTATCACTAGGACATGTACCAAAAACTTTTAAGCTGGCTATTATTAAACCTCTTATTAAAAAACCACAACTTGATCCTAGAGAATTAGTCAATTACAGGCCGATCTCAAATCTCACTTTTCTGTCAAAAATACTAGAAAAGGCAGTATCATCACAACTATGTTCCTTTTTAGAAAGAAATAGTATCTGTGAGGATTTCCAGTCAGGATTTAGACCATACCATAGTACTGAGACTGCTCTCATTAGAGTTACTAATGATTTGCTCTTATCATCAGATCGTGGTTGTATCTCTCTATTAGTGTTACTGGATCTTAGTGCTGCATTTGACACTATTGATCACAATATTCTTTTAAATAGACTCGAAAATTATGTTGGCATTAGTGGAATTGCATTGTCATGGTTCAAATCATACTTATCTGACCGTTATCAGTTTGTAGTAGTAAACGAAGAGATGTCATATCGATCACAAGTTCAATATGGAGTACCACAAGGCTCAGTACTAGGACCGTTGCTGTTCACTCTGTACATGCTACCCTTGGGAGATATCATTAGGAAGCATGGCGTTAGTTTTCACTGTTACGCTGATGATACTCAGCTCTATATTTCTTCGCGCCCTGACGAAACTTACCAATTCACAAAATTAACGGAATGCATAGCTGATATAAAAAATTGGATGACCAGTAATTTCCTACTACTAAATTCAGAAAAAACAGAGATTCTAATTTTTGGGCCAAAAACTTCTTCACGTAATAACCTAGAATACTGTCTAACACTTGATGGCTGCTCTGTTAAGTCTTCGTCGTCAGTTAGGAACCTGGGTGTGCTCTTTGATACCAATCTTTCATTTGAAGGCCATGTTACTAGCATCTGTAAAACCGCATTCTTCCATCTTAAAAATATATCTAAACTACGGCATATGCTCTCAATGAAAAATGCAGAACAGTTAGTTCATGCGTTCATGACCTCAAGGCTAGATTACTGTAACGCTTTACTGGGTGGTTGTTCTGCTCGCCTGATAAATAAACTACAGCTCGTACAAAATGCAGCAGCTAGAGTTCTTACTAGAACTAGGAAGTATGACCATATTAGCCCAGTTCTGTCAACACTGCATTGGCTTCCTGTTAAACATCGTATAGATTTTAAAATCTTGCTAATTGCTTACAAAGCACTAAATGGTTTAGCTCCCCAGTACCTGAGCGAGCTCCTAATTCATTATAGTCCTTCACGTCTATTGCGATCTCAGAATTCAGGCCAGCTGATAATACCTAGAATATCAAAATCAACCGCAGGCGGTAGATCCTTCTCCTATTTGGCACCTAAACTCTGGAACAATCTTCCTAGCATTGTTCGGGAAGCAGACACACTCTGTCAGTTTAAATCTAGACTAAAAACGCATTTCTTTAACCTGGCATACACATAACACATTACCAATTTATATTTTCAAATCCGTTAAAGGATTATTAGGCTGCATAAATTAGGTCAGCCGGAACCGGGAACACTTCCTATAACACATGATGTACTCGTTACATCAGAAGAAGAATGGCATCTACGCTAATATTAGTCTTTCTGGTTATCCCGAGGTTCACCGTAGTCAACCGGATCCGGGCCGTATCCAGGTGAGACCAAGGACCTACGCCTTGACACGACCACAACGCAGCCCTGAAGTATCAGCAGAGATTGAGTCAACTAGATCATCCACTGTGAGGGCCTCATCGACATGACAGCTACGACACAGTTCCTCAACAACCGTCCATACCGGCGTGATGAATACGATCCTCAATTGGATGGAACTGGAATAAATACTTTGAATGTTGCGATCCTATTGGACTTACGATGGCAACCTGAATCGTAACAAAGCACTATTGGCCAGAGGAGAACTGGCCCCCCGACTAAGCCTGGTTTCTCCCAAGGTTTTTTTCTCCATTTAAACACCTATTTGCCACTTGTCTGCCACCTGATGTCACCTGATGGAGTTTGGGTTCCTTGCCGCTGTCGCCTTTGGCTTGCTTAGTTGGGGACACTTGACATTTGACTTGACATTTGATATTCAACAGTGCTTTGATCTACCTGCATTGACACTATTCTTTAAGAGCTGCTGTGCAGCCAAATAATGTACCAGTTATCAATGTAAAGCTGCTTTGACACAATCTACATTGTAAAAAGCGCTATATAAATAAAGGTGACTTGACTTGACTCATGCTATTCTTCAGGCAGGATCATTTTATTTAGCAAAATATCTCAGCATTGACTGATGTGTCCAGGTCGCACTCACTCACCATTATATGTTTGGTTTAAAACGCAACTGCTCTCATGTTTTGCGGCAGGACAGCAATTCTGATATAGCGACACAGTAGCAGTATAAAACATACATATCCATTGGTTCAATATGCGTCACATAGCTAAACATGGGACATCATTTTCAAATATCTCCGTTTTCACAGTCCACACTACAATGCAAAAACAGCGTTTTCAAATTTATCCACTTGGGAGTGCGTTTTCAAAAAGCTTGTTTTGCAGGACAAAAAGGCGTCTCAGTGTGGATGGAAGGCCAAAACGGAGACAAAAAAAATGCGTTTTCAAATGAAAATGTATTAGTGTGGACAAGACCACAGTATATTGGATCTGTGCACAAACTCTTAAAGTGACAGCAGCCTAATAAACCTACTGCTGCCCATCACCTTAATCAAAAAAACAAAAGACAAAATTAAGGAAATCCCTCTCTGCTCTTGTAACGTTAATTGTAAACATTAATCTAAGAATCCAGTGTTGTTTTTTACGTTTAATTATTACTTTATTTAATTTCTGTAGTGTTTCATACCTGAATACTACTGTTAGACCCACCTGAAACACTTAACGCCTTGTTTATTTCATGTCTCTTTATTCTAATCTGTTTATTTGTTCTTATTTTATTACTAACTGTTTACTTGTCTTTTTTTGTAAGTTTAGTTCAGTTTTAAATAAAGCCTCCCTGTGCTGTGTGAAAGCTATTGCAGCAAAATTACCCAAATTATTTAAAAAAAGAGAGAGATAATAATAAAAATATCTGTATGGCAGTAGCCTTTACATGGCAGTTTTTCCCGTGGTATCGAATATCGATATTTTTCAAGGTATCGTATTGAAGTTAGAAATTCCAGTATCGTGACAATTCGTGCGCTATTTCTCTGTTCTTCCCTCAGCACACGTACACAAGCACAGCACACACACAATTTGCATGACTGTTATCTAGGGACATTGCAAACGCTAATGGGCTGTTCATAATATAGAAAAGAAACAGAAAAGTGTACAGTAATTACAATAATTTTAGTTACACATTACAATATACAATTATATAGACCAATGGTTCCCAAACCTGTCCTGGAGGACTGCCAACACTGCACATTTTGGATGTCTCTCTCATCTAAAACACCTGATTCAACTCATCAGCTCATTAGTAGAGACTGCAAGACCTGAAGTAGGTGTGTCAGATAAGGGCGACATACAAAATGTGCAGTGCCGGGGGTCCTTCAGGACAGGTTTGGGAACCACTGATATAGACAATTCACTGATGATTTACATACTTTGTCATAACTCCTCTTGAGGCGGCAAATTTAGCATTTTTAACGAGTGCAGGATTTCACTGTTATGGAGGTTGTAGATGAAAAATAAACCTTGAATTTGGTTCGGTTTCTCACACAACACAATCATATAGATTTTGAACATTTCAATTACAGCACAGGAATGATTTTATGGTGCATTTGTGGTCGTTTTTATTCACAGCATATTAAGAAACTGCTGTGTCCCACAGCAAACACATAAATATTAGATTTGTAATGGTTAAATGATTACAGAACTTCATTTTAGGATCTTAAAGTCTTGTTAACAGTTATGTTCTGCTTTGAAACGAGATGCACCAGAAGTCACAGAACAGAATGAAATGTTATAATTTCAAGCCAAATAAATGAGCCAATTGCATTTTCATTTTTTCTTCATCACAAGCAACTCAATGTTTATATATTTGTTTAAATACTGATATATTTCTTTCAGCTTGTCACATAATTGAGGTCTCACTTTTGGTCTGATATGTTGGGGTAACATTACAGTAAACAAGTGCCAAAAATGTCCCAAATCACCTCAAATCACCCTACATTACACAACAGTCCCATCATGGCGCGTCAGTTGTGCTTGTTTCATGAGTTGAATATGGAAGGCGTAAGACGTAATGTAGCGTTTTGAACTGCGAGAGTTTTACACTTTCTTCGTAAGTTGAATACTGAAGGCAGTCTGGCGGAAGCTAGATATTTTACTTTATTACGTGTTAAATATGGATATTTTCTTACACAAATGCATCGCTTCACTTCAGAATGCCTTTATTAACCCCCTGGAGCCGTGTGGAGTGCGTTTATGATGGATGGACGCACTTTTTTGAACTTTAAACAGGTGGTTTCCGTGCACTGCCATTTTAAAGCTTTGGAGGATCAGGGTGATTATTAATATAACTCCGATTGTATTTGTCAGAAAGAAGAAGGTCATATACACCTAGGATGGCTTGAGGGTGAGTAAATCGTGGGGTAATTTTCATTTTAAAGTGAACTAATCCTTTAAGACACTTCCTTTAAGATGTGACAATAAGATGGAAAAAAACAGCAAAATAAATAATAAATGATGAAAAATAAGTGCATAGACTGATTCCATAAAGGTAAACGTTGCTTTTGCTAAAGGTCTGTGAAAAAATGCAGCATTTTGTGAAGAGAAAAAGGAGGAGGAGGATGAATGTAAGAGAGAGCAAAAGCTCTCAGTCTGTTGGATGTGGAGTGTTAATGGTTTGCTGATTGCTGTGCAGTAACCAGCTGTTAGCAGGTAATTGCGACTGAAGTGTGTAAAAGCCCTGACGCCCCACACGCAATTCAGACTCCATCAGCGCACCCACACACACACACACACACACACACACACACAGCTGCAATATCTGTCATATCACAACAGCAGTGCTGGCTTTGTGGCTTCATGACTATTTTGCTCTGCTTTTGTCACAAAATCTCATAAAAAAGCATAAATAAAATCAAGTAGTATGTTTTCCCTACATTTTCATCATTTCAACCATGAAAGACTGATGGAAAACTGGCACACACAAGATTTTTCATTTCTTTTAACATCTTGTTGGTCTCAGAAGTCCATTAGAACTGCTTATGTATGAACCTGTTATAAGATTTGAAACCTGAACATGTTTTACTGAAAAAGACCATTCACAGTCACTGGAAACAATGAAATCCAAGAAAGACCAAACTGACCCTGATATGAGACGTGGAAACCTCGTAGATCGATAGACAGAAGGGTTAGCAGAGAGACGCTCTCTCTCTCCCGCTCTGTGTGTGAACCATGAGGGTTGCCAGGCGACAGGGTTGCCTGGGAGCATGACTTTGATGGACAGTCACGGTGTAACAGATTGGAGCCCCTGCCGTTCACAGTTTCACTGCAGCCGTGCAGACGCTGCAACAAAATGGCCGCCACTGCTGATCAATGACTGAGGAAGGCAATTAAACAAACTAGAGCTCAGAGAGACCTGGAGACTTCAAACCCTGTGGCCAAGAGCAGCACAGCCACCCACACACGCACACATGCCCACATTCATCTCAGCGGCTGTTATTGCTGCTGGCGGCTCTCAACAGGAGAGTGATCAAGTCACACGCAGTTCAAAGAAAACTTCATCTTGTGTGGCTCAAAACAGGAAAAAAAAAACCTCAAATGTATAACCTTCTCAAACTATAACTTGCAAATGTACACTTTTATAAATGTAGAGCACTTTTTTTGCTTTCCACATGGAATTCATACGATCCTTATTTATGTTAAAAATGTTTTTATGCAGCACATTTACATTTACTCATTTAGCAGATGCTTTGATTGAAACTGACCTACAAATAAGGAGCATCTCATGCAGGTGACAGAAAGCCAAATGAAACCAGATTTCTGTACGAGGTCTCTAGATAGAGAGCTGTTTGCCAGCTTTGCATTGAGGGTGTTTAGAACGTCCTTCCCTCGTATCAAGATGACTGAAGCTCCAGCATTTACTTCACTGTAAACCTGACATGATGCCTCATGTTTAAAACATAACCTGCTAGCAAACGATGATGTATGGAAGGAGATGTTAAGCAGTGACAAGCACTTTACTCGGAAAACATGAAATAACACTTCATTTCAACATTAACTTACCCGATCCAGTCTCATTAAAAGCATGTTGTGAATTAGAAATCCACTGTCCTGTTTCAGTTGGTTCAAATGATTCATGGAGTTCCAACACAAATGATTAATGCTGCAGAAAGTGATTTCTGAGAAAGTGGATCGGACCGAGCAGCACAACGCACCTGTAGCCAATCAGCAGTAGGGGGCGTGTCAATTCATGATGGGGGAGGAGAGAGAGTGAGCCAATCAGCAGTAGGGGGTGTGTCTAACCATGATGGGGAGCAGAGAGTGAGCCAATCAGCAGCAGTAGGGGGTGTATCCACCCATGATGGGGAGAGAGTTAGCCAATCAGCAGTAGGGGGTGTGTCCCCCCATAATGGGGGAGGAGAGAGACTGAGCCAATCAGCAGTAGGGGGCGTGTCCACTCATTATGGGGGAGGAGAGAGATATTTGAAGAAAGACTGAGAGACATTACAAAAGAGAACAGCTCCTAGGAATATTACTGGAAAAAGAAGTGTTATGATCAGGGATATGAAGGGTTATGATCACGTGTCCATTTTTTCATCTACAGAAGTTTAACGCTCATGTTTGTTTCATTTGAAGTTACCATAATGGTGATTGGTGTTTCCATTAGTTGGGCTCTTAACTCTTATAGTATGTTTGTCTTCTCTGGCTGCTGTGACCGTGTGTTTGTCAAACACATTTGCAGTAGAAGTGAGATGAGATGATGATTTTTAGCTATTGATGGTTTTATAATCACTGTTAAATAGCCTGAATCACTGATATCATTTGAATGTAGTAATTGTGTTGTGCCATTAATACATTTAAATTACAAATCCTGTTTTATTGCAACATGAGATCACATTGCACTGCAGAAATTAGTTAGAAAATTGAAGATAAAAACCATGAGCAGAAAACACCACTGAAAAACACAGATGTGAGCAATCAGCGTATGAATCTCAACAATGGTGACAACAAAATATTCAATCAGATCAACTCTGGACATCACAAAAAGCTACTAAAAACCACAGCAAAAAATAAAAGCAAATAGTTAGAATTGAAAAAACAAAAAAACAATTGTACTATTGTTCCCAGCATGCATTGCGGCATGACACTTTTGACTGTCACCATTGTTAAGATTCATGTGCTGATTCTTGATGTCTTTGTGTCATCTTAAAAGATTTAATTAAAAAAAAAAAAAAACATTCTAACTGATTTCTGCAATTTATCTCATATTGCAGTAATTCAGGGTTTGTAATGTAAGTGTATTACACTGCAATTTTTCTTATTTAGTGTTTTTGTCTTGCTTCCAGTCTAAATATCTAAAAAATTCTTAAATCCAGATGCTTTTACTAGATAAGTAAAATGATATAAAAAAAATCAAAATGAAGTGAGTTTTTGCTTAAAACAACCAAAATTATCTGCCAACGGGGTAAGAAACATAATCTTGTTTCTGTTTGAAATCTTGATTCTTGTTTCTCTCCCAAACAGAAACAAGATTATATATTTATATATATAGGGCACTATACCTATATGTTGTGCATTTTAACATTATATATGTTTTATAAATTTAGTTAACAACAGCACAAGCACACTTGCATGTACTAAAACATTCACCAAAAATCCAATCATAATCTTTCATGTCTTTACAGAAACAACATACGTATTTCAACCTAACCACAGGTTACTCTTCGGCACAGTGGTAACCCCAAAAACTCAGACATACCAGAAACCATTTTAAATTCCAAAATAATAGAACATTAAACACCAACAGATCGCCTCTTATATTAATATTGAGCAAAACACATGAAATAACACTTAATTTTATCATTTTTGCTATGCAAGAGTGTCTATGATTGGAAAGATCATAGACCTGCAGCGGTCAACCTGAAGCTTTCACCTGCACACCCACTGAAGCTAAGCTGGGTTGAGCCCGGTCTACATCTGGATGGGAGATAGGGTAACTGCTGGAAGAGGTGTTAGAGAGGCCAGCGGGTCTGATCAACCTGTGGCCTGAGTGGGTCCTAACGCCCCAGTACAGTCGCAATAAGCTGTACTGAATAAAGGGTTAACATAAACCCCAGAATATAAGGAGTGTAACCCCGGTGTAAAATAGTCCATACAGCACATCACATACCGCCTAACGCCCAAGTACAGTCGCCATAAACTGTACTGAATAAAGGGTTAAAATAAACCCCAGAAAATAAGGGGTGTAACCCTGGGGCAACAATAATCCCTACATTACATCACATTCCATGCAGGTAGTTAGATAGTTAGTTAATTTCAGATCACAAATGATATAGTACTTTATTTAGTTCTTACAACTTACATGGAAGCACTCTATTTAATGTTTTTGAAAGAAGTCTCATATGCTCATCAAGCCTGCATTTATTTGATCAAAAATACAGAAAAACAGTAATTATTACAATTTAAAATAATAGTTTTCTATTTCTAATATACTTTATATTATTTATATTAATTCATATTATTTATTTCTGTGATGCAAAGCTGAATTTTAATCAGCCATTACTCCAGTCTTTACTTTTACATTACACTTGTGATGAGAGAAACAAAGCTTTTCAAAGCTTCGAAACAGTTGAACCAATTGTGCAACAAAAACTCCAGCCAAACATGCATGAAAACACCTTTTACAAAAAAATAAAAATAAAATAAATGAAAAATAAACAAATAGATAAATAATAATAATAATAATAAATATAGCTGCAAGCAGCGATAGAGCAGGAAGAGCAAAAACAGCAGGAATTGAACGTATATGAAAAACAGCTGATTTAGAAGTACAGGTGAGAATGAACTCAAAATGAGCAGAAGTTCAGATGAGAATGAACACAGAATGAACAAAAACACACTTATGTCCAGGGGTGTAGTGTGTGTGTGTGTGTGTGTGTGTGTGTGTGTATACAACCCCCCCCCCCCCCAATATTTCAACATGAAAATCACAGTACATCAAATGAAAAATATGTAGAATTAATTTATTTTGTAACAATAATTTTGTTCCTAATCAAATATGAGTTTGTCCATAATAAATCAGACAAAAAATACTCCCCCTCCATTGAACCGATTGGTAATGAAACAAAACTGACAGTCATTGAGATCTTGTAAAGTAACGAAACTGACCATCATTGAAATCTCGTAACAAAATTAAACCAATTGAGATCTCTCAACCGAACAGAACTGACTATCACTGAAATCTTATAATGAAACAAAACGGTAACACTTTACAATAAGGTTCATTAGTTAACATTAGTTAACGACATTAGTTAACATGAACTAATAATGAACTGCACTTCTACAGCATTTATTAATCTTTGTTAATGTTAATTTCAATGTTTACTAATACATTATTAAAATCTTGTGAAACTAACATGAACAAACAATGAACAACTGTATTTTCATTAACTAATGTTAACGAAGATTAGTAAATACAGTAAAAAATGTATTGTTCATGGTTAGTTCATGTTAGTTAATACATTAACTAATGTTTAATGAACCTTATTGTAAAGTATTACCAACAAACCGATCAGAAGTTTAAAAAAAAAAAACACAAAACATTATTTTAAGATGACACACAAAGACATCAAGAAACAGCACATGAATCTCAACAATGGTAACAATAAAAAGTGTCATGCCGCAATGCTTGCTGGGAACAATAGTACAAAACTCCCAGAATGCATCACAGCATGAATAAATTATGCAGCTGAATTGTCCTATTATTTTCTTTAATTCTAACTATTTGCTTTTATTTTTTGATTTGTCTTTTAGTAGCTTTTTGTGATTGTCTGAATATTTTGTTGTCACCATTGTTAAGATTCATACGCTAATTGCTCACATCTGTGTTTGTCATTGGTGTTTACTGTTTTCTGCTCAAGGTTTTTATTTTCAATCTTCTAACTAATTTCTGCAATACAGTGTGATTTCATGTTGCAGTAAAACAAATTACATTTGTATTTCAAATGTATTATATTATTCTATAAATAATATATAAATATTTTGTGGCTCAGAAAATTTTTCGTGGTCCAGTTCTGGTTTATTTCTTTGCTCTTGGCTGACATGTGGCATTGCTATGGCCTGCTTGTGGCTCAGATCTGGCAAACAGGAGCGGTCTGCCCAAGTGCCATCATTCCACGCCACATGTGGCCCAGATCATCATGCCACGCCTGGCAGATGTAGGCCGGATCTGGGTCGGCACAAAGTTGCCATCTGTGTGGAACTACTTTCTACCGCCACGGATTCAAAGCTGCCGTTGATAGTTTACAGACACTCACAAGCCTCTAACTCCAAAGCGTCACTTTAGAACTAGCAATGACAGCTTGGGCTCCTTCAGTGAAAGTTATTAGTGTATTAGAGTATTTCTGAGTATTATGAGCAGACATTCACACTAACTGGATCAGCTCTTTCAGATTAAGTTTCAGAGGTCGTGTGAGATTTTAACTAGCGTAAAGGTGATGACTTACAATCACATCAGCACCGACGCTGTCAGCCATATAAATCAGTCCGCTGTGGAAATGCCAGTGTCATCATGAGCACATCAGTCTCACATCAGACCGCCGCTTTGTTTGCCTGAAATGTCACGACCCCAGATAAAAGCACCATTGTTTGCTATTTGAGATACAAGCATCAGTACACAAGTTAATTAGAAATTAGTAATGAAGAGAAGCTGTTGGTGTGTGTAAGACAGTAATTGATCCGGTGTCCATGCAAGCATGCGCTGTAAGTTTGCGTTCGAATATCTTCCCTCTTGTATAAGCCAGTGCCTGTTGTCTTTTATCTTTACAATAGAGAGTCTTGTTGTGGGAGTTATTTCTTGCTTTGCTGCCTAAAAAAAAAAAAAAAACGGAGATGTTCCCTCTGAATAATCTACACACCTAGTTCATTTGAAGCGTTTGATTCTGAACCTGGAGTGTTTTCTCTCTTATTTATGTTTATTTAGGCATATTAGAACACTGAAATCACACTTGTATCCATATCCAGAGAGGATTGGAACAATCATTACAGACAGATCTAGATGTAGTAGAGCTGCTTACACACACACACACACACACACACACACACACACACACACACTCACAGTTGGGTCTCGTCAGTAGTCGGCAGGTGAAGGTGTGACAGAGGTCGCTCTCGACAATCTTTCACACACAAACACTGTCTGACTGTCAAAAGGACAAGCTGCAGTTTATTTTCTAGCCTGTGAAAGAATGTGTTCTGGTGCTACACAGAGCGTGTGTTACGGTGAGTTCAGGTGAAGGAATAATCGACAGCATTTGTGCCATAATGATGATTATGGTAAGACACTTACAAACTTTTTATTTGAGCAGTAAAGGGTTCACACCGTTATGACAACAGTTGTACATCTGGATACAACTTTACACAGAAAAGGTTAGTAAGCCATTTCAAACTAAAATCAAGTTAACATGCATTTTGTTTAGATCTTGTGGCTAAAGTGCTGTAAAGCAGCAGTACCTTGTGATGTTTACAGATAGGTCCCATTCACATCCATCGTAAGTGCCACACAGTAACAGATTTCTCTTTATTTTGTTGAAGTTATGCTTATTTAGACAGTAGGAGGACAGATAGAAACCATGGAATGGGTTAGGAATTGGATTGGGAAAGGATCTCAGCCGCACTGGCTCCGAGTTCTGCCTTTTTAAAGAAAAACAGGGACAAGTGGAGAATAATTCTGTGGCAATCAACTTTATGCTACATATGCTGTTGATTGAGCTTAACTTACTGAATTTATCATCTTCATTAATAACCATCAGACCTCAGTCAAAAGCACAAACATCAGAAAGATTCATATATATACATGATGGGACACCATTCCAGACACAACTCTGATGCCACGTTCCAAGTGGAGGAGAGAATACCAGTTTTCCACTTCCGTCTCACGTCACGGTCACATGTACACACCACAAGATGGCACCGTGACTCAGCAAAAACATTCATATAAGTCATGAACACAAAACAGTAAAATATCTTGTCAGTACCGTCGCAAGGGCTGTGCCAAGTGTGCGACCGCACAGGGCCTCACGGCTCACGCCAAAGTAAAGTGAACAGCTGACTTAATGATGTAAAGCCAATAGTTAAAGTTCATGTTTTTGTCCTTCGAAATACTATAATACTATAAAAGACAGTTAAAAAATGAGATTATGTCTATCATGACTGTATTATTCTGCTTGTTAAAAAGTGTATTATGCTTTAACTTACAATATTGCTCTGTGCGTGTGACCGTGATCCATGCGCATACATGTCAGTCAGCGCGGCATCACACATCAAGTTCATAGAGAGCTTTATTCACTCCATTTTAAATTCTGATTTTGTCCGCCTCTGAAATGGATCAATCAATAGATATCCCTTTATATATAAAGTCTTTGTAGATATTACCCGAGAAGTTCAAGTAAATACGCTGGAAATCCGCGCTCGTTCAAGGATGTGTGTTTATTGCATGGATGGAGAAACCATGGACGCCAGCAGGATTTCATCTGACGGTAAGCAAAAAAGGGTTTTTTATTAAACACTAAAAAGTTAAATAAGCATATATAACCTAACTATTACGCACCTTTCGGACCATCAGTGAGAGCAACGGCACCGCAGAACGAGTGTATCCTACTCTATCTCGTTTTAAACATTTTTAAATCTGAAAACTCCAACAAGCAACGAAATTGTCAAACATCCATTTAGCGCATGTTCACAAAGGAAAACAAAACAAAAAAAAACAGCGGTTTGTCTGTTTTACTGACAGAAATCGCTTCAGGTGATTCAGTAAGAGAGCAGTACAAATGAATGCGAGTGGATTCAGAGTTTCAGACCATTTTGCAAACGTTTTACCAGTTCATAATTTAGAATATAATTTAAGCATCAAAATGATATGTGCACAGTGCAGTTACACAGCTGTTAAGCTGAATATACGAAGCGAAGCAAACTTTTTTTCTTAAATATCCACAACACAAACAAAAAATTATTCATCACTACAAGACCACCGTTACTATAGCAAGCCAAGTCTTTTTTCCATGACATGCCTAGTCATTTCTGATTACCAGATAAGTACATTTAAAAACACAGTTGTGACTAAGTGATACGCCATCTTGAAAATGACATCAAAAAATGCTTCTCACTGAGGTTGAAAATGATCGAACTTAGAGTGCCGTTCCAGTCATTATTTTTCAAGTAGGTGGTGGAAAGTTGTCTGGAACGCACCATTGACCCCTAAAGGGCAACCAAAAGCGGCCAAAGGCTGGAAGATTGATTGACAGGTGGGTCAGGGTTGATTTTAATGGAAAGGTCAAACTCCATTAATGGTGTGTGTGTTCGTCAGTATGCCCTGAACAAGCCCACTCTCATTTCTTGTTTGTCTTTCTTTCAAAATATGCTAATACAGTTATGAGTACTGAAGCATTACACCTGTCTGCAGTTACTGACGTGTTTGAATGTGTGTAATCACCGAAGGACGAGGTGAATGATACAACCACATTAGCACAGAATTCAGGAATGGAAACCTCAACTCGACACTGGGGCGTGGGAGAAGCAATCTAGAGCCTGCTCTTATACACAGCAAATTAATAGAGCTGTTTCATCTGCACACCAAAGGACAGCGAGAGCGAGTGCAGGTGATGGGTGATTATCTGAAACATCTAATGGAGCCTTCTTATTTCACTGCAGAAGTAACCATAGCAACAGGAAGCAGCCACAGACACAAAATGGCAGGTCCAAGCAGGAAAAGAGGGTTACTGCGCGAACTGAATACTGATATTCCTGATGAATCCGATCTTCATGCAGAAGGAACTGGATTAAATATTTTAAATGTTCCGGTCCAGTCTGACTTCTGACCTGTAACGCTGCCTGAATCATAATCATGCACTGTTCGTTGTTGGCCAGAGGAGAACTGAGAGACTGAGCCTGGTTTCTCCCAAGGTTTTTTCTCCATTCTGTCACCTGATGGAGTTTGGGTTCTTGCCACTGTCGCCTCTGGATTGCTTAGATGGGGACACTTAATATTCAACAATATTATTGATCTGACCATGGGTAACATAAATATTATAATGTTTTAATATTTAATAATAATTAATTTATTAATAATTCATAATAGTTTTACTCATTAAGAGATTTGTTCGTGAGGGAATAATCAGCCTGTACAAATACAAGAAATCGTGAATATAAATAATTGGGAATCATGTAAAAAAAAGTGCACATTTCATTTAACTATTATAACTTTTATGTCGTTTTGGTTGCTTGGCTGTTTTCTTATAAAGGTCCAGAAATTCGTCAAGTTTTTCGTCAGGTGTCTTTTTTTAATTATATGATGTCACTACGTTGCTGTCTTAACGCCAGCCAATCACTGCATTGCTGATCGTGGTTTCGAGTATCGATACATCTGCCCTTTTCAAGGAACACAAGAACACGCAGTAATCGCAGACATCTTAATCCAGATATTTTAATCCAATCCGCAAATTCGTTTGAAGAACCAAATTAGCCAGAGTTCAGTTATCATGATTAAAAGATCTGGCATCTGTCAAATCATCTCAGATGTATTAAGCGAGGTATGAAGAACGGACCCCAGTAATGTTTTTTCTAAGGAACGTTTATAAAATCTACTTAAATGCCCTAATTGAACTAAGGCCTAATCCTGGCTTAATCTAAACCCTGTCTGTGAAACCAGGCTTACAACTCATAAAAATAATAATTTCAACTTCCTTTTATAAGTAAGATTATAAGAGATTCAACTTGATTTTTAAGTCAGTTTTAATATAATTTAAGTTAAAATGACTTGTACAGCAAATTTGGTTATACTTAATTTAAAACAGCAACAGAACTTAAGTTTTAAGATGAAATAAGTGGAATGTTTTTATAAATTGTTGTTTGCTGTTTTGAAACTTGAAACTGTGCTGCGTTATATTTTTTGTAGTAAAAATGTGGTAATTTGGCGAGCAGTTTTCATACTCTACACCCTGTTTTATGAAGGTCCACCCTTGAACATTTCTGGCCTTGCCCTGATACATAAAAGAATAAAGCTGAGCAAAACCTGTACTATTTTGGCTAAATACAAATAATGTGAGGTCCATTTTTTTTTTTTTTTTTTTTTTGAATCAGTTTCATTTAGACAAATATGACACAAAATAAAATTTAGATTACATGAAATAAATTTGTACTGTTATAAAAACACAAATGTGTGAACAATAGTGTAATGAGTCCAATGAAGGCGAGCAGAAGCTGAACACAAGTGCAGTATTTATTCAAATAAAACGTGAACAAAATAAAGACTTGACTTTGAACTAAACTTGAACATGGACATACATAAACATGCACACTGAAAAAAATAGTAAGTAAAATTTACTTAATTTTTCTTTCGTAAGTTTTTGCATGCATATTTTTTAAGTAAATTTCAAATATGGAATTAAGTAACTCTACTTAACTAAGTTAAGTAAAATTAACAAAGAAAATAAGTAATTTTAACTTGGCCAATAAAAGGTTGAGTAAATTCTACTTAGTTGAACTTTCTTTTGCAATACATTTTACTCAAACAATTAAACCACACTTTTAAAGAGTATGCTTTACTTAGAAACATCTAAGTAAATAATACACTAGTTATTGCATAGACACCATATCTACATAATCAAAGCAACGTGGCGCTTCAAAAAAGAGACCTCAATACTTGGTACACAATACACAATGACGGTAACATTTGATGGATCATTTTTGAGTGTAAATGTGCCATTTTGAGTAGAAAATTAACTCACAAAATGGCAAGTTACTAAACATAACCACAAAAGCAATGATAAAACAGTGTAAATACAGCTGGAAAACAGCGAAAAATCAACCTCTTTAATTATTCAAGGCCCAGTGCATGATGGGAACACCAGTATCAGAAAAGTTGAGTAGTTTTACTTAATTTTATAATGTTGATATTTACGCTTTAATTTCTACAAGCTTAAATTGAGTACTAATATTGTATTTACTTAGGTTTTTTAATTCTTGCCTGAACTTAACTTTTTCATGTAAAAATTACATTTGTTTTTTCTGTAGTATTTACTTCACCATAAAATCATTTTTTACAGTGCATAAACAAAACTCACCAACAGTGGTGACAGGGAACAAAGCTAGACAAAAGACAATAGGAGGGCCATATTATATATATATATATACACACACACACACACACACACACACACACACACACACACTACCGTTCAAAAGTTTGGGATCGGTAAGATTTTTAATGTTTTTAAAAGAAGTTTAGTCTGCTCACCAAGGCTGCATTTATTTAATTAAAAATACAGTAAAAACAGTAATATTGTGAAATATTATTACAATTTAAATATAACCGTTTTCTATTTGAATATATTTTAAAATGTAATTTATTCCTGTGATCAAAGATGAATTTTCAGCATCATTACTCCAGTCTGATCACATGATCCTTCAGAAATCATTCTAATATGATGATTTGTTATCAATGTTGAAAACAGCTTCATATTTTTGTGGAAACTGTGATACATTTTATTTTTCAGGATTCTTTGATGAATAGAAAGTTCAAAAGAACAGTGTTTATTTGAAATAGAATCTTTTGTAACGTTATAAATGTCTTTACTGTCACTTTTGATCAATTTAATGCATCCTGGCTGAATAAAAGTATTAATTTCTTTCATTTCTTTTCAAAAAAATACTGAACCCAAAACTTTTGAACGGTAGTGTATAATGTTACAAAAGCTTTGTATTTCAGATAAATGCTGTTTGTTTGAACTTTCTATTCATCAAGGAATCCTGAAAAAAAAAAAAAAAGTACACAACTGTTTTCAACATTGATAATAATCATAAATGTTTCTTGAGCATCAAATCATCATATTAGAATGATTTCTAAAGGATCATGTGACACCGAAGTAATGATGTAACGATTCACTTAACTCACGATTCGATACGATTCACGATACTGGTTTCACGATTCGATTTTCTCACGATTTTCTCATGATTTTTTTTAACAAAATGAGATTTAAATGAGAAAGTGTCTTTTTATTATTTCTCAGACAATTGAAATATATTTATAACAAACCAAACCAAAACTATCTTTAAAACAAACCCTAAATCAAATAAATAAATAAATAAATAATACAAATAAAAGAAATCTCTTCATATGAGTACATGAACAAAATGTTTATTTGCTCTATTACAGGCTGAACTATCTGTAGCCATTTCAAATTAGAGGCAACCACTGCATTTTAATCACGATCCCAACAAAGATGATGCATACATGCAGCATGAGCAGTTTTTAATTTAAATTAGATTGTATACTTTTTAACATTTGAGGCAAAAACAGAATGTTCACTTTAGCTTTGTGAAATTATGCTACATAAAACTTCATAACAGCAGACAGGCTGCATGAGAATGCAAATTCACTGTCTGATAGCAGGTGGCGCTTATGGAACAGCGGCAATACAGCGCATTCCACTTTAAAATGCGTTGTACGGAAGTAAGATGAAAAGAAAATACCATCTAAACTTTTCTGAACACAGTCAGCTCTCCTCAGATATACATTCATATAAACCCCCGCCCCCAAATGTATCGCGATTCATTTAGCATCTCAACCGACTTGAATCGTCACGTTTTAATTGATTTTCAACCAGTTCCAGATGCATCGTTACATCCCTAATATATACACCGATCAGGTATAACATTATGAGCACCTTCCTAATATTGTGTTGGTCCCCCTTTTGCTGCCAAATCAGCCCTGACCCGTCGAGGCATGGACTCCTCTAGACCCCTGAAGGTGTGCTGTGGTATCTGCACCAAGATGTTAGCAGCAGATCCTTTAAGTCCTGTAAGTTGCGAGGCGGAGCCTCCATGGATCGGACTTGTTTGTTCAGCACATCCCACAGATGCTCGAATGGATTGAGATCTGGGGAATTTGGAGGCCAAGTCAACACCTCAAACTCGTTGTTGTGCTCCTCAAACCATTCCTGAAACATTTTTACTTTGTGGCAGGAGCATTATCCTGCTGAAAGAGGCCACAGCCACCAGGGAATACCGTTTCCATGAAAGGGTGTACATGGTCTGCAACAATGCTTAGGTAGGTGGTACGTGTCAAAGTAACATAAACAAGGTTTCCCAGCAGAACATTGCCCAAAGCATCACACTGCCTCCGCCGGCTTGCCTTCTTCCCATAGTGCATCCTGGTGCCATGTGTTCCCCAGGTAAGCGACATGATGTAAAAGAAAACGTGATTGCCATCACAATTTGGCCCTTGTCAAACTCACTCAAATCCTTACGCTTGCCCATTTTTCCTGCTTCTAACACATCAACTTTGAGGACAAAATGTTCACTTGCTGCCTAATATATCCACCCACTAACAGGTGCCGTGATGAAGAGATGATCAGTGTTATTCACTTCACCTGTCAGTGTCATAATGTTATGCCTGATTGGTGTGTGTGTATTATATATATATATATATATATATATATAAATATATATATATATATATATATACACACACACACAGAGACTAATGAGCAAATGAGAAACACCCGAACACAATGAAACAATGAACCAGTGAGAAAACAGAACTGAGAAACACATAACCAAAACAACCAATCAGAACATGACACAGAAACAAGGAACCAATCAGAACATGACACATTAGACAAGGGAAGCACATGGCATGATCTCATGAGGGCAAGGGAAACATGACAAAACCAGGAACTTTGACTAAAACTACAAAATAAAAGACATGAAAACATAAACACAAAACAGATGTGACGAATAGAGAAACTGAGGGTGTCAGAATAAACATAAAAAGCTTGCCATTGTTGTTGTTGGTAAAGAATGTGATCAATCGTGAAATACAACCCTTGAAAAAGACTTAATGCCAAATAACAACAAACTCCCACATCTGCTAGAATCGTCAGCAAGCCTGAACTGGCAGGTTAGTGAAGTCCTGTCATCACAAAAGAGTAACCAACCGCATGATAACATCAACGCTGTAAACTTTTGGGTAAAAAAAAAAAAAGTCAATTAGGAGCTCGCTCAGGTACTGGGGAGCTAAACCATTTAGTGCTTTGTAAGTAATTAGCAAAATTTTAAAATCTATACGATGTTTAACAGGAAGCCAATGCAGTGTTGACAGAACTGGGCTAATATGGTCATACTTCCTAGTTCTAGTAAGAACTCTAGCTGCTGCATTTTGTACGAGCTGTAGTTTATTTATCAAGCAAGCAGAACAACCACCCAGTAGAGCGTTACAGTAATCTAGCCTTGAGGTCATGAACGCATGAACTAACTGTTCTGCATTTTTCATTGAGAGCATATGTCGTAGTTTAGATATATTTTTAAGATGGAAGAATGTGGTTCTACAGATGCTAGAAACATGGGCTTCAAATGAAAGATTGTTATCAAAGAGCACACCCAGGTTCCTAACTGACGACGAAGACTTGACAGAGCAGCCATCAAGTGTTAGACAGTATTCTAGGTTATTACGTGAAGAAGTTTTTGGTCCAAAAATTAGAATCTCTGTTTTTTCTGAATTTAGTAGTAGGAAATTACTGGTCATCCAATTTTTTTATATCAGCTATGCATTACGTTAATTTTGTGAACTGGTAAGTTTCATCAGGGCACGAAGAAATACAGAGCTGAGTATCATCAGCGTAACAGTGAAAACTAACGCCATGCTTCCTAATGATATCTCCCAAGGGTAGCATGTACAGAGTGAAAAGCAACGGTCCTAATACTGAGCCTTGCGGTACTCCATATTGAACTTGTGATCGATATGACATCTCTTCGTTTACTACTACAAACTGATAACGGTCAGATAAGTATGATTTGAACCATGACAATGCAATTCCACTAATGCCAACATAATTTTCAAGTCTATTTAAAAGAATGTTGTGATCGATAGTGTCAAATGCAGCACTAAGATCCAGTAACACTAATAGAGAGATACAACCACGATCTGATGATAAGAGCAAATCATTAGTAACTCTAATGAGAGCAGTCTCAGTACTATGGTACGGTCTAAATCCTGACTGGAAATCCTCACAGATACCATTTCTTTCTAAAAAGGAACATAGTTGTGATGATACTGCCTTTTCTAGTATTTTTGACAGAAAAGTGAGATTTGAGATCGGCCTGTAATTGACTAATTCTCTAGGATCAAGTTGTGGTTTTTTAATAAGAGGTTTAATAATAGCCAGCTTAAAACTTTTTGGTACGTATCCTAGTGATAAAGATGAATTAATGATATTAGGAAGAGGATCTTATGACCTCTGGAAGCATCTCTTTCAATAGCTTAGTCGGTATAGGGTCTAACATACATGTTGTTGATTTTGATGATTTAACAAGTTTAGACAATTCTTCCTCTCCTAAAGCAGTGAATGAATTGAATTTTTCCTCAGGGACACTACAATGCACTGTCTGACGCGATACTGTAGTAGACGGTTGCATGGTTATAATTTTCTCTCTAATATTGTCAATCTTGCAAGTAAAGAAGTTCATAAAGTCATTACTGCTGTGCTGTTTGGAAACATCAGAAGTTGAAGCTTTATTTTTTGTTAATTTAGCCACTGTATCAAATAAATACCTAGGGTTGTGTTTATTTTCTTTTAAAAGATTTAAAAAATAGGCCGATCTAGCAGTTTTTAAGGCCTTTCTGTACTCAATCGTTCTCTCTCTCCACGAAATGCGAAAAACTTCTAGTTTTGTTTTCTTTCATCTGCGCTCCATTTTTCTGGCAGCTCCCTTTAGGGCCCGAGTGTGCTCATTGTACCACGGCATTGGATTAATTTCCTTAATCTTTTTTAAGCGCAACTGAGTCTAATGTGCTGGAAAAGACAGAGGCAATAGTTTCTGTTTCAACATCGAGGTCTTCTAAGGCGATGAAACTGATCAGGAAGATTATTTATAAAGCGATCTTTAGTGGTAGAAGTGATGGTTCTACCGTATTTGTGGCAGGGAGGCAGTTTAGCAGCCTTGGCTAAATGTAGTGTACACGAGACTAGATAATGATCTGAGATGTCGTCACTCTGCTGCAGAATTTCAACGGCATCAATATCGATTCTATGTGACAATATTAGATCTAAAGTATGATTACGACAATGAGTGGGTCCTGACACGTGTTGTCTAACTCCAATAGAGTTTACAATGTCTGTAAATGCCAATCCCAATGCGTCTTTTTTATTATCTACATGGATATTAAAATCACCAACATCAAGGACTTAGCTGCAGCTAGTACTAACTCCGATAGAAAATCAGCAAATTCTTTGATAAAGTCTGTATGGTGTCCTGGTGGCCTGTATACAGTAGCCAGCACAAATGTCAACTTACATAACGTTACATAAAGTACCATCACTTCGAAGGAATTATATTTGAAAGACTTTTGACTAATACTGTAAATATTACTATAAATTACAGCAACACCTCCCCCTTTGCCTTTCTGACGAGGATTTTGTCGATAATCGTAACCTTGAGGGCTAGACTCATTTAAAGTAATGTAATCGTCCGGTTTTAGCCAAGTTTCTGTCAAACACAGCAAATCTAGATTATTGTCTGTGATAATATCATTTACAATAAGTGCTTTTGAAGAAAGGGATCTAATATTTAACAACCCAAGCTTTATCATTTTTTTTATCAGTATTATCTCTACTTTTTATTTGTTGAACATCAATTAAATTTTTACCCTTAAATGGGTTTGGAAGTTTTTTGTTTTTACTAGTTTGGGGTACAGACACAGTCTCTATGTGATAATATCTAGGTGTAAGAGTTTCTATGTGTTGGGAATTATCTGACTTCTGTAACGTGAGGCAGCTAGCAGACAGTCGGTTTAGCCAGTCTGTCTGCTTCCTTCCTGACCCTATACTGGGACCAACCACCTGGGGGCGATCGAGACGCTTTTGCCTCACTTTTCAGGACTTGTGTGGCACATTTGGTGGCTACAGAGTAATATCATACAGATATAAATTCATTTTTACTTGGTTATTAAATTTTTAATTAAGGTTTATACATGCTACTTTTCATGAGAGAGTTTTTTTTTTCATTACTACTGGAACTGCCAGTTTGCCAAGTTTGAAATGATTATTAAACAGCAAGAACAAACTATGCAAAAGCAGCAGCCCTTCCTCAGTGTCCGAATTCACTCACTTGTTTTCATTCACTTCTTCTAGTGGACTATATTAGGGGAGTATGTAGGGAACAGTGAATGAGGGTATAGGGGGCGATTTTGAACACAGCAATGATGTGAGTTGTAGCTCACTGTATTCATCCTTGGTTGTGTGGGTCAAAATTATCGATTTTTCTTTTATGCCAAAAATAATGAGGATATTAATCATGTTCCATGAAGATATTTAGTAAACTAAAGCTTTCCTACTGTAAATATATCAAAACTTTATTTTTGTGAGTGGATATGCATTGCTAAGGACTTCATATGGACAACTTTAAAGGCGATTTTCTCAATATTTTATTTCATTTTTATTTTTTTCCAGATTCCAGATCGTAACTATTTCAAATAGTTGTATCTCAGCCAAATATTGTCCTATCCTGACAAACCATACAACAATGGAAATATTATTTATTCAGCAGATGATGTATAAATCTCAATTTCAAAAACTTGTGGTCCAGGGTGACATATAAAGGCTAATGTTTTATGTACTTGAGGAGCGGGAAAGAGTGTCTTAGTCTAGCATTTGTCGCCGAGTCATAACCAATACTGTCTTAAATAGCCTGTGCGAAGCACCTCATCTTTAATAACATGAGATTTTGGCCAAATGACAGAATAACTGAGCGACCACATAGAGCTGCAATAGACTTTATAAGCTGCAAGTTGATAAAAACATAACGATGCACTTACTGCCTGTTCTAATGATGGAAAAAACATGACATTCGCTGGTCTTCGTAACTTCATTTAAGTTTGAATTTGGTTAAATGTTAATAATATAATGACACACAATTATATGATCATATATAAAGCCACAATATCAACTTTGACAACACAGTGTTTAATTATATATATATAAAATGTAAATCCAGCCCTGCATGTGATTTAATTTTTATTATCTGCTCATTATTAATAATTTTTGTTTCCTCTTTTACTTCATTGATTTTCTATCATGAAATGAAAAGTTCAAAAATTGTGTGAACCCATAACAGACGGACATGCTCATGCTCTTTCTCTCTCTCTCTCTCTTTATCTTGTCTGATGGCACTTTTATCTACAGCAGTAAGAAGAATCTGACAATAACATTTTTTTGGCCCATCATCCTAATGGTCAATAAACTGAAAGGTCAGTCATTTCAGGCCCAGATATTGCTCACGACGGTGGAGAGAATGGTCTGAGTGCGGGGGCGAGAGATTGGTTAGCAAATCGCAATATGAAGCTTTACAGAGTCCCGTCAAGCCCTATAAGCTTTGATGGCGGGAAATTGTGGGACAAAACATTTCATCCATTTACCGCAGGGCCTCTCTTTCACACTCTGAGTGCTGTATCTGTGTAAAGGTCAGCTATAGAGTGACTTCATGCTGATATCCTGCACAACAAACATGTGAACCTTTCCTGTCACATGTTATCACTGATAGCACATGCTAGCATAGATTAGCATTGTGAGATCAAATGATTTGATTAGAAGGTTTTTGTGTTTGGATGTTTTCAGATGTCAGCTGATTCCTGTCGCTCAAACAGTGGAGCATGGAGCTACAGTATATTGGAAATGCACACATTTATCTGGACTTATTCCAGTTCTCTTTCGAAAGGGAACTCGCACTGCGTCCTAGAACGCTTAAATCTCCGGCTCTGCCTACCAGACCGTTTAAAACCACCTTGTGTCTGAATGGCAGAGCATACGTGGCGGCAGGTCAGGCTGGGGCTTCACTGCATACCATGGCAGTGCTTCAAGCATACGAGGCTGATCTGCTGAAGGATTTAGACCAGGGTCAGGGTCTTTCACCTGAGGCGGTAGCTGAGTTGCACCGCACCACAGATCTGGCTCTCTGTGCCACTAAGCAGGCCGCTGCCGCGATCGGTAGATCGATGGCGGCAATGGTGGCAACGGAGAGACAGCTGTGGATGAACTTGGTGGATATCGGGGAGAAAGAGAAGGGTTTTCTCCTCGATGCCCCAATCTCGCCCTCTGAACTTTTTGGCACTTCCGTCGAGGCAGTTGTTGGGAAGTTCAAAGAAGCGAGGGCGCGCTCAGCAGCTTTAAAATCTTGCATACCGCGCCGGCCTGAATCCACACCCAGACAACCGGAGGGACCTGGCCCGTCCTGGTCTGAGGACCATAGACAGGGCCAGAAATCTAGCGTCGCCGCTTGGGCCCCTCCTCTTCAGAAGAGCAGGTCACAGAGAAGGCGAGAAGCTAGGAGGAAGAAGCAGGATCTTAGGGAAGTTATACAGCGCAGGCGTTCTGAACGCCAGTAAGTATTTCTTCCCTTTCTGAGGGTTTGCACACTCCACCCTCTCCTCTTCTTCTGTCCCTCTGTACCCTTCGTCCCCACAGGCGCTTCTACATCGGTCCTGAGGCTGGGCCAATGATGAGTATGTTCCCTGAGTCAAGTCAAGTCACCTTTATTTATATAGCGCTTTTTACAATGCAGATTGTGTCAAAGCAGCTTTACAGTGATAACTGGTATATAATTTTGGCTGCACAGCAGCTCTTAAAGAAAATGGTGTCAATGCAGGCAGATCAAAGCACTGTTGAATATCAAATGTCAAGTGTCCCCAACTAAGCAAGCCAAAGGAGACAGCGGCAAGGAACCCAAACTCCATCAGGTGACATCAGGTGGCAAACAGGTGTTAAAATGGAGAAAAAAACCTTGGGAGAAACCAGGCTTAGTCGGGGGGCCAGTTCTCCTCTGGCGAACAGTGCTTTGTTACGATTCAGGTAGCTATCATAAGTCCGATGGGATCGCAACATTCAAAGTATTTATTCCAGTTCCATCCAGTTGAGGATCGTATTCATCACGCCGGTATGGACGGTTTGTTGAGGAACTGTGCCACTGGCTGTCGTGTCGATGAGGCCTTCACAGTGGATGATCTAGTTGACTCAATCTCTGCTGATACTTCAGGGCTGCGTTGTGGTCGTGTCCAGGCGCAGGTCCTCGATCTCACCTGGATACGGCCCGGATCCGGTTGACTACGGTAAACCTCGGGATAAACAGAGAGACTAATATTAGCGTAGATGCCATTCATCTTCTGATGTAACGAGTAGATCTAATGTTATAGGAAGTGTTCCCAGTTCCGGCTGACCTAATTTATGCAGCCTAACAATCCTTTAACGGATTTGAAAGTATAAATTGATAATGTGTTATGTGTATGCCAGGTTAAAGAGATGCGTTTTTAGTCTAGATTTAAACTGACAGAGTGTGTCTGCTTCCCGAACAATGCTAGGAAGATTGTTCCAGAGTTTAGGTGCTAAATAGGAGAAGGATCTACCGCCTGCGGTTGATTTTAATATTCTAGGTATTATCAGCTGGCCTGAATTCTGAGATCGCAATAGATGTGAAGGACTATAATGCTTTAAGAGCTCGCTCAGGTACTAGGGAGCTAAACCATTTAGTGCTTTGTAAGTAATTAGCAAGATTTTAAAATCTATACGATGTTTAACAGGAAGCCAATGCAGTGTTGACAGAACTGGGCTAATATGGTCATACTTCCTAGTTCTAGTAAGAACTCTAGTTGCTGCATTTTGTACGAACTGTAGTTTATTTATCAGGCGAGCAGAACAACCACCCAGTAGAGCGTTACAGTAATCTAGCCTTGAGGTCATGAACGCATGAACTAACTGTTCTGCATTTGTCATTGAGAGCATATGTCGTAGTTTAGATATATTTTTAAGATGGAAGAATGCGGTTTTACAGATGCTAGAAACATGGCCTTCAAATGAAAGATTGGTATCAAAGAGCACACCCAGGTTCCTAACGGACGACGAAGACTCAACAGAGCAGCCATCAAGTGTTAGACAGTATTCTAGGTTATTACGTGAAGAAGTTTTTGGTCCAAAAATTAGAATCTCTGTTTTTTTCTGAATTTATTAGTAGGAAATTAATGGTCATCCAATTTTTTTATATCAACTATGCATTCCGTTAATTTTGTGAATTGGTAAGTTTCGTCAGGGCGCGAAGAAATATAGAGCTGGGTATCATCAGCGTAACAGTGAAAACTAACGCTGGTTCCTGAGCTGGAACTATTCTGACGGTCCGGTCCAGGTTCGAAGAGAAGCGCAGCCTTTAGACTGCATGAGTATGGCAGGCCACTTTTACATTTATAAGTGGGCCTTTTTTCTCTGTATGTCTCAGGTTGAGTTTTTTTTGTAGGTCGCCTCTATTTTATTAGAGCCGTTGCTTTTGCATTGACCTCGAAGCTCCCTGCTTAGGCTTTTTGGGGACATTTTATATATATATATATATATATATATATATATATATATATACACAGGTGCTGGTCATATAATTAGAATATCATCAAAAAGTTGATTTATTTCACTAATTCCATTCAAAAAGTGAAACTTGTATATTCTATTCATTCATTACACACAGACTGATATATTTCAAATGTTTATTTCTTTTAATTTTGATGATTATAACTGACAACTAAGGAAAATCCCAAATTCAGTATCTCAGAAAATTAGAATATTACTTAAGACCAATACAAAGAAAGGATTTTTAGAAATCTTGGCCAACTGAAAAGTATGAACATGAAAAGTATGAGCATGTACAGCACTCAATACTTAGTTGGGGCTCCTTTTGCCTGAATTACTGTAGCAATGCGGCGTGGCATGGAGTCGATCAGTCTGTGGCACTGCTCAGGTGTTATAAGAGCCCAGGTTGCTCTGATAGTGGCCTTCAGCTCTTCTGCATTGTTGGGTCTGGCATATCGCATCTTCCTCTTCACAATACCCCATAGATTTTCTATGGGGTTAAGGTCAGGCGAGTTTGCTGGCCAATTAAGAACAGGGATACTGGTAGCTTTGGCACTGTGTGCAGGTGCCAAGTCCTGTTGGAAAATAATATCTGCATCTCCATAAAGTTGGTCAGCAGCAGGAAGCATGAAGTGCTCTAAAACTTCCTGGTATACGGCTGCGTTGACCTTGGACCTCAGAAAACACAGTGGACCAACACCAGCAGATGACATGGCACCCCAAACCATCACTGACTGTGGAAACCTTACACTGGACCTCAAGCAACGTTGATTGTGTGCCTCTCCTCTCTTCCTCCAGACTCTGGGACCCTGATTTCCAAAGGAAATGCAAAATTTACTTTCATCAGAGAACATAACTTTGGACCACTCAGCAGCAGTCCAGTCCTTTTTGTCTTTAGCCCAGGCGAGACGCTTCTGACGCTGTCTGTTGTTCAAGAGTGGCTTGACACAAGGAATGCGACAGCTGAAACCCATGTCTTGCATACGTCTGTGCATAGTGGTTCTTGAAGCACTGACTCCAGCTGCAGTCCACTCTTTGTGAATCTCCCCCACATTTTTGAATGGGTTTTGTTTCACAATCCTCTCCAGGGTGCGGTCATCCCTATTGCTTGTACACTTTTTTCTACCACATCTTTTCCTTCCCTTCGCCTCTCTGTTAATGTGCTTGGACACAGAGCTCTGTGAACAGCCAGCCTCTTTTGCAATGACCTTTTGTGTCTTGCCCTCCTTGTGCAAGGTGTCAATGGTCGTCTTTTGGACAACTGTCAAGTCAGCAGTCTTCCCCATGATTGTGTAACCTACAGAACTAGACTGAGAGACCATTTAAAGGCCTTTGCAGGTGTTTTGAGTTAATCAGCTGATTAGAGTGTGGCACCAGGTGTCTTCAATATTGAACCTTTTCACAATATTCTAATTTTCTGAGATACTGAATTTGGGATTTTCCTTAGTTGTCAGTTATAATCATCAAAATGAAAAGAAATAAACATTTGAAATATATCAGTCTGTGTGTAATGAATGAATATAATATACAAGTTTCACTTTTTGAATGGAATTAGTGAAATAAATCAACTTTTTGATGATATTCTAATTATATGACCAGCACCTGTATATATATATATATATATATATAAAATTTTAGTTAGGTTTATGTTTTTTAGGGGATTTTTACTAGGGCCCTGGAGCTCCCTTTTAAGTGAAGGTTGGTCGTGACACCCTTTTATAATTCCTACTCTCTTATGATCTTGATATGTATCGCCGCCCGTTAGGCCACAGGTTTTTTACCTGTTCGAACATACTTGCCTCCTCTTGCCATAAGAGTCGCTAGGTTGGGTTTTTGTTCTTTTTACCTCTTCGAAGTCATGTTAGGTGTGTCGGCCTCACCATTGGGCCACCCTTATTTCCAGCCTAGGTGTATTCAGGAATACGTCTGTCTGACAAAGGCAGGTTTTGCTGTTGCTTTCCGCCTCCTGGCTTTCAGTGGCTAGAGTAGGCCTTTTTCTGATACTGCGACTGGTGATCCTTGTATGCCTCCTCTATGTTTAGAGTTGTCTCCGGCCGGGGCCCGCCCTCTGCATTGGGCAATAAATGCGAGTAGCAGGCCCTCCCAACTTCCCTTTCGCAAGGCAAGTTTGTGGCCTCCTCCTTTTTCGGCCTAGGTGAACATTGCTCCTCTTAATATTAGAGTGGATGCGATTTGCTGAGCCTCAGTTCCCTTTGGTGTGTGGCATAAATTAGACACTTAGGTGGTTTAGGTTTTGCTTTCTGAACCTCCCTTTGGATGTCTTGAGTGTTGTTGGCTTCCTCTCTTTTCTGAGAGTTGAATACGATATGATGAAGCCTCCGCTCTTTAGAGCTAGTTGTAACCTTCCCTCCAGCCATGTTTTGAGCTCCTTGATGTTATCAAGTCACTGGTCAGAATTGAAGGCCTCTATACTGTTATTTAGGCCTCTTTTTTCACCTGAGCTCTTTTTTCAGACACTTTCTCGTCTGTTTTCGGCTGGTTTTGTTCAGGTCTGCACCCTTGAGTCCTAACTTGGGTTTTTCGCTTACTCTTAGCTCTTTTGCCCCGATATGCCTCACGCCACTTTGGCTTAGGTTGAGCACATTTGGTACTGCCTTCCTTCGTGTTGGTTGAGTATGCGCCCTTAGAGCCACTGCATTAGCCCCGGGCCTGCAGCTGTGTTCTGCTAGGGTTGCAGGCTCTTCCAGGCCTCCTCATTAGCCTGGCTGCATGGTTTACTCCTCTTGCTTTTAGGGTTTAAAGCTATTTGCTGAGTGTATATAGCCCATGTTGGTAATGCCAACAAGTATTCCAAGCTTGCTTTTTTTCTGCCTTTTAGTCGTTGGCCCTCTGGGGCCTCCTTATTGGCTGTCCTCTTGGTTTCTAATATCAGGTCACTAGGCTCCTCTGGAGCCTCCTTGATGTTGACCCCAGATTTTCTATCTGCTACGTAGCGGCGGCCTTTTTTCAGGCCACCTCTGTGGTAGGTTCTGGTTAGTTCTTTGCCCCAGGGTGGACCCCTTTTTCTGTGTTGGTCCTCATACAGACTTCCCGTTGTGTTGTATGAGCCAGGCTCTTAGCTCTTTATTCAGGCTAATTTTAGGTGCTGGTTCTCTGGTCTGTGTTTGGTTGTAGGCTCCCTTCTGAGCCTCCCAGCCGTCTGCTTAGCTTGGTCTTACTCGTCTCGGTTGAGTCTGTTTACTCCCCTCTAGTAGGGTTCTTTGTTCGGAGTTCTGCACTCCCGAGTTTTGATCACTGGTAGAAGGCTTCTCAGCCTCCCTGGAAGATCAGTTTTTGTCTAGGCTGTAGTTTCTACCTTTTGGACCTTGCTCCTGACCTGAGTTCGGTCTAGGGTTATTTAGGAGTTTGGTGTTTACTCCCCTTAGACCAGCTTCTGGTGAAGCTAGTAGCCCCTTTGGGCCCTATGTAGAATAGCCAGCCTCCAGAATGTTCTTTTAACATTCTGTAGATCCAAGGTCGAGCAGTTTACTCCCCTCAATCTGAGGGTTGGGAAGCACTTTGCTGAGTTCTGCTCCCTGGGATGCCCATCTCTTTCTGGTGAGTAGTGGTTTCTGCCTTTCTGCAGTCCCTCTCATTTGGCTGCCCTTCTTGGGTTTTAAAGTAAGGGACTCTGTTCCATGAACAGACAGGTTGCTGGCAGACTAGGCCTCTTTTTGGGCTAGGTCACCCTCCCTGGTGGCTCCAGGGGTTGACGCTTGTCCCCCTGAAAGTGACTGGCCAGAGCTCCGCTCGAGCTTTCTGGCCTGACTCCCTTTAAGGAACCTCTTCTGCTAGATGCTGGTTCCATGCCTTGAGTGGCCTTGGTGAGTCATGCCCTCTTTCTCAGAGGGCTCCCTTCTTGAGGTTTCAGCTCGGCTTTGGCCGTAGGGAGTATTGTCACTGACAGCCTTGTGTGACCAGAAGGAGTTGAGTGCTTGGCTTTTTCTATAAGCCTTTTTTCTCAGCCATTTGGCATGCACTCCTCTCGGCATGGTGGTGTGGGTATTTCGTTCCCCATTTGCGTTCTAGGATGCAGTGCGAGTTCCCTTTCGAAAGGGAACGTCTCGAGTTATGACTGTAACCCTGGTTCCCTGAGAAAAGGGAACGAGACACTGCGTCTCGTTGCCATGCCTCCATTCTGCCTGCTGTCAGTCCCTTCAGATGAAAAGCGGATGACATGTTCTCCAGGTGCCCCTTTTATACTTCCTGGTTACACCTGTACTACGTCATAGGCTGTCGCCGGCCAATAGGATTGTCGTGATTGGACAGATTGTTTCAGACACCGGTCACGCGAGGGCGTTCCCCAGTTGCGTTCTAGGACGCAGTGTCTCGTTCCCTGTTCTCAGGGAACCAGGGTTACAGTCGTAACCCGAGACGTTTTCTTTATTCCACTCATATGAGATTTCAGTATTGCTGGCAGGTGACAATTCACCAAAAACCAAATGCCACACAGTTACAGTGTATTCTTTCAACAATGTACGTATGGGACGGTAAACAATTACAAGATGAACAGTCATGATGTTTTCAGGATATTTTAAATATGATAATATAAACATAACAACAATGTACATAAGAGACTGAAAGTTGACTGATATTTCTTTTATAACAATTGTCCTGATGAACAGAACAAACAGAAGTCAAAGGTCCCTCAAACGATGTTTCAGGCAGAGCAGGATTAATTGTAACACATCTGTGGTTTTACTCATTTTCTTATAAAATATTTAGCCTATAACTGACATTTTGACTCAAACATCTATGACATGTCAGCAGTGTTTAGCCATTTAAATGTGTTTAATCAAATTAGATGAAGTTTAGATACACATTCAATAAAACCCCTTCTGTATGAATGCAATGAACAGCAAAAGAAACGATTCTATGATGTGGATTTATACAGCATATTTTTCTAGTAGATATTAATACAAAGTTCTGGCATGAAACTCTAATGGGCAGGCTAATAGGTCCTTTAACTCAACCTGCTCATAATCACATCATTATCTATAGGACACAGATGATTGGTTCCTGCTGTATTAGTAGCCAATGAGCTTGCGTGCTCAATCTTTAAATACATGAGTTAGCAATTGCTTAGCAGTGCAGCGTGCTTCAGAAATCATCTAAGATAAGTACGTGGGTTTTTTATACTATATCACTGTGCGTTTTTGCGTAGTCTGCTCTATCGATTCTATGTTACTTCAACAGTCTGTTTAATGCTTACAGAGAATTACTAAGCATATTAGCAGCTAGCGCATATGCAATGTTGTATAAGGATACAGAGACAAGCTTGCTGAACTTTAAATGGAAACAGGTTTCGCTTTTGTATTCACATTCTAACGAAGCTACAGCAAGTATTTTGTACAGCAGCAGCAGCAGCAGCATGGATAACAAATTCAGATAGCAATGTAGCGAATATCAACAACAACAGAACGCAGCAGACGTTGCGGTGCGTACCGTGTGCAGGCCTAAAGTTACCTGTTGCTAAATTTGAGTGAGATGAGTTTGTGTCGGCTAATGAGTTGATCATGCAATGTGAATAATATCATGATTAAAATGCAAACATGTTTTCATCTTATTTACATACTAAGTACGCGAGCAGCTGTATTCGGATTTATATTGGGCATATACCATTTCATAACTACAGGACGAACAGCGATTTTGCAATGTCGGTATGTTACCGTCATCTAATTAATAGATTTCACGTAGAATGATATTTATCATTTCAACTTACTTAGAGTGTGCCAAGGCAGTTCCATGTATTCTCAAACGTATAGTATAGTATAATCTGTGTTTGCGCTCTGGATAACATTAGGGGTTTTCTATATGCGGTGTGTTGCAGCGGCAGGCAGTGTGGCTGATTTATGGACGCGCATTGTTGATCTGAGCGGTGGCTGCATGTCTGTCAGAAATCACTCTCTCTGCTTAAAACGCTGAGGTATTCATTAACAACAGAAGTGTAAATAGGAGACACCTTGCAGTGTGGACAGCTCATTGACATAGCGGAACTTCCGAGTTCGCTACTGAGATGAGTGAACGTTTTTGCACGCTCTCGCGGCCATGCGTTTTCATTTGTGTTTATACTGCGAGGACCGACAGTCGGTCGCACGTTGTGGAATTTAGGAAGTGATGTTATGGGATTCACTGTCAAATTGCATCGATTGACATAACCATTGCATGGGACAAAGATATAATAGTAATGCATGAGCATGCAACTCAGACAGATAGAAATATTGATTCAAAATATTTTGAGTTTCTATTGAAATCTCATTCATATAATGACTTGTAAATCTAAATGTTTCACCGTATTGCTATTCTATGGTGGAGACGTTGCTTGTACAGCATCTGTATTAAAGCACCCTCACTAAATTCTGGGAAATTCCGGATTCTGGAACCGGGCTGGGCATTCATGTCTAAACATAAACCTTTTCTTTTAATCTATGAAACACCGATTATGCTTATTTGTCTTAGAAGGGTGTTTACAGTCTGCACTGATGTAGGAGTAAAATACAAGCATACAGCAGCAGCGATACGTATTTTATACAGCAGCAAGCCATCACTGCAACTAACCATAGAGGACATGAGAACGTAATGACATTCAACCGGGGCCCACTTTATTTGCTCAACTTTCAACAACACTTCAAGGCTGATGTTTTCATGTACCTATGTGTGTTTCGGGCTGGGTCAGCTGATGCGTGTTAGAGTCATGCTCATTAATTTTCCGTTCATCCGAATGAGTTTACTTTTATAATAGGAGTATACAGGGTTTGACAATGACATTATCAAATGATGCTACATCATTATACTATTATTTGCTCAGGTGGTCGTGGAGGGTTTCTTATCTCTATTAGCCTGCAACGTTTTACCATTTGTTAAAGCCACACATAATGCGCGTTCTAATTGGTATGTTTGAGCCTTTTGGCTCAGACACACATAGTCATAGGCCACTAGATCTAAGCCATTCGGCGTGGTAGCCCAGGCACACAAAGTCTAATAGGCCACTAGAGCCAAGCCTTATGGCCCAAAATTACTTAGTTGTGGCATGCATACACTGGTTTGTAGGCACACATGTAGCTATCACCACATTAAGTCACCAGGGATACCCCTTTAAAAAGGGGGTACACTAGTTCACATAGGGCTACACTGCGAGATGCTTCATGCGCCTTATATGCACCTCATGGCAGCCCACATGTCTAACGGCTAGATCTGCTTGGGGGGAATAATGCGTAGGCAGATCTAGTCCGCCAAGACCAAGCATATGCCCCATTCTCATACTCAAAACTAATGGGCCAGGCACACATAGATAGCATACACACGGTTCCTATGGCTCTTCGGAGCAGCAGCAGTACATATGTTTTGGCGGTAGATCTGCTGGGGGGTGAGGGTGAATCATCATCTTGCCTTCTGCATTGATGGGGGATTTTCTGACATACAGTACACTTGGCTTGTATTGTTCAAATATCATGTCACCTGCTCTGTTGGGGGGTTATTCATGTACGCTATATTGTACAGCAGCAGCATGTCTTGTATGTATTGGCAGTAGCAAGTCCTGTACTTGCTCTGCAGCAGCAGCAGCAATAATCAACAGCAGCAGCAGCAGCGTAGCATATCTGTTCCGCCAAGACCAAACACATCTACATTGTCATAGACAAAAATGGCGAAAAGTAAGACCGTTTTACTGAAGTCACAAACAGAAAACTGTACATTTGATTAATCTAGTTTTGAACAGAGCTGATTCAGAATTCTCTCAGTTGTCAATTTTATTTAGTTTTGCGATTTTACTTTTTTTTTTTTTTTTTGTAACCTATAATACTGAAATGTGATTTATTCTGCAAGGTAACTTAAAGTAAAGTGGTCATTCAAATTTACTTTGAATACTTTTGAGGCAAAATGTAATGCTGAATTTATTTGTGTTGTCAAAGTTTTGTTTTGTTTTGTTTAATAAGAACTATGTCATTTGTTTTGCATGTTTGGATGACACAGGTTGAGTTTATGGCCAACTGACCCTTAAATAAACATCACTAATGAAACCCAGAGAACACACTGTTCCTGTAGAGATGGAGACATAACATGCTGAAATGTAGCAACAAATTTTGTTGTTGTAATTTTTTTGAATAATGATTACATGCTGTTTGTGTACGTATTCCTTGTCTGATGAGAGAGATCAGACTAATACACTCATGTACCTGCTGCAGGGCAGACATGTTTCCATCGGGTTTCATGGCAGTAGATTACACTGGTTCAAAGTCTAGGTGGATTTCATTCGTACCTGTCCTCATCTTGTCTTTAATGCACAGTTTTCATGGCATTTCGTGCCTGATCGCAGGCCTGGCCGAGTGAGACCGCTGGATAAGCTAATGTCAGATTGTGGCAGAAGGACAATATTAAGCAAATGTCCAGCGCAACAGTTGAAGTGTCACTTGTGCTTTTCACCTCCCAGTTCTGACAAAGTCCAATGAAATTCTGTCATTGTGAGGGAACGAGAAAGGAAAAAAGAAGTACGGAGGGAAAAATAGATCAATATTTAATTTTCTCTGCTGGTGATATGTTCAGCGTCTAATCAACAGGGACTGAGAAGATGACACCAGGAATGTCAATTAGATGAGAGTGTTGTGTTCATCTCTCCTCTTCATCAGTCACGTTACCCTTGAGCTCAAAGCCAGGGTTCAGAGGTCAAATGTTTGCTAGCTATTCTGTTAGATAGGCCATTTACAGTGACGTCTTGGGGTTTTCCACTGATCTGGGATCAGATGAGAAGACAAATTAGGACTAGCCCTTTTGGTGTGCATCGGGGTTCGTTTGACGTCAGAGTTGGGTTCATTTGGTTGATGTGTCAACACTGTTTTCTGAGCTCAGAACATGAATGTCCTGCTCATTTCTGCTTGCCTTCGGCACAAATGGACTCTGTGTCCTAATGCTAACCACCATCACCAATCAGGAAATGAAAAGTCACACAATCATCATTTTCATGATCAATAATTGCTTTAATGATTAGGGATGGGCACTAGTACTCGATTAATAAAATTTAATTTCTTTTTTTAAACCAACTCTTATATACTGATGTTTTTCATACACACAAGATTTTTAAATGTCACCTACAGAGTCTAAACACACGCTACAGTTAGCTTGTTTGTGCCTGTGCTTCATTAAAGAAGAGCACTAATCATTAGAGAGACAGGAAATGAGAAGCACACAAGAAGTGTGGAGGGGAACAGCGCTCAAATTCAGCGACATTTCAACTGCTCCGATTTAAAGTTGATTTAAGTGTTTGGCAGCTGCAAGAAGGGACAAACAAAAGTGTGCTTTGTGATGTTTTGGTGCATTTTAGCATCAGTGTATACGAGTAGAGTCTGAGGCTACGTTCACACTGCAGGTTAATGTGGCCCAAATCTGATTGTTTTTTGCCCACATGTAACTCGTATCTGTTTTCCCCATGACAGTGTGAACAGTACAAACCACATGGAATCTGATCTTTTCAATTCCGATTTGTGCCACTTCCATATGTGGTCCGATACAGGTCAGATGTTTTGCAGTGAGACCGCAGTGTGAATATGTGATTTTTACGTCACTAGAGATTAAATCTATTCAAAGATTTTACATACCTAACGTTATCAAGACAGTTGCGAAAGTTAGTCAGTAGAAGGGCAGTGATGTGGCAGAACTCGCAGCTCTATAATACAAGCAAAACATGAGGGCTCGTATCATAAAAGTTTCAAAACTCTGCTCTCTTTTGTCACATCATTGTCTTTATTTTTCATATTGCCTTTGCATAATTTCGCTGGCTACAACGACAATGTGAACAGCTATACAAAAAAATCAGATCTGAGCAAAAATCGTAATTGAGCGTTAAGGCTCACAGTGTGACCGTAGCCTGAGTCTTCTCAGTTCAGTACCTCTGCATCTGATGTTCAAGCTGTTTTATTTCTTTTATTTCTTCTCATCTCTTTTTCTTGTATTGTACTGAGTTGGTTTGTTCTTAAATTCACCAACATTTTTGTTCACTCCTTCACCTTCAGTTGCTTTGTTTTTCTTCACTTGTGCTTTTTTGAAAACGAATCCCTCTCTTTTCTTCCTCTCTGTCCTTCCATGTCTCCTTCATAAGTGAGGGGGCGGCAGTAAGTGCACACTCTTTCTCTCAAACGCTTGAGCACTACACAGCTGTCCACAACTTAGCCCAAGAAAAAGAGCAGAGCAGCGGCTGAAACATGCCTGACAATCCTTCTCTCCTTCCTCTCCTCCACATTACTGACGGGCAGAGGCCTATTTTGGTGGCATAATGAGGCACAGAAGAATATCAGCATGAACATTTGACTAAAATGCCCTCGTCCAACATGCTTTAGGAACTGAATGATGAACTTTGCAGCTGTGATTCATCTGGAATTAGATCCTAAACCCAGAGACTGACGCTCATCTCCTACGGGAGCTCGACTTAACAATGCCTTTCATTGTCGCCAATGAAGAAACGGCCTGTGGCTCAGTCTGTTAGCAGTTATTTATTCATCTCTCTGTGTTTTTATGTTTCTTGTGCTGCTCCTGAGCGTTCTAGATCATTGATCAGATGATGAACAGCCAATCACAGCAGCAGAAATGTGTTTGGAACCGAGTTTGAACATACAGATAGAACATGAAATGAAGATATTATCTTATTTAATTTCTTAATAATTGAAAAAAAAAAACATAATATAAAGTAATGCCATAACCTGACTGTTCATGATGATCCATTCAAACCCCAGTGTCCTGCTCTGCATGTATTTCCTGCTGATTATCTTTCACTTCAGAAATGTGTTTTTTGAATGTTTTCACAAGTCAGTGATGTTGTTGTCTTTTTAAAGAAGGATTTTTGCTGAAGAGCAACAGCACTGCAGTGATGATCCGTGAATAGGGCTCTTAAATGATCTGTGGATGAAATGTAATGTGTGCCGAGCGTTTCACCGTCCAGCATCCAGCTCACCGCTCTAAATCAACACAGCCGACATTTACAGGAGAGCACTTGAAATGTCAGTGTTGGTGTTCAGCAGGTGTTTCTGTCTCACTTGAGTCTCCAGGGAACACGGCAGGGATGAGAGCGGATAAGGTTGGAACAGAGTCGTTCTGTCTTCATATTGCACCCGTGGAAACTGTGGAAAGGTTCAAATAATGTCCATGATCATCAATGTCTCAATTGTCACTTATTTGATTATAGTTTCATATTGCATAATAAAGCATGCTTATGAATCAGAGCAGGGTTTATTAAGAACGTGCAGCGATCCGTGAGGATGCTGGAGCCTCTCCCAGTGTCTCTGGCCGCAGGCCGGGAAACAGCCGGGATGATTGACCAGTCCTCCTCTCTCGCTCACACTCGCACCTGCAGGCTGTGTGTTTATATAGGGCCTTCTTATAGTCTGGTTCACTTTACAAAGGTTTAGTTGTTATTAGTATTATTATTTTGTAAAAAAACAAAAAAACAAAAAAAAAAAAACTAAAAAAAACTACTTTTTAAAACTTAAAAATACTTTGAAACAAATTTGGAATGTTTTTCAGTTATGTTTGAGCGTTTCAGAAGTTTTTATTGGTACACAAGGAGTTTGTTTGTTGTTTGAATTGTGTTGTCAACAGTAGCGGTACTTGAGTACCAAGTTGATACTGAAATTGTAAAAATGTGATGTTCCTTCTGGTATAATAGGCTATAGAGTACCGACTCGCTGCTTGCAAGCGTTTCCGTGCGTATTTGTGTTTGGATCATCAAAGGTTTCTATTTACAACGTGTTTTTGCAGCTTTGAGCTTTGTAGCCAATCAACACTTAAAAATGCTGGGTTAAAAACAACACAAGTTGGGTTGAAAATGCACAAACCCATAGATTGGGTTGTTTTAACCCAAAGGTTGGGTTAAATGTTTGTTCAACGTCCTGGGCAGTTCTATTTAACCCAACTATTGTTTAAAAATGACTATATGGCTGGCTTAAAATGAACCTAAAATAGGTTGGAAATTAAAAATCATAATTACTAGAGGCAACAACAAAATCAAATCAAATTCATAATCAAAAGGAGAACATTTGTAGCTACCCCCTTGGCTTCCCAAACAAGATTTGGAGAGTTTCTGACAGGTGCATTTGTCTTTATTCAGCTCATCATGAGTTTCGTCTCTTTAATTTAGTCGTTCGAGCACCATGCACCTTCGAGCACCGTGAAACTAAACAAAAATAACAAAAGTAAATCAACACAATGAATGTACACAAAGGCAAATAAACATTTACAAAACATGAATGAAATAAACCATGAAAACCTTTAACAAACAAAGCTTAATAACCAACAACACCATATACTGTAACAAAAACACGTCACTTAAAATAAACAAACATATTAACACTGCGTACCTCGCTCCGCTTGCCAAAAGGGTACTAAACAAGATTAAATTTCATTTTCATTCCCACGCCATGTGGAGACACACGAGTAGATCTTCCCTCCGCTGCAATGTGACTACTGATCGCTATACACCACTTCCTTTTAACGTGGTTAAGCAATGTTAACACAAAATAAATTTAAAGGGACCCACACCTATTTAAGTGGTCATTTACAACATTTTATTAATAAGCAATTTAATGTTTATTATTTGTTTATTGTTCATTAAACTTATTAATAATTGTTAATTATTAATATTATTAATATTAATTATTAATTTCCAACATATTTTAGGTTCATTTTAAGCAAACAATACAGTAATTTTTAAACAATAGTTGAGTTGAATAAAACTTAACATTTAACCCAACCGCTGGGTTAAAACAAAAACCCAATTGCTAAAACAACCCAATCGCTGGGGTCCGTGTGTCATCTGATCATTTCATTTCCTATTTGAAATGAAATAACCAGAAACAAGAAAACAGCGCCTTTATTAGTTTTTTTCAAAAAAAATGAAAAAACGAGATTTCGGCTTCATAACAGGACTTCATACCTTTATAATGAACTGATGATCGCGAGATGAATCCAATCCATGGCACTTGGCTAAAATGTCTATAAGTGTCCATTGAAAAACAAAAAACAGTACTTTTTGTCCCCAAAAGCGTTAAATCCATGAAATATTGATATATTATCCATTGTTTGCATCACATTTCTTTTGAATGATCTGCTCTCCATCATCGTTCTTCAAGAAATTATGCAACCTGAGGAGCATTTATGTAAAACTGAATATGATCGTGTGTGTGTGTGTGTATATATATATATATATATATATATATATATATATATATAGCCCGCGTCCAAAGTATAATTTTTCAAAATACAGCAGTTTTAGTTATATCCAAGCAGTGCTGTCAGAGTTTTATATCCTCCCTGCCATTGTCATTGTAGTAAATCTCAGGAACAAAACTTTTAGCCAATGCCACGAGGGTCAATATCACTATAAAGTGCCTTTTGGTGTCCTCACCAGAATCGCTCAGTCATCATGAATATAATGCAAAATAATGAAATTCTGAGGTTTTATTATAAATGGACAAACATTTACACACATACAAGTACATTGACAAATCTCTTTAAATGTTTTTAAATGTATGCGGTTTTGGCATGTCCCAGACACTGCTCAGCTAACTTCAGTGAGTGTAAAAACTGGGTAAATGACATAAAATTAAAAAACTTTTTGAATGTTCTTATTGTCCTCAACAAGTTATTTGATAAAACAAGAAATTTTGATCATTTATATTCTATTTTCATAATATTATTAAGCATTTTGCACGTGTCCCTGAAATTGCTGTCCACCCTGTCATTTTGGGGTAAACGCCCCTTTAATAAACCGACTGATGTAGTCCGTGACATCCCTACCCCATTTAGTCTTTCTTCAATGGAGGTTAAAACATCTGCTGCAAGTACACTGAGTATCTACACTTATATTTCCTAATTTTCATCATATTGTGTTTGTAGTTGGATGTTGTCAAGCTTAGCATGTCCACCCTGTCATAGTGAATTATTAATATAAAAACTTTTCAGAAATTAAATAAAACGTATGTTTTAAACAGTACACTGTCAGCTTCAACAATGAATCACTTTGCTAACTGAAGGTACACCATGTCTTCATTAAATGTTAAATTTTGCCAAAAATGTCCACCCTGTCATTGTCCACCCTGTCATCAAGCCTTCCATGACAGGGTGGACATGGTACATGACAGGGTGGGTATGTGCATAGTTTTTGCCACATTCTGATAATGTTTTCACTAGGGCTGATGATTTAACGTGTTAATTTGGTGCGATTAATTATGGAAAAAATAACACGTCGAAATTAACGCATTTGGTGCACCCTGCCCCAGCCAAGACCTGTATGCCATCTTACATGGCATGCAGTTGCATAGTGATGGAAGATGATGTAAGGCAATGACTCACTGTGTGATGAAGCCTGTTAGAATGTAGTTAGAATGTGCCAAAAATTCAAGATATGAGATTAAAGAATGCCCTGAATGGGTTTTTGTCTTATGTTTATATCATATGATATAGTTAAGCAATCACACGAGAAAAAGTGCTGTTTTCCTAAATATCTGCTTGATTTGCAAATGTGATATTTATTTTATACAACAGTAAAATAAACAAGTTAATAAACACAATACCGTCTGTCAATATTGTCTGTTTTTGTTCTATTTTGCCCACAAAAATAGTTCCAAACAAAGCCACAGCAGAACTGTTGTGCGTCTCTGAGCAACACAAAGCGGTGATTCATCATGAATGAAGCCACGGTTTTAAACGAGTCAAGTGAGCAGTTTTAGTTTTAATACTTATAATATCATATATTGCTTAAGGGTTTCTTCTTGTTCCTGTTGTTTCTCTGATATTCCCGTTTTATTCACCCATTAAAGTCTTTGTCCACCCTGTCATCTTGCTGTCATATTGTTGTTCACCCTGTCATATTTTTGTCCACCCTGTCATTGTCCACTCTGTCATCTTCATCTTTTATGAAAATTAGCAAATTATTTTAACAAATTAGCAAAACCTTTTGTGATTTCTTTATAAAGTAAAGAGGGCCAGTTAATATTGTTTGAAAGTTTGACCAGATATCTTTGTTGTTAGACGTTATTTAGAAAAGAAAGTGCAACTATTGCATATTTTATAGGAAAACAAATATTTTTCAGCAGTTTCATTATTATCAAAAGACTTTTCAGATTAACTAAAATTTATTGTTGAGAAAGGGACCAAGTATCTTACTGAAAATCTACATTTTAAAATCACTATGCAATGAAAATATATTTAAACTACTTTGGTTTTGTCCATGACAGGGTGGACATATTTTGTGGTTTGCTCGTACATTGTCTGCTTGCAGTTAATTTACAAAAAGTGCTGGAGCTTGACCAACATGCATTTCTAACAGCCTAAGTTCTCCTTAATACAACAAATATGAAGTTAAATGGAAAATCTCAGCTTTTTATTTTGGAAATTGTGAAGTCTCAAAGGCACTTTATAGTGATTTTGACCCACGATCCAACAACGTGTGTTCTGTTTATCTTCCGCATGCGTGCACATCTACACAGATGCAAATCTGTCTCGAGTCTCGACCATTAACGCAGCAAGCCATATTTTATAATTGTATATATTATTATTTTATAATTGTATAAAATAATCCCGAAAAAAAGCATAAACACGGCAGAGATGCCAAATTCAGCGGCTGGAATTAGCTGAGGTAACATGACGGCTCACAGACTGCAGCGGCAAACCTGTCACTCAAGTGACCACGCCCTTAATTATGCAGAAGTCAAGTCATCTTCATTTATATAGTACGGTGACCGGGAGGGGACATGTTCGGTTTACTTAGTTTTGTCGTGGCCACAACATGTTAACTCATGGGAACATGATATTAGGTGTGTTCGGAGCGCAGCTGGAAGAAAACAAAACTAGAAGTTTTTCGCATTTCATGGAGAGAGAGAGAATGATTGAGTACAGAAAGGCCTTAAAAACTGCTAGATCTGCCTATTTTTCAAAACTTATAGAAGAAAATAAGCACAACCCTAGGTATTTATTTGATACAGTGGCTAAATTAACAAGAAATAAAGCTTCAACTTCTGATGTTTCCAAAGAGCACAGCAGTAATGACTTTATGAACTTCTTTACTTGCAAGATTGACAATATTAGAGAGAAAATTATAACCATGCAACCGTCTACTACAGTATCGCATGAGACAGACTATTTTTTTAGAAAGAAATAGTATCTGTGAGGATTTCCAGTCAGGATTTAGACCGTACCATAGTACTGAGACTGCTCTCATTAGAGTTACTAATGATTTGCTCTTATCATCAGATCGTGGTTGTATCTCTCTATTAGTGTTACTGGATTTTAGTGCTGCATTTGACACTATTGATCACAATATTCTTTTAAATAGACTCGAAAATTATGTTGGCATTAGTGGAATTGCACTGTCATGGTTCAAATCATACTTATCTGACCGTTATCAGTTTGTAGTAGTAAACGAAGAGATGTCATATCGATCACAAGTTCAATATGGAGTACCGCAAGGCTCAGTACTAGGACCGTTGCTGTTCACTCTGTACATGCTACCCTTGGAAGATATCATTAGGAAGCATGGCGTTAGTTTTCACTGTTACGCTGATGATACTCAGCTCTATATTTCTTCGCGCCCTGACGAAACTTACCAATTCACAAAATTAATGGAATGCATAGCTGATATAAAAAATTGGATGACCAGTAATTTCCTACTACTAAATTCAGAAAAAACAGAGATTCTAATTTTTGGACCAAAAACTTCTTCACGTAATAATCTAGAATACTGTCTAACACTTGATGGCTGCTCTGTTAAGTCTTCGTCGTCAGTTAGGAACCTGAGTGTGCTCTTTGATACCAATCTTTCATTTGAAAGTCATGTTTCTAGCATCTGTAAAACCGCATTCTTCCATCTGAAAAATATATCTAAACTACGACATATGCTCTCAATGACAAATGCAGAACAGTTAGTTCATGCGTTCATGACCTCAAGGTTAGATTACTGTAACGCTCTACTCGGTGGTTGCCCTGCTTGCTTGATAAATAAACTCCAGCTCGTACAAAATGCAGCAGCTAGAGTTCTTACTAGAACTAGGAAGTATGACCATATTAGCCTAGTTCTGTCAACACTGCATTGGCTCCCTATTAAACATTGTATAGATTTTAAAATCTTGCTATTTACTTACAAAGCACTAAATGGTTTAGCTCCCCAGTACCTGAGCGAGCTCTTAACGCATTATAGTCCTTCACGTCTATTGCGATCTCAGAATTCAGGCCAGTTGACAATACCTAGAATATCAAAATCAACCGCAGGCGGTAGATCCTTCTCCTATTTAGCACCTAAACTCTGGAACAATCTTCCTAGCATTGTTCGGGAAGCAGACACACTCTGTCAGTTTAAGTCTAGACTAAAAACGCATCTCTTTTAACATGACATACACATAACACATTATCAATTTATTTTTTCAAATCCGTTAAAGGATTGTTAGGCTGCATAAATTAGGTCAGCCGGAACCGGGAACACTTCCTATAACACCAGATGTACTCGTTACATCAGAAGAAGAATGGCATCTACGCTAATATTAGTCTTTCTGTTTATCCCGAGGTTTACCGTAGTCAACTGGATCCGGGACGTATCCAGGTGAGACACATTTAACTCGTGGCCATGAGAAATAGATGTCGTTCCCTCAACATAATGAAGTCGTCTGTACGGCGCTGCATCAAGTTGAGGACCTACGCCTTGACACGACGACAACGCACCCCTGACGTATCAGCAGAGATTGAGTCAACTAGATCATCCATTGTGAAGGCCTCATCGACACGACAGCCAGTGGCACAGTTCCTCAACAAACCGTCCATACCGGCGTGATGAATACGATCCTCAACTGGATTGAACTGGAATAAATACTTTGAATGTTGCGATCCTATCGGGCTTATGATAGCTACCTGAATCGTAACAAAGCACTGTTTGCCAGAGGAGAACTGGCCCCCCGACTAAGCCTGGTTTCTCCCAAGGTTTTTTTCTCCATTTTAACACCTATTTGCCACCTGTTTGTCACCTGATGTCACCTGTTGGAGTTTGGGTTCCTTGCCGCTGTCGCCTTTGGCTTGCTTAGTTGGGGACACTTGACATTTGATATTCAACAGTGCTTTGCATCTGCCTGCATTGACACTATTCTTTAAGAGCTGCTGTGCAGCCAAAATTATATACCAGTTATCACTGTAAAGCTGCTTTGACACAATCTGCATTGTAAAAAGCGCTATATAAATAAAGGTGACTTGACTTGACTTGACTTCGACATTGGCTGCGGCTGGATGTAACTGATTGGCGAGAGTAGCCGCGTGCAGGCGGGCAGGAGCTGAAAACGGAGACGTGAAGTCGGACACTTTCTGCTTCTTGTAGTGACGCTTGTGCTGCGTTTGCATACTTTATCACAGCTGAAGTGAAATAAATGCAATATTTGACTTATACACCGATGTTTCAGAGACATTTTCATTCAATACTTTATGTACTGTTTACAGCTTCTGTTTTTACAAGAATAAAGTTCAATATAAGCATATACTATATAAAAACTAATGTATTGGGGTCTAAGTTTTTTATCAGTTTTATTTTGATAAACATGACACAATATAACATCGCGACTACATGAAAAGAGCTTTAACTGTTATAAAAATACAGATTTGTGAGCATTAGTGGAACTGAAGACGTGAAAATAAACACGAAACACACGTGATCGTTGTCATGCGGTGAATCTGGCCAATCGTGGAACAGCTGTGTCGTCATCAGCGCTCGTGCAGCTCCTCTTGAGAAACTGTGCTGGCTAACTCAGGCGGCTGATCTCGAATCGCTCTCGCGGTACTTTGATGCCGGGCTAATATGGTCATACTTCCTGGTTCTAGTAAGAACTCTAGCTGCTGCATTTTGGACCAGCTTTAGTTTGTTTAACAGGCAAGCGGAACAACCATCCAGTAGAGCATTACAGTAATCTAGCCTTGAGGTCATGAACGCATGAACTAACTGTTCAGCATTTGTCATTGAGAGCATATGTCGTAGTTTAGATATATTTTTAAGATGGAAGAATGCGGTTTTACAGATGCTAGAAACATGGCCTTCAGATGAAAGATTGGTATCAAAGAGCACACCCAGGTTCCTAACTGACGACGAAGACTTAACAGAGCAGCCGTCAAGTGTTAGACAGTATTCTAGGTTATTACGTGCAGTTTTTGGTCCAAAAATTTGAATCTCTGTTTTTTCTGAATTTAGTAGTAAGAAATTACTGGTCGTCAAATTTTTTTTTTATATCAGCTATGCATTCCGCTAATTTTGTGAATTGGTAAGTTTCGTCAGGGCGTGAGGAAATATAGAGCTGAGTATCATCAGCGTAACAGTGAAAACTAACGCCATGCTTCCTAATGATATCTTCCAAGGGTAGCATGTACAGAGTGAAAAGCAACAGTCCTAGTACTGAGCCTTGCGGTACTCCATATTGAACTTGTGATTGATATGACATCTCTTAGTTTACTACTACAAACTGATAATGGTCAGATAAGTATGATTTGAACCATGCCACTGCAATTCCACTAATGCCAACATAATTTTCTTTTCTTTTTTTTTTCTTTTTTTTTATTCGTCGATTTACTCCAATGTCCAGGAACATACAAATACAGCCTCCAACCTACAATGGGAGAAAGAAAAAAAATTGAAAGAAGAAATACATAAAAAAAATACAACTGTGTCAGGCAGGAAAGTAAATATACACAATAGAATAAGGAATCAGGGAAGATTATTAACATAGTGCCAACGAGGTGTCCATATCCGCCAAAAGTCCTTCGACTTTTGATGTGTATCTTAAGTGAGTTTCTCGAGTGCAAGTAATGTAGATATTTGAGACATCCACATTTTGAAAGAAGGTAACTGAGGGGATGACCACAGTAACAATATACATTTCTTTGCTAAATAAACCAAAATTAAAAACAGGTGTTTAGCATGCGAGTCAAACATTGTCTCCACTCCAATAGATAACAGATACAATTCCAAAGAGAAACGAAATTGCAACTTAAGGAGCTCTTGTAAGAAATTATGTATTTTAGTCCAAAAAGGGATGATTTTATCACAATACCAAAAGCAGTGAAGAAATGTTCCCTTGCGCTTTTTACAATTAAAACAGAGACCAGAGGAGTTTCTATAAATCTTTTTTAGACGCAATGGTGTGAGATAGATTCTATTAATAAATTTATAGTTAAGTTCGTGAACCCCCAATGAAGTACACTTTAAAGTACAAATTATTACATACAGCAGACCAATCTGCATTATCGATTCTATGACCTAAAACATTTTCCCAAACACTCTTCAGATTATCTAAGGAGGAAGTACATGTGTCAGACAAAGCATCATATATAACAGATATTAACCCTTTAGAAAAATGATTTGTCACAATCTGTTCAATGCAAGTAAGTTCAAATCTCAATTTGCAATTATCAGACAAGGGTTTTATAAAGTGACGTAACTGAAGATATTTGAAAAAATGAGATTGTGGTATGTTATATTGATATGATAATTGTTGGAAAGATTTTAATGTTTTACCTAAAAAAAAAAAAATAAAAAAAAAAAAAAAATAAAATAAAATAAAAAAAAATAAAAGCAAGATATTTTTGAGATCCCCAATTTGAACCAGACTGAAAGACCTATATTATGCAGAGAAACAGGAAAATCAGGGTTAAAAGCAATAGGAGATAGCAAGGTAAGATTGGGTGGGATTTTAAGATATGTTCTGACATCTCTCCATGCCAAAAGAGTGTTTGAAATAATAATATTTTTTGAAATGCATTTGAGCTTTTTAATATTTATAATGAAAGGCAGAAATTTTATTGGAAGGGGAGCACAAGTCGTTGCTTCCATGTTAAGCCACATAGAGTCAGTCCTTTCATTATACCAACTGACCATATGTTTCACCTGTGCTGACCAATAATAAAACTGAAAGTTTGGTAAAGCAACACCTCCCTTATCTTTTGGTTTCGTTAATTTGTTAAAATTGATACGCAGCATTTTGTGGTTCCAAATAAATTTAGAAAAGTGTTTATTAATATCTTTGAAAAAGGGGTTAGCCAAGTAACATCGAAGGGATTGAAATAAGAATGAATATTCTCCCTAAATTTTTATATTTATCACATTTATTCTACCCAGGAAGGAAATGGGGAGTGTACGCCAAGTATTAAGGTCTTTTTTGATCAAATCAACAAGAGGAGTGTAGTTTTTATTAAATAGATCGTCCAATACTGGTGTAATAAAGATACAAAGATATTTAAAACCATTTGTTGTTATTTTGAAAGGTGATAGAGATGAAAGGTCAATTGAAGTAGAAATATTAAGAGGAAGTGCCATAGATTTAGATACATTTATTTTATATCCAGATAAGCTACTATAATCTGAGATACATTTTAATATCGTAGGAATTGACTTTTCAGGTTCAGAGATGTATAGCAGGACGTCATCTGCATAAAGAGAGATCCGGTGCTCTTCGTCTCCTACCTTTATTCCGAAAAAAATTTGACATTGTCTTATAGACTCAGCAAGAAGCTCAATTACAAGGGCGAAGAGCAGGGGTGAAAGAGGACATCCCTGCCTCGTCCCTCTTTCAATGCAGAAAGGTTTTGAGGTCAGCCCGTTTGTAGTCACTGTAGCCTGAGGACTAGCATAGAGCAATTTTATCAGTTCAATAAGTTTTGGGCCCAAATTAAATTTCTTGAGGGTGGCAAAGAGAAATTCCCATTCGACTCTGTCGAAAGCTTTTTCAGCATCAAGAGAAATTATAAGGGCAGGAAGTGCATGCTTGAGTTGAATTTATAACATTTAAAAGTCGACGTATGTTATCTATGCCAAAGCGTGATTTTTATGAATCCTGTCTGATCTGGTTTAATGATACGTGGTAACACAGTTTCGAGCCTGCGAGCTAGTACTTTGGCCAGTATTTTGTAATCAGCGTTCAGAAGACTTATTGGCCTGTAGGAGGCACACTCTAGAGGATCTTTATCTTTTTTGGGAATTAAACAAATTGATGCTGTTCTCTATGATTCGGGGGCTACTCCATGATCTAATAAATTTTGAAGGGCGGGCATTAAAATATGGGAGATATCTGGCCAAAACACTTTATGAAATTCACAAGGAAAGCCGTCAGGGCCTGGAGATTTATTGGAGGGCATAGATTGAATTGCACTAAAAACTTCTTCTGGTGACAAAGGCGAGTCTAAAAATATCTTATCGTCCTCAGAGACTGCTGTAAGGGGAAGTCTAAGAATTCAGTGATACTGCTCGGCAGTAATTTGTGATTTATATAATATTTCATAAAAATGTTTAAATAAATTATTAATCAAACCATGATTATATGTGACTGAGCCATCTGGTGTCCTCAATGATTTAATTGTTCTCTCATTTTGTTTTTTCTTTATTTGATGGGCTAATAATCTGTTGGATTTATTTGCATATTCATAGTACTTTTGTTTGGAGAGAAAGAGAAGTTTCTTGATGTGATTGGTGTGATCCAAATTAAGTTCCACTCTGACTCGACATAGTTGAGTCCAATTCGTTTGATTAGGAGCTGTGCTATGTAAACACTCCAGTCTTTTTACTTCTCGTTCTAACTCCTGTCTTTTATTTGACCAGGCCTTTTTGCGTGCAGAAGTATACGATATAATTTATGCCAACATAATTTTCAAGTCTATTCAAAAGAATATTGTGGTCGATAGTGTCAAAAGCAGCACTGAAATCTAGTAACACTAATAGAGAGATACAACCACGATCTGATGATAAGAGCAAATCATTTGTAACTCTAATGAGAGCAGTCTCGGTACTATGGTACGGTCTAAATCCTGACTGGAAATCCTCACAGATATCATTTCTTTCCAAGAAGGAACGTAGTTGCGATGATACTGCCTTTTCTAGTATTTTTGACAGAAAAGGTAGATTCGAGATCGGCCTGTAATTGACTAATTCTCTAGGATCAAGTTGTGGTTTTTTAATAAGAGGTTTAATAATAGCCAGCTTAAAAGTTTTTGGTACGTATCCTAGTGATAAAGATGAATTGATGATATTAAGAAGAGGATCTATGACCTCTGGAAGCATCTCTTTCAATAGCTTAGTCGGTATAGGGTCTAACATACAAGTTGTTGATTTTGATGATTTAACAAGTTTAGACAATTCTTCCTCTCCTAAAGCGAATGAATGGAATTTTTCCTCAGGGACACTACAATGCACTATCTGACGCGATACTGTAGTAGACTGTTGCATGGTTATAATTTTCTCTCTAATATTGTCAATCTTGCAAGTAAAGAAGTTCATAAAGTCATTACTGCTGTGCTGTTTGGAAACATCAGAAGTTGAAGCTTTATTTCTCGTTAATTTAGCCACTGTATCAAATAAATACCTAGGGTTGTGTTTGTTTTCTTCTAAGAGATTTGAAAAATAAGTAGATCTAGCATTTTTTTTTAAGGTCTTTCTGTACTCAATCATTCTCTCTCTCCACAAAATGCGAAAAACTTCTAGTTTTGTTTTCTTCCAGCTGCGCTCCATTTTTCTGGCTACTCTCTTAAGGGCCTGAGTGTGCTCGTTGTACCACGGCGTTGGATTAGTTTCCTTAATCTTCTTTAAGCGCAGAGGAGCAACTGAGTCTATTGTGCTGGAAAAGACAGAGTCAATAGTTTCTGTTGCAACATCGAGTTCTTCTACGCGGTCTGGTATGCTAAGGCGATGAAACTCAGGAAGATTATTTATAAAGCAATCTTTAGTGGTAGAAGTGATGGTTCTACCATATTTATGGCAGGGTGGCGGTTTTGCAGCCTTGGCTAAATGTAGTATACACAAGACTAAATAATGATCTGAGATGTCATCGCTCTCCTGCAGAATTTCAACTGCATCAATATCAATTCCATGTTACAATATTAGATCTAAAGTATGATTACGACAATGAGTGGGTCCTGACACGTGTTGTCTAACTCCAATAGAGTTTAGAATGTCTATAAATACCAAACCAAATGCGTCTTTTTTATTATCTACATGGATATTAAAATCACCAACAACAAGGACTTTATCCGCAGCTAGTACTAACTCTGATAGAAAATCAGCAAATTCTTTGATAAAGTCTGTATGGTGCCCTGGTGGCCTGTCCACTTCGAAGGAATTATATTTGAAAGACTTTTGAGTAATACTGAAGATATTACTATAAATTACAGCAACACCTCCCCCTTTGCCTTTCCGACGAAGATTGTGTCGATAATCGTAACCTTGAGGGCTAGACTCATTTAAGGCTTAATATGATTTAAACAGATGAGTTATAAAAAAATTCACCCCCCTCAGAGTTGTCATGAAGGGCAAAATTAGCTGTATAGACCAAAACCACAATTTGATCCAGGCTGTAAACATGTTTTTTTCTGCTGTAAAGTGGGCCATTTTAACATAGGACTCAATGAGATTCTGCTCTCTTTTGGAGCCTGTCCCTAGCGGCCAGTTGATGAATCGCAGTTTAAGTCACTTCCGTATTGGCTTCAAGAGAAACTGGGGGAGGTTGCTGCTTGGTGTAAACGCAGCAGTCTAGTTTTTTGTAGTAAGTATACTGTGAATTTTTTATTTTATTTTTTTTTTTCCCTCCCAGCCTCACACTCACCCGTCCCAGAGCGACACCCCATAAGCACCACCACACTCACTAATGCATAGAGTATGCATCTGATCTAAGCTACATGTAATTGAGAGCATTCTGAAAGACTGCTCATGTGTGTTATCAACATGTCCATTTATTATAAGCAACACAAGACTTTAAACAGTAGAAAATCACTCCAGTCTCTTCAGCTGTGAATGTCATTGGCTGTTAGTGTCAGTCACTATCTAACTCCGCCAGTCAAGATCTACATTTAGCCTTAGATGTTATATGAATATGGTCCCTGGATCATAGGTTTTATCAGCTGGCAATTTTCAATACACATTTAAGAGTGCAACTGCAAGTTACAATTATTATTAACAATAATGGAAAGATGAGGCTTATCAGTAGGCTATGTCAAAATATCACCCTGTTTGGACTTTTTCTGTTTTGCACCATTTCCTGCCAGTCTGTCATCATAGTTATTTTGATTCACAAGCTTGCAATTCGACTGATATCAGTTATTTTGGATACTGTATATCAGGTACGGTACATGGCAAATTTTACTAATGCTGTATAATATACATGGAAATCAGTTGGTAGGCTACCACATTAATATTGAACGTTAAAATGAACTGATTTGTATACAAACTTAAAATACACTTAAGGGAATTTTTATAATAATAATAATAAAGTTATAATAGGCCTACTAACTTTAAAATTATTTCTACTCCAATTCGTTTTTTGAAATATACCTAAACATTAAATGGTGGCTGTCAACTTGATGGATTTATTCAAAAATGCATTATATAGGCTATTAAAGAACATTAAAACATATAATTAATATGTAATATGGTGCATAGCCTATATTTAGCTAAATGTTCCTCTCTAGAGTTCATTTTTCTAGCTGACTAACGAGTTTACGGTCGCTGAATATGTTCGTTCTGAGGTAAATGTGACGTTACGTTTGTTTACAAGCTTTTAACGTCTTTCCGCGGTTGAACACTGATTAAACGATTACACGAGACATGATACGGATTTCGGTAAGTTGAACTGTATCTTTTAACATACCTTGAGATGTTCATTTATGTTTATTTCGCGCTGTAACTGATATTAAAGCGGAGAAGAGGATCAGTTCATGTGCGCTTCAGGCTGCCGCTTCTCTTGAACTGAGGCAGCGATCACGCCACATTAAAGAGCGCCAAATCCGTTTCCTCGCGCTTTTTTAAAATACTAAAAGCCTTGACCTTTCCTAGTGGGTATACGACATATACCTGCGTATCACGTAGACTACACAAATCGCGGGGGCCCCCCATGCCCGCGGGGCCCCCCCGCAATTGTGTGCTTTGCGTAGTGAATAAACACGCTACTGTTTATTCTCTCCAGTATTTAAGAAATTAAATTAATATAAATGTGATTTAGTCAACCAATGGCTTAAATGAACAACTACTAGTCGACTACAAAAAACTTCTATTTCACATATTTTCGATCCAGCATGTCACAAAGGGTATTCTGGTTTGAGCTCGCGCTCTGCTCGCATGCTCTGACACACACACATACATACACACACACACACACACACACAGACACAGCATCGTACATTATTATCAGTTTAAAATTATATTTGTGTATGACTAACCCCAACACACACACCAGAGAAAAACTTTGCAGGTCCTATGGCTGAGAGAGAGCCTATTCGGATGAAAATTTACCTACTCGGATTTACCTAGCCTTAATACGGATGACATAAAATAAACGCATTATAACAAATAAATAAAAGATGTTTGGAAATTACCCTTTAAAACAAAGGCTCAGTTTGTGGTTCACTATTATTTGACTGAAAACAACAAAAACAATAAAACAAAGACAAACTCACTCATAACGGGGGAAACAGTAATTCGTTTGATTAGCCTACTAGTTACTGAAAAACGCCGTTTACCACAAACTGAGCCTTCGTTTTAAAGGCTAATTTCCAAACATTTTTTATTTATTTGTTATAATGCGTTTATTTTATGTCATACGTATTAAGGCTGATTTATACTTTATAAATACTTTATACTTTAAGGCTGATTTATACCTACTACGTAGCCTGACTTGCACCTCTTCAAAAATGTAACAACGCCTCAATTCTACGCGGACCGCAAGCGCTGTGATTGGTCTGCTAGAACCCCTCCCTCAGGTCAAAAAACTGGCGCGGAGCAATCGGAGAAGAGCGAGCGTTTTCAACTTCAATATGAATGAAAAAACGCTCTGTTTCAGGGGACACATACAGTCAAACTGCAACAAAAGTTGTTACCTATTTGCCGCTTCTCTAACGCTTCTATTTGTAAGCTTCTCTGACAACGTACATGACAAGCTGCTTCTTCTTCGGCTTTTGCCTTGATACTTATACAACAACAACAACAAAAAATTATATAATATATATATATATATAACTTTTGTTAACAACAACAACAATATATCTTATCGTCCTGTCAATCATCTGTCTCATTATCGCGGCTATAATTACAGTTTCAGTAAAATTTAATTTCACCATCATTGGTACCCACCTTCAGCCGAATGGCATTACAGTATTTGCAATGACCACCCCTTGTCCAAAACTGAGCGTATACTGTCTAAAAGAAAAGTTATGACTGCTGCGTTTACACCTGACTGAACATTGGTCTGTGCTTTACCCGCTCAGCGCTGTCTAGCGCAGCTTCACCACACAGATTTAACTGCTCACAGCTAAATAAAACAGGCCGGGTGCAGATTAATATTTAATATTTCTGATATAAATATTTCTGTGAAACAGAAAAAAAGCCCAATCTAGAACATGACCTGTACAGTTTAAGAAGCGGTACTACTATAGCAGCAGAGCCAGAGGACTATTATTTTGTTGAACAGACCTGAACGACGGCTGATGACGTCACATGACCATATTTGCTTGACCAATCGGCGGAAGGGGGCTTCTCAAGACCGCCCACGTGTGCAAAACGAATTTTTAAGTTATTTACCCGTTTTTTAAACCATGAACCAAAAAACGAAAAATCAAGCCGAAATCTCGTTTTTTCGTGTTTTTTTTTTTTTTTTTTTTTTTTTAAAAACAAAAAAATGAATGAAGGCGCCGTTTTCTCTTTCTGGTTATTCCATTTCAAATAGGAAATGAAATGATCAGATGATACAAGGACCCGCTGGGTTTGTCCATTTTCAACCTAGCTTGGGTTGTTTTTAACCCAGCATTTTTTAGAGTGTAGAGATGTTTGTTGAGCTCATGAGCGCAGTGGCAGAACCAACTCAAAAATGAGTTTTTGTTCGGCGAGTTCTGCACGCTCACATACCCTCTAATTCTAACCAACAAAGTGTAAACATCGTGTAAATAAGAGATTGATTGTGCAGTGAGTGCAGAAATTCACTGAAGTGACTGACAGCTGCAGTCATTATAAAGGGAGCGCTCTTTGCTCGCTTTCTGTGTGGAATCCATTCGCATTTAGAATTAAAGTTTAGTTTTTCATGCTGCTAAGAGGACCACTTACACACTGCAAAGTCAGGAGTGACAAACGCATTTAAATGACGCAAAATTAAAATCACACTGCCTAATATTCGTGCTACTTTTGGGCTCAAATTAATTCCAGAAATATGTTTGTATTCAGCATGCCACAAAATAAACGCATGTTGAGTAGCCCTGCTCTAGCCAATGATTTGCCCTTTAACTAGAACTGGCCTGTAAACTCGTAATTAACTATCTGCCACATTTTAACTTTAGAAAGGTGTGTATGTGTTAATCATCAGACCTCTACAATTGTCCAACACACACAGCAGAGGAGAATCACTTACAAGCATTTAATTAGTTGAGCTTCAGGCTGTATGAGAGAGAGAGAGAGAGAGAAACAGGAGGAAGGTGATCAGATTGGGTTTGGCGTATAGAGTGAAAGAAAGGATAGGGAGAAGGACTCCACTTCTCAGTGTTATTTACTTCTTTTGCTCTTCTGCATGTCAAACAGGCTGAGAGGAGAGACGCAAATAAAAGCGAAATAACAGCCTGTGGGTCTGAGCGCTGAGCTGACGCGGCTCCGTGAGCCTGGAGATGACCTTTAAGGCCACACAAACGCTGGCTGACTCAAACACGCAGTGTGTAGATACACATCACGCTACATTCTGCTCTGTAATTGTTGCTCATCTCTTACTATCTGTCCTTCTGTTTCTATAAGGACACTGTCTTGAAGGGCTTCATGCTCTATTAAAAAACAAAGTTAAAAAAGAGCCTAATGGCAGAGATCTCTCTCTTTTTTTTTTTTTTTTTTTTTGCGCTGTAGTACTGCAGGAAGGCACATATAAGAATCTGAAAAGAAACATCTTACAAATTCAAGTGTGTAATCATTATAAAATGTTTTATGACTTTTAATTTTCATATATTTGTCATGAAACAGTCAGCAATTAACAGTTGTTAATTGATTAAATAATAGCTTCTTAATTTAAAAAAAATAAGCTCTTTATCTCTTTCTGTTGTGTTCTCTGCCACCATCACTTTAGTTTTATTTGCCATTATTCAGTATCTTTAGAGTCTAATACTGGTCTGTCATGCTGCCATTTATTTGGCTCTAAATGCCCAAACAGACTCTGACATTATTAAACAGACTCACTCACATTTCTTATGCAAATATATTCACACAACAGATTTGCATTAGAAACGAAATGTTAATCCTTCCTGGTGTAATTTGGTGCATAGAAGCTGAGAGTAGACAATGCCACTTATTAATTTGTAAGGATGGTGTTCATTAGAAAGCACAACAAACAAGCAGACACAGGAGAAATGCGTATCTCTCATTTGTGAGGAGTGGAGGAGCACTTCATCCCAGCAGCCATTAAAAGGATTCAAATTAAAGCTCTGGGTTTAAGGGAATAATGGCCAGAATCAGGAAGATTAGCAGCGGATTATCAATCTGTCTATCTGTCTATCTGTCTATCTGTCTGTCTGTCTGTCTGTGATGTGTAGAAATAAATAATGTTATTTGTATACCAGGTTAAAGAGATGTGTTTTTATTCTAGATTTAAAGTTCCAAATTTTAGGTGCTAAAAAGGAAAAGGATCTCTCGTCTGCAGTTGATTTTGATCAACTGGCCAGAATTTTGAGATCGTAATAGACGTGAAAGACTATAATGCATTAAGAGCTCGCTCAGGTACTGGGGAGCTAAACCATTTAGTGCTTTGTAAGTAATTAGCAAGATTTTAAAATCTATACGATATTTAACAGGAAGCCAATGCAGTGTTGACAGAACCGGGCTAATATGGTCATACTTCCTGGTTCTAGTAAGAACTCTAGCTGCTGCATTTTGTACGAGCTGTAGTTTATTTATCAGGCGAGCAGAACAACCACCCAGTAGAGCGTTACAGTAATCTAGCCTTGAGGTCATGAACGCATGAACTAACTGTTCTGCATTTGTCATTGAGAGCATATGTCGTAGTTTAGATATATTTTTAAGATGGAAGAATGCGGTTTTACAGATGCTAGAAACGTGACTTTCAAATGAAAGATTGGTATCAAAGAGCACACCCAGGTTCCTAACTGACGACGAAGACTTAACAGAGCAGCCATCAAGTGTTAGACAGTATTCTAGGTTATTACGTGAAGAGGTTTTTGGTCCAAAAATTAGAATCTCTGTTTTTTCTGAATTTAGTAGTAGTAAATTACTGGTCATCCAATTTTTTTATATCAGCTATGCATTCTGTTCATTTTGTGAATTGGTAAGTTTCATCAGGGCGCGAAGAAATATAGAGCTGAGTATCATCAGCGTAACAGTGAAAACTAACGCCATGCTTCCTAATGATATCTCCCAAGGGTAGCATGTACAGAGTGAAAAGCAACGGTCCTAGTACTGAGCCTTGCGGTACTCCATATTGAACTTGTGATCGATATGACATCTCTTCGTTTACTACTACAAACTGATAACGGTCAGATAAGTAAGATTTGAACCATGCCAATGCAATTCCACTAATGGCAACAAAATTTTCGAGTCTATTCAAAAAAAGGTTGTGGTCGATAGTGTCAAAAGCAGCACTAAGATCCAGTAACACTAATAGAGAGATACAACCACGATCTGATGATAAATCCTGACTGGAAATCCTTACAAATACCACTTCTTTCTAAGAAGGAACATAGTTAGGGTTAGGGATACTGCCTTTTCTAGTATTTTTGACAGAAAAGGTAGATTCGAGATCAGCCTGTAATTGATCATTTCTCTAGGATCTAGTTACGTTTTCTTTTAATAAGAGGTTTAATTATAGCCAGCTTAAAAGTTTTTGGTACATATCCTAGTGACAATGATGAATTAATGATATTATGACCTCTGGAAGCATCTCTTTCAGTAGCTTAGTCGGTATAGGGTCTAACAGTCTGTCTGTCATCTGTAATGATCTCTTTCTCCTCAATTCACTTAAAGCAACTAAAGGGTGTAAATAAACATTTGTTGCACTCAAAATCACTCGAACCCTGTCATGCCCCATATGCATCTTTCCACCTCAGTCATTCAAATCTAACCGATTTGGTCACAATCATCTCGCTCTGCACATAATGAAGTTCTCAGAACACATCGTTGTTGAACCGACCCAAACACGGGCAGCACATGCAGTCTCATTAGCTCTTATAAAGAAGTCAATGACAGCTCAAGTCTCAGCCTCTGCTAATCTACTGATGTGTTTGACATCGTCCTACATTCGTTCTTCCTCTATCAGCGGCTGTTCATCTGATGAGCATGTCTGTGGCGAGAAACCCATATAAATGCAAACAGCGATGCATTGATTTTACTGGGATTTTTCTGCATTTCACATGTCAGCCTCATAACGAGAATGTGATGAAGGTGAATGTTTTTCATCCAGAACTTACTGTGTGTGTCTGTGTGTCAATTCTGTCTTATTTTTATTTTGTTTTTATTTACTTCATGTTCTTTGTGTGAATTCAGTGTGTGTATGTGTAGGGCTAAAAGATTAATTGGAATAAAATCGAAATCACAATAGGGGGGTCAAATTGCGATTCAGTCAAATGTGCATGTGTACATGTGCATCTTATGTTAACAGTTTTTTTCAGTGTCTTAGAGCAATACCAAAATAAATGCTTTATGGCTTAATATTTGAAAAAAAAAAAGAAAAGAAATCAAGATAAAAATATTAGTATTGTAGTGTTATAGTTGTATACCTATGAACTGGTTCCTGAATGAGGTCTGATTTGATTTTTATAAATCCAAGTATGAACACCCTTAAAATGCAGCTATAGAAAAATATGTTTGTGGTATTTTCTTCTTTCTGGCTCACTAAGCCACTTATCCAAAAAATTCAGATTCGAATTTTTTTTTTTTTTTTAGATTTTTTTGGGAGAAATCGTTCAGCCCCGCGTATATGTTTGCAACCGTAAGGATATTTAAACCTGACCAAAGCAATTAGTGCTTAATACCCTGTTTCTGTTGTTTAGATTAATATTTGCTCTTATTGTGTTTGTTTGTAATTAGAATAATAGCTGTGACCAGGAAGAAGTTATTTGGTCAGGTACCAATCCAAATCCGACAGGCCTACTAATATTTATTTTCTTCTCTTTTTATAGCAAGCGTCTTTGTGTTTATAGTTTGAGTGAAGTGCTTGTGTGTCTTCAGCTGTTTCTTCACTTCTAAAAAAGTCCTGGGTTGAGCCTTTTGGGTCATTTTTTGGGTTATTTTTCCAGTGTTTGGGTAGATTTTGTGTTACCCAGCTCCTGGGTCAGACGTAAAACCCAGTGTTTGGGTAGTTTTTGTGTTACCCAGCTCCTGGGTCAGACGTAAAACCCAGTGTTTGGGTAGTTTTTGTGTTACCCAGCTCCTGGGTCAGACGTAACAACCCAGGGGTTGAGTTATTTATCACGGGCTTTTTGCGCCCTCTTCAGGAGAGAGCAGTGCAGCTCCGTCAAATTGGTGCATGTCTTCGGTAAAATCCAGGTTTGTGTACATTTTATTTTATCTAAAAATTCATTATTGTTCTGTATATCGTTTAATTTTATGCAAAGCAACATACAGGGCCGCGATGTGAGTCACCTAAACGAGTGTCACGTCTGTCTTTTCGCGTGATGGAAACGCCTGATGCCTTTCATAACATTTTATGATTTTATTAAAAAAGATACAGAATATAAATACTTAGGGTGTTAAAATATGTTCTCAGAATTGTACACTGATTATTTATGGACAGGTTATGGAGTCAGCATTTTTCGGCTATGAGTGAAATGCAGGCGGCGGTCTGAAGAGCCATCTCTGGCACGAGATCCAGCGCCGTTACGGTGGAAACAGGACAACAGAGACTGGTCCATTACACTTGAATTACTTCTAAATGTTTAATTTTTACTTCTTATATTTGTTGAACAAGCTTAAATGTAGGCAATATGTATTAAAAACAATATAAAATATGCTATACTCGAAAATATATGAAAATAAAGGAATTATCATGCAATCCAGTGGTTGTGTGGACTATTTAAAAAAAAGTTTAGAGGATTTAAGCTAATCCGTAAACATTAATTCATGTATGAAGTAAAAAAATAAAATAAAATAAAATAAAATAAAAAGCTAGTATTATAGTAAAAATGAATCTACCCATTATGCTGTGTTAAATAAACAACCCAATTTGCTGGGTAAAATTAACCCCACATGTGTTCTGTCCTATATTTACCCAGCCCTTGGGTTAAAAACAACCCAAACAGGGTTGTTTTTAACCCAGTGTCTTTTAGAGTGTCGAAGCTTGTCATGGTCTTTACACATGCTCTCTCTCTCTCTTCATGAGCCTGCTCTTTTACTAAGGATGGAAGAGAAGAGTTTTTTTCCACAACACAGTCTGTCTTTTCAGATGCAGCATTAACCTGACTTCCTGTTAAGAAGTGGTACAGTAAGACATTACAGAGAAACACAGGCTTGTCAGAGAGAATCAGAGCTGTACTGAATCCACCTGATCTAATGAGTGTGACCAAATCTGTGCAGTTTTTCCCTGCATAACATCACAGCACATGAAAGTGAAAGTGACATGTGAAGGCCATGTATGGTAACCCATACTCAGAATTTGTCCTCTGCATACTGCATTTAATCCAGTTAATGCACTTGTATTAGGAGTAGTGAGTAGTGAACACACACTCCCGGAGCAGTGGGCAGCCATTTTTGCTGTGGCGCCCGGGGAGCGATTGGGGGTTCGGCTAACCATTAGGCTATGACTGCCCCAGATCGAACCTGTGACCTTGGCGTTATTAGCACCACGCTCTAACCAACTGATCTAACCGGCCTGCTGGCACATGCGTTGTATGTTCTCTTACAAAGGCAATTTGGAATAACATGCATGTATTATGTTTGTGATTATGAACTTGTGCAAATTCTAAATGATTTTTTTATCATAATGACTTTTGCTGAGTGTTGTTGAAGGTGAGATTATACTTTACTGATAACTCCTTCTGTATAACAGCCATTTTTTTTATAAGCTCACATAAAAAACAAACACTGAAGGCTTGACTGTCACTGTCTACTGCAGCACCAGGCCAATGTTCAGGTGCGCTGTTTGCGTCGCTGTTTGACAAAATGAAGTTTTGTTTGATTCTAATGAGGAACTGGTGTCGACAGCAGGACAATGGCACAATTCAGTGTTGCTAATGAGAACTAGAAGGTTTTTTTGGCTGCTTTCCTGGAAGCTTCGCAGAAATGGCATGTAGCTCCACCAGCCCAACTGCAGAACAGCTCAGAACAATGTCAGTTATTTACACAGAAACGGCGTATATCCAAACCTTGATAACACGGGCTAACGAGTAATTCAACAGCCAATTACAGGCCACTTTTTTCTAACTACTCATTGCAGTTTCAAAAGTGGCACAGTTGACACGCATTGCTGTGGCTCACTTCAACGTCAACAGTTTTCACTACTTTCTCATTTCTAACATCAGTTTGTCTGCTCTCGTGGGTTAGTGGAGGAGTGGAACTCTGCCTGCTCTTGCCTTGCTGGACCCATGAGAGATAAAAAGTATCTTGTTGTATTATTTATTAATGACTCCAGATATCATAGTTATACATGCTGTAGGTCTCCCTCCTGCCTTCCCTGAGCCTCAAAGCAATTAAAGTGGTGCAATGAAACTGGGCAGGTCATGCTAGGCTAAACCTGCACATTCATTCATGCTTTAACTCAGCTATCTCAGGCCTCAGAGACCAGGGGCTCTAGTTTAATCTCACCAGGTCAAGAGCTGTAATCCAGCAGTGAGAGCTTATCATTGCTCACATGTCAGTCCAGTGATCCTTTACAGCAATTAATTCCCCCAGTCTATGCAATAATAAGTGCAGTTTTGTGTAGGACTGCACAATGAGAAACTGTACTGTGGTGTTTGGTCATTTAAATGCAAGTAAAAGTGCAGTTTTCACTACTATTGTATTTTATCCAGTTTACCCCACTAAAAATCTGCATTTTTACATTTTGTAAGGGACATGTCTGAGATAAATAAATCCAAACTCTAAAAACATGGTGTGATTATTTTGTTCAGCACAAATGATTTAAAACACTGAAGCAACTCAATAACCATGGCAGAAGTTTTCATCATTGAACAATGCTGACACCGGTGTATTTGGCACAATTTTTGCCATGTTGTTGTTTTCATTATTGCATACAAATGTCTAAAATTACAGTTGTGCACATAACAAAAAACATCCACAAAGGTTATGTGTTGTATGTGCTGAGGTGATCCAGCAGTGACTATGAAGTGGAATGAAGCACTGGCATGTGTGGCTACACGGATTCAATGAGCGTGTAAATAAAAACTAACGTTTCCAAACCGGAGGAACTGCAGGACGCTGCAGTGCTTCACTTTCACCAGGGGAAAATAATGGACAGAATTCGAGAAGAACCTGGAATACACAGTCGCACCTCACATTTATTTACTCATTTTATTTCATCTTAAAAGTCACTAGCGTTTTTGCCTGTGGTTATGTAACAATTTGTTTCATTTCATTTCAAAGTTTTACTTGTTCAGTTTAGATAATGTTATGTTATTTATTTTCAATCATGTTTTAATAATCATACCATCTATTTTTATTGTTTTGTATGGTTGTATTTATGGAATGTGTGGGTGTAACTATCACAGCAAAGAACAAGTCAGATTACTTCTGAATCTAGTCTGACTACTTTTAAAGCATTTCTAGTTGGGCCATTCTCACGAAACCATTAAAATACCACGGCACTAATGATTTTAAATATTATACGTATTTTAGTAATATATAAAAACATCATAATAAAGACAATATTGTTCTCTACACTGAACTAAGTAATTTGAGCAAAGAGTAAATTTCTGTTTCGGTAATGAGAATGTTGTACATACTGTACATATTATGAGTTATTAAGTTAAATAATATTTACCAACTGTTGGAAAACTTTAGCAAAGGCTACACTGTAAAAAATGATCGTGATTTTAACAGTAAAAGACTGTAATGGTGCTACGGTGAAAAAACATTAATTGATTTACAGAAAGTTTCCGTACTATATACGGTGAATAACTGTAATAGATCTAACGGTACATTTAATGTAATTTTACAGTAAAATACCGTTAAATTTACAGTTTTTGGAAGTGAAAAATAACAAGTCATTGTATAATTTATGGAGGATGTTCTCATCCTCCACAACATTTTTAAGGACTCTTTACACACACACATAAAATTTTAAATAAATCTTGATTTTGAATTAAGCAACACATGTGCTAGAACCTCAAAGATGGCTACCAGCTAGTCAGATCTCTTTATATTTCTCCAGTTAAAAATGTCAGGCCATGTACACGACATTTTGATTATCATTACAGTAAAAGGACCTTTTCCTCATTTAGAAAAACTTTAAATCAACAATTTTCTGTGAAAAATGTACTTCATTAATGTCTAATTATGTACATTTAATAAAAGTTTGCTAAATCATCATGGCTTCTCTGAATTTAACAAAATATGCTAAGGTACCTCATCCTCCGCAATGCTATTCTCACTTACCGCAACAATTTAAGGCCAGTTGTGGTAGTTTTGGTAATGAGAATTTGATCATACAGGCTATTTTTAAATACTGTATATATTATGAGTTATTAAGTTAAATAATATTTACTAACTGTTGGAAAACTTTAGCAAAGGCTAGGGTGACAAATTTCAGAGAAAAGGTTTACAAAAAACGAAATCTACAGTGTCAGGAAGTCTACACAAATGTGGATGTCCACACACGTTGGCACATCTATTATTATGAAGACTTTCCACAGGCGTAATTATTTTGTATACTAATAATGGCAAAACATTTTTGGCAAATGCTCCAGTGCGTATTTGTGTTTGAGCTTTGAAGAGCATTAAAGGTTTCTATTTTACAGTGTGTTTTGCGGCATTGAGCTCAGGAGCTAATCACAGACACATCTGTTGCTTTCAGCAACCTCATTTCTGTAACCTATGTATCATTACCGCAACAAGTGTTTATTTAATATTTATTTAATAAATGGAAAAATAGTAGTTTGCTTTTAAATGCATGTGCAGAATATATACACAATATTTTCTTTCAGGTTTGCAATATCATTTTGAAAATATGTCAGGTTTCAATAAAATAATAAAAAATATTTGGTTGTAAATGGCAGCAGGTGTTGCGGTAATGAGAAAATCAAATAAAAATGTTAATTTAAAAATATATATTATTTCAGAGTTTCATGTAACTGTGCATGACTGTTAATAATCAATGTTTAAAAATGTGAAAATGTATTAGCTTTCCCAGTGGTATGACATGGATGGATGACATTTGCAGACTGTTGCGGTAATGAGATTTTTAAGGACTTGTTTTGGAAAATATGTTCAAAAAAGTGTTACATTGTCAGTAAAATTTTTAAAATTAATGATCACAAACACTTCAGACCCTGCTCTTAATGTCTAAAAAGGAAATTTGTTGATACAAACTTTTTGAAAATTTTCATGTTTGAAAACTTTGAAACAAAGATTTCGTGAGAATCACCCAGTTGCTTTTGGCTATTTTGGATTCAGTTTTGTAACATAAACATGGCTCATATGATGGTTATACAATTAGCTTATGCTTGTCAATGAGATATAAAACGGTGTTTCTCTTGGGTTTCTGCCAACTTCCAAGACTAAATAAGTCTTTAGAAGAAGTCTGAAGACCATTCTATCTAGGTTGCATATGTTCCTCTGGTTTAATTTGGTCAGTTTAAACTTTATTTTTAAGTGTTTTCTTTTAGAATTGAAGTTACAATTTTTAAAGGGGTCATGAACTGGATTTTTTTATTATATAATGTTTCCTGAGGTGCACTTAAAAGGTTAATATGTTAATTTACATTTAAAAAATCATAATTTAGAAAAATTATTTTCAACCCTGATTTTAGCCCTCTGATTTGAACGCTCTGCTTTAAGGGGCGTGTCTGCTGTGAGACTTCAGTGTAAATGCCCACTGCTGTGATTGGCTAACATCCTTGCATATGAAATAAGTATTACATGTGGAACCCTCTCAAATACTTTTAATATGTTTTTACTCTTACAGTTGTTAAGATGTGACTAAGATGTGAAATTGTGACTGAATTGCCAAATAATCCAGCTTGAAATGAACCGAATACAAACAAATAATGTTCTTGGCTCGATTGCTCCTGTCTGCCTCGCTGCTCAGATTGGTTTGCGTCTGTAACTCTGTATAGCTTTGTTTTGAATCTCTTACTTTTATTCATTGTTGCTTATTTTACTTTATTATTTTTTTTTTATTATTACCTTATATGTAATATTGCCTTCCACACTAATCTGACGTCGCTAGCTTGTAATCTTTGAATCTAAATCGCTGTTACAACGCGTTTGCATTTGCAGCGCTAGCTTGTTAACTTGTTAACAGTCTCTCGCGCGCTCCTTTTTCAACGCGTTCTTCAAACAGCTGTGGTAAGTCGGATCAGTCTACAAACACGGTGAGTCATGTCATCCTCTCCCAGCATTGCTACCTGTTGCATTTGCCACATGTTCACCATAGCTCTCTCTGTCAGCGACGAGGGATTTACATGTCATAAATGTAGGGAAATAGTCAGGCTGACAGAGAGAATCTCAGAATTAGAGACACGCATCCAAACTTTAATCGAGGATAGTAAGAATGCAAGGGCTTCAGATACTGTTTTGGATGCGACTAGCTTAGTGAACTCTGTACATTGTTCGGTTCCGGCTGTAGAGCCCGCGCAGCAGGGCACTTGGGTAACTGTGAGGCGGCCTAGCCGCGGAAAACACCACTCTTCCGTTCCAATAAAAACATCAAACAGGTTCTCCCCACTCAGTGACGCACCCACTGAGAATCCTGTTGAAAGTGCCCTAGTTATTGGCGATTCTATTACACGGAACGTGAAAATAGAGACACCAGCCACCTTAGTCACATGTTTGCCGGGAGCCAGAGCACCTGACATCAAAGCAAATTTAAAAGTGCTGGCTAATGCTAATCGTAAATACTCTAAGATTATTATTCACGTCGGCACTAATGATGTTCGACTTCGCCAGTCGGAGATCACTAAAATTAACATTAAAGAGGTGTGTGAACTCGCAAGTACAATGTCAGGAGAAGTAATTTGCTCTGGCCCCCTTCCTGTTCGTTGGAGTGATGAGATAGTTAGCAGATTATCATCACTCAATGGCTGGCTGTCTAAGCGGTGTCCGCAAAATAATATAGGTTTCATAGACAATTGGAAAAGTTTTTGGGGCAGACCTGACTTGTTGAAAAGAGATGGTATTCATCCCTCCCGGGATGGTGCTGCTCTTCTCTCTAGTAATATGGCACATAGTCTTAGAGCTGAAACATGACAAACTGGGGCCCAAGTCAGGAAGCAGACAGACTGGCTAAACCGACCGTCTGCTAGCTGCCTCACGTTACAGAAGTCAGATAATTCAGATAACTCCCAACACATAGAAACTCTTACACCTAGATATTTTCAAATAGAGACTGTGTCTGTACCCCGAATTAGTAAAAACAAAAAACTTCCAAACCCATTTAATGGTAAAAATTTAATTGATGTTCAACAAATAAAAAATAGAGATAATAATGCTAAACAAATGATAAAACTCGGGTTGTTAAATATTAGATCGCTTTCTTCAAAATCACTTATTGTTAATGATATTATCAAAGATAATAATCTAGATGTGCTGTGTTTGACAGAAACTTGGCTAAAACCGGATGATTACATTACTTTAAATGAGTCTAGTCCTCAAGGTTATGATTATCGACACAATGCCCGTGAGAAAGGCAAAGGGGGAGGTGTTGCTGTAATCTATAGTAATACTTACAGTATTAGTCAGAAATCTTTCAAATATAATTCCTTCGAAGTGATGGTACTTTACGTAACATTATGTAAGTTGACATTTGTGCTGGCTACTGTATACAGGCCACCAGGACACCATACAGACTTTATCAAAGAATTTGCTGACTTTCTATCGGAGTTAGTACTAGCTGTAGATAAAGTCCTTGTTGTTGGTGATTTTAATATCCATGTAGATAATAAAAAAGACGCATTAGGATTGGCATTTGCAGATATTCTAAACTCTATTGGTGTTAGACAACACGTGTCAGGACCCACTCATTGTCGTAATCATACTTTAGATCTAATATTGTCACATGGAATTGATATTGATGCTGTTGAAATTCTGCAGCAGAGCGATGACATCTCTGATCATTATCTAGTCTCGTGCATACTACATTTAGTCAAGGCGGCTAAACTGCCTCCATGCCATAAATATGGTAGAACCATCACTTCTACCACTAAAGATCGCTTTATAAATAATCTTCCTGATCAGTTTCATCGCCTTAGCATACTAGAAAGCTTAGAAGACCTCGATGTTGCAACAGAAACTATTGCCTCTGTCTTTTCCAGCACATTAGACTCAGTTGCTCCTTTGCGCTTAAAAAAGATTAAGGAAATTAATCCAATGCCATGGTACAATGAGCACACTCGGGCCCTAAAGTTAGCAGCCAGGAAAATGGAGCGCAGCTGGAAGAAAACAAAACTAGAAGTATTTCGCATTTCGTGGAGAGAGAGAATGATTGAGTACAGAAAGGCCCTAAAATCTGCTAGATCTGCCTATTTTTCAAAACTTTTAGAAGAAAATAAACACAACCCTAGGTATTTATTTGATACAGTGGCTAAATTAACAAGAAATAAAGCTTCAACTTCTGATGTTTCCAAAGAGCACAGCAGTAATGACTTTATGAACTTCTTTACTTGCAAGATTGATAATATTAGAGAAAAAATTATAACCATGCAACCGTCTACTACAGTATCGCGTCAGAGTAGCATTGTAGTGTCCCTGAGGAAAAATTCAATTCATTTACTGCTTTAGGAGAGGAAGAATTGTCTAAACTTGTTAAATCATCAAAATCAACAACATGTATGTTAGACCCTATACCGACTAAGCTATTAAAAGAGATGCTTCCAGAGGTCATAGATCCTCTTCTTAATATCATTAATTCATCTTTATCACTAGGATACGTACCGGAAACTTTTAAGCTGGCTATTATTAAACCTCTTATTAAAAAAAACACAACTTGATCCTAGAGAATTACTCAATCCCAGGTGAAAAAAAAAGTACATTTCTATAATGTACTTAAAGTGCTCTATTTTCTCGCACTAATTTTGTACTTAATATACTAAAAGTTCTTCTTTAGTACTTCTTAAGATAATCTTAAAAGAACATCTGAGTGTACTCAACTGTGCTATTTTGACACACCATGAAGTATGCTTTTAACATACTATCTCTGTATTAAAAATATATATATTTAGTTAACACTTGTAGTACATTATGGGTTCAAGTTTACTACAAGTGGTAACTAAATACATTTTTTAAATACAGAGATAGTATGTTAAAAGCACATTTTAGTTCATATTTCATGGTCTCAAAATAGCAGAGTTAACTTAATTGTAAAAATCTACTAATCTGTACTATTCACATACTGTGACATTTCTACTTAGAAAACCCAAGTTAAGATTAATTGATTGTTTTGAGTACCATTTTTGTCAAGCAATGTTTTGAGGCGGGGCAATTCTTAATAGACTTTTCACTCATGTCCTCCACTTCTGCAGTTATTTTTCTGTTTGCATCCACTGATTTCCCAAATTCAAAACGACTTAATGACTTGAATGTTCAATTGTCAATACAACAGAAAAATTTGAGAGAACATTACAGAAGCTTACTTCATAAATTGATGTTGATTTTCCTAAAAAGTTTTTTTTTTTTTTTTTTTTTTTTCTCTAACTCGCCATTATGTGGTGACTCGCCTATTGATTTTTAATGCAGCAATCCAACAAGAAATCACAATTATTTGATTTCAAAGGAAGGGAAGTAAAATATACACACACACACACACATATATACATATATATACATATATATGAAGCTGAACATACACTTTAGCTGAAGATGTCATAAACTCATTAGGATGCTGAGTCACACTCAAGAAGTATCAGACATGACGGCGTATCACGACCCAGTTGACTCACCTCCAGCATGACGCGATTCCCCTGCTATTGGCGCTGGTGTCTTCAAAGCCACAGGTTCTTCTGAGTATTTGTAAGAGAGCGATCTCGGCACACGAGCATCAGGAACAGACGGATGGACTGTCATGAATAAATCATGAGTGTTCCTCCTGGAAAGGCCAGAATTATCCTGCATTAAGCACAGCGTGGCCATCGTCAAGGTTCATTACACAACTATGCATACTAAAGCACAAACACAGACTTTCTCTGACTGAGGTTCTCCCTTTTACTTTTTTCATTTAAAGGTAAAGACTATGGAAGAGAATTTCCTCAGAAACATCTTTTGCTGTACTATACATGACTGTAAACATACAGGGCTCTATTTTAACGATCTAAGCTCATGGTCTAAAATGCACGGTGCAGGTGCACTTAGGGTGTGTCCGAATCCACTTTTGCTAGTTTAAGGACGGGAAAAACAGTCAGCGCACCCGGCGCATGGTCTTGAAGGGTTCTGTTCTCTTAATGAGTGATGGGTGTGTTTAGGGTGTAACGTACAATAAACCAATCAGAGTCTCATCTCTCATTCCTTTTAAAAGCCAGTTGAGCTCATGCCATGGCGGATTCACTATTTACATGGTGGAATTTACAAGCGGAAGAACTGAACGCTTCTCTAGCGAAGAAACGGATCTGCTCGTGCACGAGGTTAAAGCAGACCATTTACAGGACAAGCCGGATTCCACCAAAGCATTTTTATCTTTATCAGAATCAGAATCAGAAAGAGCTTTATTGCCAGGTATGTTTACACATACTAGGAATTTGTTTTAGTGACAGAAGCTCCACAGTGCAACAGAGTGACAGCGACAAGACAGGACACAGATAACAAAAAGAATAAGAATAATATACAAATATACAAGATAGATAAAGTGCAAAAAAAAAGCAAAAACAATATATAATATAGACAATTTGTATGTACAGTTATGATGAGTGCAAATTTGAAATATAAATAAGTATGTGTTTTAAGTAAATAATGTATAATAGTGTTGTGTGTTCCGTGTTTGTCAAGTGTTCATGAGATGGATTGCTTGAGGGAAGAAACTGTTCCTGTGTCTGGTCGTTCTGGTGCTCAGAGCTCTGTAGCGTCGACCAGACGGCAACAGTTCAAAGAGGGAGTGTGCTGGATGTGAGGGGTCCAGAGTGATTTTCTCACTCTGGATAAGTACAGTTCTTGGAGAGTGGGGAGGGTTGTACCAATGATTCGCTCAGCAGACCGGACTACCCTCTGTAGTCTTCTGAGGTCAGATTTGGTAGCTGAGCTGAACCAGACAGATATAGAAGTGCAGAGGATGGATTCAATGATGGCAGAGTAAAACTGTTTCAGCAGCTCCTGTGGTAGGTTGAACTTCCTCAGCTGGCGAAGGAAGTACAACCTCTGCTGGGCCTTTTTCACAATGGACTCAATGTGGTTGTCCCACTTCAGGTCCTGGGAGATTGTGGTGCCCAGGAATCTGAATGACTCCACTGCAGTCACAGTGCTGTTCATGATGGTGAGTGGGGGGAGAGCAGGGGGGTTTCTCCTGAAGTCCACGATCATCTCCACTGTCTTGAGCGTGTTGAGCTCCAGGTTGTTAAGACTGCACCAGACAGCCAGAGGTTCAACCTCCAGTCTGTAAGCAGACTCGTCACCGTCCTGGATGAGGCCGATCAGTGTGGTGTCATCTGCAAACTTCAGGAGCTTGACAGAGGGATCTTTAAAGATGCAGTCATTGGTGTAGAGGGAGAAGAGCAGTGGGGAGAGAACACAGCCCTGAGGAGCGCCGGTGCTGATGGTGCGAGTGCTGGATAAGAATTTTCCCAGCCTCACTAGCTGCTGCCTGTCTGTCAGGAAGCTGGTGATCCACTGACAGACAGAGGTGGGCACGGAGAGCTGAGTTAATTTGGGCTGGAGGAGTGATGGGATGATGGTGTTAAAAGCAGAGCTGAAGTCCACAAACAGGATCCTCACATAAGTCCCTGGTCTGTCCAGATGCTGCAGAACATAATGCAGTCCCATATTGACTGCATCATTCACAGACCTGTTTGCTCGATAAGCAAACTGCAGGGGGTCCAGTAAGGGTCCAGTGATGTCCTTCAGATAAGCCAAAACCAGTCTTTCAAATGATTTCATGGCCACAGACGTTAGAGCCACAGGTCTGTAGTCATTAAGTCCAGTAATTTTGGGTTTCTTTGGGACGAGGATGATGGTGGAGCGTTTGAAGCATGAGGGGACTTCGTACAGCTCCAGTGATCTGTTGAAGATCTGTGTGAAGATGGGGGCCAGCTGGTCAGCGCAGGTTTTCAGACAGGCTGGTGAAACGCTGTCTGGGCCTGGTGCCTTTCTTCTCTTGTTCTTTCTGAAGACCTGGCGCACGTCATCTTCACTGAACTGAATTGCAGGTGTGGGGGAGACGGGGGTTACAGGAGGTGTGAATGGTGATTTTTCAAACCTGCAATAAAACTCGTTCAGATCGTCTGCCAGTTGTTGATTCTCCACAGAGCTGGGGGATGGTGTCTTGTAATTGGTGATGACTTTCAGACCTTTCCACACTGAAGCCGTGTCATTAGAAGAGAACTGATTCCGAAGCTTATCGGAATAATTCCTCTTTGCCACTCTGATCTCCTTTTCCAGTGTGTATTTGGCCTGTTTGTACAAGACTCTGTCCCCATTTCTGCGAGCATCTTCTTTGGCCTGACGGAGCTGGCTGAGTTTTGCAGTGAACCACGGTTTGTCGTTGTTGTAAGTTAAATGAGTCTTTGTAGGAATGCACAAATCCTCACAGAAACTGATATATGATGTAACAGTCTCTGTGAGCTCGTCCAGATCGGTGGCAGCAGCTTCAAAAACACTCCAGTCAGTCCATTCGAAACAGGCTTGTAAAGCCCGCTCTGTTTCGGTGGTCCATCTCTTTACAGTCTTTGCTACAGGTTTAGCTGATTTCAGTTTCTGCCTGTAGGTCGGTATGAGATGAACTAAACAGTGATCAGAGAGCCCCAAAGCTGCCCGTGGGACAGAGTGATATGCATCCTTTATTGCTGTGTAACAGTGATCCAGTGTATTACTGTCTCTGGTGGGACAAGTAACATGCTGTCTGTATTTTGGAAGTTCACATAAGAGAATCGCTTTATTAAAGTCCCCGAAAATGATTAAAACAGAGTCCGGGTGTTGTTGCTCACTCTCTGTGATCATATCAGCGAGTATCTGTAAAGCCCAGCTCACGTGCGCTTGCGGAGGAATGTAGACACTCACCAGAATGAACGAGCAAAACTCCCGCGGCGAATAGAACGGTTTGCAGTTAATGAAGAGTGTTTCAAGATCGGGACAGCACATCTTCCTTAACACAGTTACATCTGAACACCACCTTTCGTTGATGTAAAAGCACGTCCCGCCGCCGCGCGATTTCCCCGTTGATTCTGCGTTGCGATCTGATCTAAACAGCTGAAAGCCCGGCAGACTTAACACGCTGTTCGGAATGGCGTCGTTCAGCCAGGTTTCCGTGAAGCACAGAGCAGCCGAGTTTGAAAAATCCTTATTTGTCCGGGAGAGCAGAAGGAGTTCGTCCGTTTTGTTGGGTAGAGAGCGGAGATTCGCCAGATGGATGGTAGGCAGCGGCGTTCTTAATCCGCGCTGTCTGAGGTTCACGAGGGCGCCGGCGCGCTTCCCCCGTCTGCGCGTCCTGAAGCGTCTAAACAGCGCTGCCGCTCCACCGACTACAACATTCAACAAAACGTCTGAATAATCGAAATCCGGTAAAAGATTTTCTGGTAAAACTGATCGTATTTGAAAAACAAAAAACAGGAAAAACTAACAAAAACAGTACAAACACTGGAGAGCTAAGCACCGTGGCTGCCATGCGCGGCGCCATCGTAGATCGTAATCTAGTAGATCGTAATAGTTTATGCACACAGTAATAATCTTTTACACTGTAATCCTTTTATTTTTAATATTTGGCATGTTTGTGTGCTGCTGCATCCCTGTGTGTATAATAAGCAAAGTGTACGCACGCCTATAGGCGTATATTACTAACACGCTCTTTAAATAACAAAAAAAAAAAGCCATTGACTTTAGACCATGTTTCAGTTGGTCAATGGCGCAATCTATTTCAGTTCCTCAAAACAACAACACGCCAACAATGCACCTGAACACACCTCGTTTTCAGACCAGCACGCCCATGGACGAACAGATGGGCGCGAGTGTATTTGCTATTTAAACAATGTGGCGCAGGACGTGAAAATGATAACTGCGTTGGGCTGAAAGTAGCAGATAAAAACACATGCTGTAGATACTTTAACACCAAAAAGAGATTTTGACGGATCAGCAAACCCACCATATTTGTATAGATACTACTGTTATTTTGTAACAGAATGTAGTTTTAAGAGTTTTTAGGTGAGAATGCTGTTTAGACCTCAAATAATGCGATTTATATGTAAACGGTGCCTATTTTACAATTTGTTTAGACGCTTTCGAAGATGTGAGCTCCAGGCCGTCAGCGAGCGTTCAGCGCTCATGTACCCGCAGAGAACTGCTTCATCTCGGCCATTCCTTCGGGAATCTGCCACTGGCTGTAGATAGTGTTTAAACGTGAAGTATAATTCGTTTTGGGTATATCAAACGGACAATCTTTGGTCTTATTAATCTATTACTTGTTCCAGAGCTAATAGATTTGGCTTAAGGGCTATATTAAGTTTCATAACTTTATATTTACATTGGAATTAAATCCTGTACTGACTAGAGCGCTGCTTTTGTACGTTTGACTGAACTGTTTGCTTGTGTTTATTTCCTATTTTACTTCTTATACTGTTGTAATGGCTATTGCTGTTAATTTAAATATTATTGTTCAATAAATAATATTTTATAATATATATAAAATAACAGTAAAATAACATGCCATATTTTTTTGGTATTGAGAAAGAGTCCGTTAGTGATTTCGACTTCAGTGAAAGTTACATTAATACGCCATTAGATGGCAGCAAAGACTGACTTTATGAGTGAGTCAGTCAGTCGCAAAGACTTTTATATTGAAATGGACTGAAACAAGGAAATAAGGAGGTTGTTTTTACTTCAAACATCATCTTACGAGACGTAACTGTGTATATATATATATATATATATATATATACACATACATACATACATTTTGTGTGTGTGTGTGTGTGTGTGTGTGTTGATAGCTGTGCAGCCTGTCTCAGAGCTGTAAATAGATAACTCAGTTGTGCTCTCACAGATCCCCTGCACAGGAGATGCAATCTACTGCCCTGCCACTCAAACCTGAACCTCACACACACACAAACACTATCTCCTGGTCTCTCTCCTCTATAGGAATATTAAACCTTTTCTCTGTCCTTTGGCAGCTTTCTATAACGATTAAGTCAGTGTGGTTTGTCTAGAGTGTCACTGTCCTGCATCTTCCATCTGTCTCTCTCTCTCTCTAAGTAAAGACTCTCATTTCATTACTGAAACAAAAACCAGCCATTTTTTCAGTTAAAGAGAGGTGAGAGGCTTTCCTGTTATAATATCAATAGCATTGAGAAATCAAAAAATGAAGATTCATTGGTCATCACAGCATTAACAGTGTAAATAACACAGTTCTGCCAATAGTCGTGAAAATATGCTAAATGTTACATGTTGCTTGATATGTTCATCACATTTGTAGTACCAATTTTTGGCATGACCATATGCCAGAAAAGACAATGGATAAAATGAGGAGAAATAAGTGTGAGACTAAGAAGGAAAAGAGGCCGGTTTGAGTAGTAGTAAGGAAATTGACTGTGTTAATGAGAGCATATCAGTGTAGCACAAATCACACAGGATTCTAATAGTCCATAGATTTCATTACTGAATGAAAAGACAGAGGAGAGAGACAGAGTTTATTAAAGCAATGGAGCTCGTCTTGTTTATCAGCTGTCTCAGGATGTGAAAATGCACAGCTGGCTCACTTCATTAGGACTAGAGTATGTGTCAGCGTGCCTTTTCGCTCTTAACACAGTCACTAGTAGAAAACAACACAGTATTGTTGGTGCCAAACGATGACAAACTCTTGGACTAATTAAACAGAGCTCTCTTTATGTGTGTGTGAATCGCAGTGAGGCCTCTGAGCTATTTTCACTCCTGCATGTAGATCTTGTTCATTATTTTATTTTTTTTCAATTCTTACATGTTCAAAATGGTTTCCTATTCCCTATATATGCCTGCACTATACCCTGAATAAGTGGTGCCTGCCATGTTGTCCAAATACTGTATAATTGTATAATTGGTGCACTGTATAATTGTTAACCCTTTTATACCCATCATGTACTGTGATTTTTAGTGCAGAACTGAAGCATATTTGCTGACGCTGTACATCATTGAAACAATGAAGACTATAGACATGCACTGCAGCTTCCTTTATTCCTCCAATCCATTTTCAGTTTTTTAAATGTTTATTGAAAAATGACACAAATACACACATCACAAGCAGTAGATGGACAAATATAAGACACGTGTTAAGAGCCCCCTAAAAGAATATTAGCAATTTAAATGTTGCAAAGGATTTTATTATTTCAGAATACATATCGTCTCTATTGAATGTCCATCAGTGGATAAAGATGCTTTTTGCTGCCAGATGGTGTAGCTACATCAGGCCAGCTAAACCTTGTCCCCTTGGTTAATACTGTCGCTTTAGGAAAGAAACAAGTACAACATTGAAAATATTGAACACCTGACCACTCTTAAAAATAAAGGATTTGTTGGCATGTATCTTAAAAATAAAGAGTGGAATTTGTTTTGTGAAGGTTTTTTTTTTTTTCCCTTGAAATTTAATGTAATGACAATTATTCAGCAATTTTGTTTTTTCCTTCTGTACTATATTTCTTCTAGAATCAAACTCCATTCCAAATCTTTCTGGTCCAGTTTAACCACAGCTCCCATCACTGCGGTCAGATCGCTGCTGTCTGGTAAATACACACGGATGAATGTTGCAATGTGCTCATAAGTAGCTGTTGAGAACTAAAAATGTAGGAGATGGCAGAAGAGCTGATGTCATCGCATCAAGGTCTTTCGTGGCTCTGCAGCGCCCTCTGCTGATCTGCAACGAGTGTGTTATGACCATGAAGAATAAGTGATTTGAGTCAGCACAGTTTGACAGAGACAATATAGCAAAGAAACTGTGGACACTGAGAATTTGTGGACCAAATATTAATTGGAAGGAGACAACACAGTCCAGAAGATTTAACTTATTGTATTTTAGCAATATTGCTACTAGGCTAATTGTCTGGAAGGGTGCAGATGCAATGAAATACAATACAACAATGAGCTTTGAGAGAAGTTTGTTTTCATTACACTACTGCTAAGAAAGATAAGAAACACTCTAGAAAAGAAAAGTTCAAATACCAAAGAATTGATTATGAATTCATATTCATATGTGAGGGATCATAGCCGTGTAATAATACATGGTAATATTATTGAACAGGTTTCATGGTATAATACTTGGGTGTTTATATGGACAGTTCGTTATGTTGGTCTTCTCACATCAGCAGTCTGTGTTCTAGATTTAAAAGTGTTTGGGGTAAATCAGAAGCTTTTATTTCTGTTTTATCACTCTTTGAGAGTTTGATAAGATATGGTATTACAGCATATATGGAAACCTGACTGTCCAATCAAAATCGAAATGTGTACATACTGCTCTAAATATTGTAGGGTGGGAAGAGAAACGACCTATACAGGAGCTGTGTGAGGTATCTATTTTAAGACAAGCGAAGAAAATTGTTGCTGATGACACACATTTTACAGGAGAATTTTAACGTTACCCTCAGGGAGACGATTGAGGATTTTGATGTGCAAATCAAATTGCTACAAAAAATCTCCTTTGACAAAAGATTTTTTGAAAAGACTTTTGGTCCACCTTCCTTAGGCAGTCGCCTCTCAGTTCTGCAAAAATAAGGAGTTTTTGGCTACGAATCAATTTGTAAAACAGTTCCGAGTTTGAGGCTGTAGAACATGTGCTATAGTATTTATATAAGAACAGTGAAAATTCTCGCATCTAAATGACTGTACCTGTCAGTGTTTTGCTTGTGTTGTGTTTTGGCCTCTAGAGGTCCTCATAGTGCTCTCATGCCCAGCTTACTCAACTAGTAATCAGTGTTATTACAGTATGTGTCTCATTCGATTCTGTGTGTATTTAAGTGGCTCTGTCTCCCAGATTCTTTGCTTGATGTTTAGTTGTTCTAAAGCCAGTTGTCTGAGTATGTGTTCTTTAACTCTGAGACATTTTATTATGTCTTGCCTTTGGATTATACCTTTCTCTGTTTTATTTTTTGTGGACTTTTTCCTCTGTAGTTTTTTTGCTTTAAGATCTTTTGAATATTTTTGTGGACTGCCCTTTCTGGACTGGTTCTGTTATTTGAGAATTACAATTTGCTGTTTTTTTGCTCCAGGTGTGGATTTTTGTTTGCTTGAACTTTTATTAAAATAAATTCTGCATCTTAACCTCTTACTATTGGGTTCAACGTCCTCCAGTGGCTCAAGGATAGAGAGTCTGACTCTCACACTGGAGACCCGAGTTCGGACAGAAACACAATAGAAACTGACAAGCATTCGATTACATTTTCCAACTGTTTATGTTTGCTTAAGACATGATTTAAGACTGCATTTAAGTAAAAACTCGCCAAGACTGACATTTTGACATATTTTTGTCCAAAGTAGCTTATACTTGTCCTTGTTTTGCTTTGCATGCACAGAAAGTCGCCTGTGAAACAGCGTCTATTTCGCAGTTTTCGAAGAGTGACCGATCCCCCTCCATTAGGCCTGATTCAAAAATCTCTATAACAGAGGTGATATGAGATTACATACTTACTACTCAGATTTCAGTTTGACTTCTACAGCAGCTGATCTAAAAGACAACAAATTTTAATTAATGTCACAAAAAACAAAAAAAAACAAAAAAAAACAAAAAAAAAAGTTCAAAAAACAGCCAGGCAAATTATGATTAATGATTTGTTTTCTTTTTAAGAAAGACAGTGCGCTAAGAACAATGTAATAGTCTTCTCAGGTCCTAAAGTCTGTACCTGTCCTGAGTGGCTTTTCCTGATGGATCTCATAGCTATAAGATGGATTTCTGTGTGAGAGGTTACAAACGTTTGTTCCTTTTCTACTTGCTTTTCTCAAAAAAGTGCAAGTACGAGCTGAAGTGCTGAAATGTCAATCACTCATCACTGTAATCTCATTACTATAACTTTTGGCTCAATGTTATTTATCTGACCATAAGATGACTATTATACTAATACTGTTAAAGATGTATGTGCGTGGATTCACTGGCTTCAACATCTAGTCCTCAACCTCGATCAGAAGGTTCATAGGCAAACGTTCACGACAGCTTCTGTTTCCAAGCATTTATTTATTCCAGTCAAATCCACAAGCAGGTGGTTTATGATATTCAGTGTGTGTGGTTTCTAAAATAAAGGAATAACAACGAATTATTAAATAAACGTCTCAAACATGAAATACAGTGCTTACAAATAAATCACAATAAATAAAGCAAAACTGAATTGGGAATTGAGGAATACAGAATGAAATTAAACTATTGACCAGCAGGCGGAGCTCTTGCTCCAGTAATGACATGATATCCTGCTAAACACAATCAAATAGGCCTACCTGTTATACATCATGTGAACAACACACTCAAACTTGTATTTATTGCTTTAAGAAACATACAAGATACCAAACAAACCTCAAAAAGACAAAGCCAAGTCCAAATGGCAGCAAACAGAATAAACAACATTGTTACGTCCCAGTACTTGTTTGTGCCTGTGTGTGTGACGCGCAGACAGCTTTGCTTTCCTGTTCTTTTCTGTTTGTTTAATCTGCCCTTCTTAATTTTGCTTTGTTTAATGACACTCTTATGTTGTACAGTTTTGAGTTGTCATTTCGTTTCCTTTTGCCATTTGTTTTCTTATCATTTGTTACTTCGATTATATTGATCTTCTCCTCACCCTATGGGAAAATGGACAGGTAGTATGTCACGTGACGTACACGTTGCAACACCTAGTGACTTCCATGTATAGACACATCAGTTTAGGAGTGAGCGCCACTTTTGTATGTTTTGTTTTGTTTAGAGAGAGTAGGTAAGTTATGGCGTACAATACGCTGAAGACTTGCTTTTCTTATGTTTCTTTCCATTAGTTAGGTTAGATGTTGAACTTGAGTTAGATTGATTTTGTTTTGTTCTTTTCTTTTTTCCCCAGTTTATTATTCTTGTTTTCTTCTGACTCTTCTGACCCTTGTATTATAGAGTTGCGAGCTTGGGGGCGGGGAGCGCGAGCATTTAAAGGGGACACGCACTGAATCTGCGCATTTTTAATTACGCCCCAAAATAGGCAGTTAAAACATTGTGTAATACAAAATCTATGGGGTATTTTGAGCTGAAACTTCACAGACACATTCTGGGGACACCTTAGACTTATATTACACCTTGTGAAATAGGTTATAGGGGTCCTTTAATATGGCTTTACAGGGACTTTAAGTCATTCGGCAACTCTAGGCAGGGCCGCCCTTACACATTGTACAACACTTTGGTTGTTTTTACATTTTAAATTTGGTCTAAAGCCTCAAATATATAACCATCTCTTCTATGAACTATTGAAAATCATTGCTGAAAATCTCCCATTGCACTGCTGCACAGAACAGTAGTGATCTACTGCGTGTGATTAATGTGATTTTAAAATAACATTCAGTGTCTTTCTGGAGAACCTGCTGACGCTGAGACACATCTTTATAGAGCTAAGTATCCACAACACTGCACAAATATACCGTATAAATAATGAAAAGTAATGAGTAGTGATTATAATCAGGTCAACAAATTGAAAATGATAGTATATATGACAGGGAAGTCGATTTACGCCTCAGGGTTCAAAGTCAGACCATTCATTGGAAATCATCTGCCAAAATTCCAAGAAAAATTAAGGGTGTTTATCTAAACCTGTCAATCACATTGCAAAATGAAACACTTAATGAGTTGCATGCGTCACTGCTTAAGATGACACATCAGATGTGCTGAACTGGAACGACAGAAATCTAATGATTTTCTCTAGGGTGTTAGTTTAATAAATAGTTTAATAACTGCTGTAAAAATGTTAAAAAAAATGTTAATTAATATGGACAAAGCTTATATTAAAGTGTAATATGATAGAGTTAAGGCCCGTTCACACAAAGAACGATAACGTCTCAGGTTACTCATGTAACCATGGATCCCTAAGAACAGGGAACGAGACTCTGCGTTGACCGCATATGGGAACGTCACACGTGAACCGATGTCTGAAAGGCAAGGAATCAAACCGCTCCAATCCTATTGGCCGGCGACAGCCTATGACATCATCATAGCGCGACTCGGAAGTATAAAAGGAGCGCCTAGAGAATCAGTCAGTATCTTATCGTCTTGAGGGACTGTTCAGCAGGCAGCCCTGAAGCATGGCAAAGCAACGCAGAGTCTCGTTCCCTGTTCTCAGGGAACCATGGTTACATGAGTAACCTGAGACGTTCCCTTTCGAAAGGAACTCTACTCTGCGTTGACCGCATATGGGGAACGATATACCCACACCGCCATGCTTGAGGAGAGTGCATGCTAAAATGGCTAGACAAACGTCCAGCAGTTTCGAGAGAAACGCCAGATAGCAACTCACCCTCGGGTCACACAAAGGCTGTCAGTGACAGCATTCCCTACGGCCAACAGCCCAGGCTGAACCTCAAAGAGGCCTTCCGTAGAAAGCCTACCAAGGCTGCTCAAAGGCTTCTGGGACCAAAACCTCCGCAGAAAGCAGGTCCTTTTAAGGGAATGTGGCCAAGGAACCGAAGGGAACCCCGGCCAGTCACTAGAAGGGGGACATAGTCACCCCAATGCCACCAGGGAGGCCGACCTAAACTGACATAGGACAAACTCAGTCTTGGCCAACCCTGTCTGAATACAGAGTCTCAACAACGCATTCTTCAGAGCAGACAGCAAGTAAGAGCGACTGCGAAAAAGGCAGTAAGCAACTCAAACCCGAGCGTAGAGACGGGCATCCTGGAGAGCAGAACTCAGTTGAATGCTATGAACCCTCATATCGAGGGGAGTACAATCCGCTCAATCCTAGGATCTACTCAGCACCTAAAATTGCACTGAGGAGGCTTTGTGCTAAGAGACCCTGACAAGGGGAGCACAAACCAGCCTGGGGCTGATCCTCAGTGGGAGGCCTCATGGAAGCCTTCACCAATGATCAGCTTAGGGAGCTAAGCACTACTACAAAACAACCCTAACAGGGGAGTACAAAGCTCAACCTAACAGACAGACCATACTGTAGGCACATAATCATGGAGGCCAAAGAGAGGCCTACAACATGACAAAGCTCTACATGAAGTAGAAACTACACAATTAGCAGATAAGACTGTAAAGTGCCCACATAACAGTCCACCTATCACAATCCAACAAGCAGTGTACTCGGTAAAAGAACCTTTTTACTCTTTAAAGCAAGAGGAGTACAACATATGCCATCATGAACTAAAGGAGGCCCAAAAACCGGGCCTACAACTTGGCTAACAGAAACCAAACTGAAAAAGAGGCTCTCTACACTCAACCTGAGTGTGCAATCCACAGGTGATGCTCTCAGTGAAGCACCAAACCCTAACCGGGGAGTGCAAAAGTCACCACGCTCTTAAATAGAGGCTGACACAAGCCTACTATTCTGAGAACAGGTGCTAACCTGTGGCAGCACTAGAGTAAAGCTCACAAACATGTAGGGCAAAATTAGAACTCAAAGCAGACAAAAGCTTTGTAAATGCATGCCATCCTAAAGAGGATAAATGTTCTCACCAAACAGAACTACAGATCTGTACTGAACCCTAGAGGACAGAAGCTAAAAAGCTAGCACCGTAACTCAAACTTGAATGTTAATTCAAGGGGCTCAGGGGAAAGACAAATCATAGCATGAATGAAGTTCTAGAGAGTGGGGCCTAGCATACACTGCATAAACTTATCTACGCAAAGATAAGGGCCTACCACCTGAGAAACAGCACCAGGGAGGCTAGTAACAGCCTGCTACCTTAGCTGTTAACTTCAGTAATTGCACCTACATAAAGTAAGGGGAAATGGGCATACGGCCTAACAATTCCCTCAGGAGGAGGCCAGAACTAGGAACTATACAACCTAACAAGGGATAGTTATTACAGAGGGTGATTTATAACAATAAACACCTAACCTAGCTCTAGCCTGGGCCGCTAAGCTGTGGGCCTACAGAGCCACACACCTAGCAAAGCCTGGGCTTCACTCTAAATCTTCACAGAAAAGAAGAAATAAAGCGAAGCTCAACAAGCCAATAATGCCAGGCGGCCGATTAGGGCCGTCCTGGACATAAATAACTGAAGTGACGAGTGCTAACTCAAACTACTCTAGCAGACACTAGCTGAGAAGCTACTCTATACACAGGTGGCTAAACGGCGGCCATTTTGTGGCCTGCACAGAAATCGTTCTTGCCAGCCTAACAACTTCAGTCTGCCCAAAAACCCTAAATTTTTACGGTTACATGCTCAGAAAAAAACTATACAGGAAAAACAAGGTCAACATATTTAGAACATAAATATAGACCCAGCTTACCTTCCTGCGGCTCAAAGACCGAAGACTCCTCCTCCTCACTCTTTCCATAAAGAAGGATGGAATCTAAGGTTCTTTAAAGCCTAAAAGAGCCTCTTCACTATCAAGCCAGAAGGCGGGCCTTCAGAAAAATTCATCATGGGCCCAACCATCAGCCTAACTGTTAGAAGCGCCTGAGCATGTTAACAGTATCCAAAAACAAAATCCCCGGGAGGCGGAGAAAGAAGGGGCGAGGGCAGGTGTACCGTTGCCCTCGCAAGAGAGGGGATTGATCACCGGCGCTGCTGGCGCCTGTGCTCGATCACCTCCCTCAGATCCTGCTTCTTCCTCCTCGCATCCCGCCGCTTCTGCGACTTGCTCCTAGGAGGAGGAGGCGCTCGAGCAGCGACACTGGACCTCTGGCCCTGCCTCTGAGCCTCGGCTCGAGACGGGCCAGGACCTCCCGGCTGTCTGGGCCCAGATTCAGATCTGAGCGGGATGCAGGTTCTAAACGCTGCTGAGTACGCCTTCACCTCCCTGAACTTTCCAAACACCGCCTCGACAGAGGTACAGAAAAGTTCAGCGGGCGAAACCAGGGCATCGAGGAGAAAGCCCTTCTCTTTCTCCCCGATGTCCACCAGGTTCAGCCACAGATGTCTCTCCGTGGCCACCATTGCCGCCATCGATCTACCGATCGAAGCGGCAGTTTGTTTTGTGGCCCGGAGAGCGAGATCTGTGGTGCGGCGCAGCTCATCCACCGCCTCAGGGGACAAACCTTGCCCCTGATCCAGATCCCTCAGCAAATCAGCCTGGTATGCTTGCAGCACTGCCATCGTGTGCAATGCTGCACCAGCCTGACCTGCTGCCGCGTATGCTCTGCCGTTCAAGCGTGATGTAACTTTGAGGGGCTTAGACGGCAGGACCGGAGCCTTTAGTGTCGGTGCGCTCCCAGTTCGCAAACGTCTCGTCAATAGGGGGCATCGACACATATCCATGCTGGCTCAACCCCTCAACATCAGCGAAGTTCGCCCGCTGATGAAGATGAATGCGCGCCGAGTATGGGTTCTTCCATGCCTTCTCGATCTCAACATGAAGATCGGGAAGGAATGGAAGGCTCACTGGAGTTACGGGGTTATGGCTGGAAAGGAACCGCTCGTCAAGTCGTCCGCATGTGGTTTCTTTCCTAACACGCTCCCAAGGCAGCTGCAGCCTGCCAGAAGCGCGTTCCATAACCTACAGTAACTCAGCATACGCTGGGCAGGGAGGCCTAGAAGAAGTCGCAGGCTCGCCTGCTTCTTCCTCCACCGCCATCTCCTGCTCTCTGGGGCTGGCCGCCAGAAGAGCACTCGCTCCTAGATCCGATGACGTCAAAGACAGGACGTCATCGTCATCCAAAAGCTCATCCTCGTCAGCCGCCGAGGGCTGAGAAAGATTTACACCTCTCTCAAACTCCGCGGCGAGCTCCACCTGCGAGCCCCATGATCTCAGCCGCCGCTCAGCCTCAGCACGAGTGGGGCCAGAACCACCAGGCACAGATGTTGATGCCTCTTCCCTTGAGAAGAGGGCCAGACGAGAACGGCGCTCTTAATGGGAAAACGCTCACAATTAACACAGACAGCGCCCTCAAGCACTGTCCGTGCGTGCTCCTCGCCCAGACAGAGAACGCATAGGTTGTGTGTATCTTCCGGTGTCAGAAACCTCGGACACAGGTCAGCACACTTCCTAAAACGTTTGTCAGACATATTAGAAAAAATTCCTTACCTCATTTGAAAACAATGGCAAAGACACAACAGTCCCGAAAGACGAAAAGATACTGACTGATTCTCTAGGCGCTCCTTTTATACTTCCGGGTCGCGCTATGATAATGTCATAGGCTGTCGCCGGCCAATAGGATTGGAGTGGTTTGATTCCTTGGCTTTCAGACATCGGTTCACGTGTGACGTTCCCCATATGCGGTCAACGCAGAGTAGAGTTCCCTTCGAATGGAACTATAAAGACAAGTACAATAGTGTCTACACCAGTGGATGATATCATTCATAAGAGTCTGTCTCTTTAAATGCTCGAGCTCCTTACAGCAGGATGCATTCTGAATGGCTGTCAGTGTTTTTATTATGGATAAAATCATTCTGAAAATGATGCCAATGATATTGTTTCTCTGTGCTGTTATCGTTTATAGCTGTAGTGTGGTGCTATTCTTTAATATTGAGAATGATTTTTAGAACTATATCTTTATTGATGGTGTGAACAGGCCTTTATATATCACAGACACACTTTTAGTCATATGACTACATTTAGTTTTTTTAACATGTAAGACAATTGCTGTCTATTTCACAACAGTGTATGAAAAAGCTGTATGTCAAATAAGCAGGATACCAGAAAACACAATTCATGAAACAGAAAACAAACAATACAGCATCTGAAATGAGTAATCATCCCATAATACCACAGGCGCTGAGGAGATGAAAATGTCTTAAAAAATAATTAATGGCAGAGAGAAAAGTCGAGTCATTTTTTAACTCCTGAAGTTACTGATTCTCCAGCAAATATGTAAGTGGTGTTTACAGCGGGAAATCTGTTTTTTGTTTGTTTGATCGGCAAAAGCTTGATATGGAAACTAATTTAGCACAAAACAATTTGCCTTTGTGTCACCATTTATTTATCATTCCAACTACTGAAGGTTAAAACATCACGCCCATTTCGGTGGATTTCATTTAACTTGTCAGGCTCATATCATCCAGAGATTCATTGCTGGAATTGCTTTTATGATTATCATCAAGGTTAATTTTTGACGTGACTCACTGTCACACAGTAATAAGAAAAATAGACCAAACCAAATTCCACCGCTCTCTACACTCAGTAATAAATGTCTGCGTGTGTCTTTGATGTTACAACACAATTATGATTTAAATAGTTGCCTTCAGGCTCTTGATTGACCTAAATTTTATTTTTATCTCAAGTCAAGTCAAGTCACGTCACCTTTATTTATATAGCGCTTTTAACAATGCAGATTGTGTCAAAGCAGCTTTACAGTGATAACTGGTATATAATTTTGGCTGCACAGCAGCTCTTAAAGAAAATGGTGTCATTATCCATCTTAAGTAAATTCAGTATTGATTCATTCCGATGTAAGAATCACCTCTGACACCTGTGTCATGTTCAGAAATGAAAGGGGGAAAAAAGGAAAACCAGACAATGCAGTCATGTGAGAAACTGTCTTCAGTAAAACATCCCGGCCAGTGGTGTATTACACATTTTATAAGAGTATCCACATGATATTTTAATTCAGATACATCCTGTCAATGATAATGTGATAAAAAAAAAAAATGAATCATGCGCAATGCAGCATTATATTTATTTATTTTAAAATCACTGATATGGTTGATTAAAAATAAGAAGACTGATTCTGAATTTGGATAACATATCTGAATCATGTCAGTGTTTATTTACAACCCAAACACAGATGGTCCCATTTCTGCCCATAGTAGAAGGAAACCAGGTTTATTATTCAAACATCTTCATTAATCTGCATTTACAGAAGCTGCTGTTCTCCCTATAAACCAGGGGTGTCAAACTCATTGAGGTTCAGGGCCGGATGGGAAAAAATGTAACCATGTGTGGGCTGAATTACCTTTTTTAAACCTTAGTGCACTGACAATCAGTCTACATTGATATTGACCATGCAAACTACAAATTAATTTGCAAGAAAACTAGAAAAACACTGCTCTCTGAAAACTGCATTTTTACAGTGAAAACTTGTTTTTTATTAGGGATGCCCCGATTATGATTTTTTTTAAATTAATTTGTTGTTTATTTGCTCTTTAACAGTCCAAACTGGCCTTAAACATTTGAAATTAGAGGCAATTTAATCATGATGCAAACAAAGATGCTACACACATGCAGCATGCCATGAGCAGTTGGTTTTTATTTAAATTAGATTGTATAATTTCAAGATTTAAAGCAAAAACAGAATGATCTGACTTTTGTTTTGTGAAATTATGCTATAATTATGCTATAAGACACATCCGCACAAAACAAAAACAGCAGACGGACTGAATTAAAATGCAAATTCACTCTCTGACAGTAGATTTACCTTGGGGCATTACATTGGTTTCCACTGTACACAAAGCAGCACTGCGTTGTCTACGGAGGTATGAGGAAAAGAAAATGCCTTTAATACTATTCTGAAGACAGTTCCCTTCAGAGATACAATCATATAAATCCCCACCCCCAATTAAATATTTATATATTTCGTCCTATGTTTTGGGCATCACAAACAGTGAGCTTGCTGTGTCTGGTGTAGTATTTGCTCGGCTGTGTTCTCTTCTTTGCGTCCGTCTTCAGCGTGTCCCATCCCGTTCCGATTTATGGCTGGTGCATCTCTATTTTTCATTATTGTTCAAATCATCCCCCGGACCGTATGTTTGACACCCCCCTGCTATAAACATTTTTCAACTCTTCCTCACATAAGAGTCTGTTCCCCTCATTAAAGCTCCAGAGAACCATCGTCTCCAACATTCAATGACCAGATGAGGAGTGCAATTAAAAATAAAACAACTCAAAGTACTACATTCATAATACATTGATAATACATTGATGAATAAAATAATAAATGAATGCACAAATATTCTTTATAAAAGCTGCTTGTCCTGTTTGTTCTCTTCTGCATTCTGAACTTATTAATCACGTACCACAAAACCCACAACCTGGCTCTGTCAGTGCATTTTCAATGCATATTTGGACATTTCATCATTCAGACATCACGATATCGTGTCAAGTTATACAGCATTGTGCATAAAAATAACAAATTAATTATCTTTTCCAGTTTTTTTTTGTTTTGTTTTGTTTTTTCCCCCATTTAAAAAAAGAAGGTTGTTCCAGTCCTGGCTCCAGCTTTGAGATTTACGATGAGCCAAGTGAAATTCCTGGTGGGAATTCAACATTATTTTATTTTTTCCCTGTAACAGGTTTCGTAACTAAAAAAGGGAGGTCTTGAAAGGGACAAGAAGAGTACAGAGACTGGATCTAATGCAGCAGTCTGTGACAAGCAGGGCGGCGCGAGAGCCGTGAGAGAACGGCGCGAGACCGGTCGCGTGATTGCTAAGGAGCGTCACCTGCGCACTACACCAGTCTCATATCTCTCACGGAGGAGCTCCGGAAGCATTAAGGGAGGAGCGACGACAGTGAAGGACGAGAGAGGACCAGGCCTGGATTTTGTTATGTTTTTATTTACAAAATAACAAATGCAGGAGCACTGCAGCACAGGATAAACTCAGGAGAACAGGATAAACACAACCAAATTAACACTGACATGGGAACGGACAGTGATGAACAGAAAATGTGTGCTATATATACAAAGAGTGAGCTAATTAACCCTCTGTGGTCTGAGGATTTCACGAAGTTTTATTAAGTAACTCAAAGGCAGATAAATCCAAGAACAAGTAAGCAACACAAAACAGTGTGCACAGCACAAACTATAACAGACAAATGTGAAGTGAGGACAGGGCAACTTAAATACACCACAAACAATAGTGATAAATGACAAACACCGGTGATGATTAAATGAATCTCCATAGCAACTCATAAGTGCCAGGAAACTGAACAAAGGAAAACAGGAACTAATGAATACAAACTAAAAGTCCATGAACACAAAACTAAATGAAACACATGACTGATAATTCGTGACATTACAGCCTCGCACCGTAGTGTGCAGGAGGGCCTTTGGAAAACAGTCGACATGACTGCAGTGTTCAACCTCAATGTTATGAAGCGACGACAATACTTTTTGTGCGCAAAAACAAAACAAAAATAACGACTTTATTCAACAATTTTTCCTCTTCCCTGTCAGTCTCCTATGGCCGACTGTCACATAGGACAACCTTAATTTGTGTTCCTTTAGGCTCTTGCTTGACCTAAATTTTATTTTTATCTTAAGTCAAGTCAAGTCACCTTTATTTATATAGCGCTTTTAACAATGCAGATTGTGTCAAAGCAGCTTTACAGTGATAATTGGTATATAATTTTGGCTGCACAGCAGCTCTTAAAGAAAATGGTGTCATTATCCATCTTAAGTAAATTCAGTATTGATTCATTCCGATGTAAGAATCACCTCTGACACCTGTGTCATGTTCAGAAATGAAAGGGGGAAAAAAGGAAAACCAGACAATGCAGTCATGTGAGAAACTGTCTTCAGTAAAACATCCCGGCCAGTGGTGTATTACACATTTTATAAGAGTATCCACATGATATTTTAATTCAGATACATCCTGTCAATGATAATGTGATAAAAAAAAAAAATGAATCATGCGCAATGCAGCATTATATTTATTTATTTTAAAATCACTGATATGGTTGATTAAAAATAAGAAGACTGATTCTGAATTTGGATAACATATCTGAATCATGTCAGTGTTTATTTACAACCCAAACACAGATGGTCCCATTTCTGCCCATAGTAGAAGGAAACCAGGTTTATTATTCAAACATCTTCATTAATCTGCATTTACAGAAGCTGCTGTTCTCCCTATAAACCAGGGGTGTCAAACTCATTGAGGTTCAGGGCCGGATGGGAAAAAATGTAACCATGTGTGGGCTGAATTACCTTTTTTAAACCTTAGTGCACTGACAATCAGTCTACATTGATATTGACCATGCAAACTACAAATTAATTTGCAAGAAAACTAGAAAAACACTGCTCTCTGAAAACTGCATTTTTACAGTGAAAACTTGTTTTTTATTAGGGATGCCCCGATTATGATTTTTTTTATGGCTGATTTCGATTTTTTTTTTTTTACAAATTGGCCGATTCCGACACCGGTTGCCGATTTTTTTTTTTTTTTTAAACCAAATTAATTTGTTGTTTATTTGCTCTTTAACAGTCCAAACTGGCCTTAAACATTTGAAATTAGAGGCAATTTAATCATGATGCAAACAAAGATGCTACACACATGCAGCATGCCATGAGCAGTTGGTTTTTATTTAAATTAGATTGTATAATTTCAAGATTTAAAGCAAAAACAGAATGATCTGACTTTTGTTTTGTGAAATTATGCTATAATTATGCTATAAGACACATCTGCACAAAACAAAAACAGCAGACGGACTGAATTAAAATGCAAATTCACTCTCTGACAGTAGATTTACCTTGGGGCATTACATTGGTTTCCACTGTACACAAAGCAGCACTGCGTTGTCTACGGAGGTATGAGGAAAAGAAAATGCCTTTAATACTATTCTGAAGACAGTTCCCTTCAGAGATACAATCATATAAATCCCCACCCCCAATTAAATATTTATATATTTCGTCCTATGTTTTGGGCATCACAAACAGTGAGCTTGCTGTGTCTGGTGTAGTATTTGCTCGGCTGTGTTCTCTTCTTTGCGTCCGTCTTCAGCGTGTCCCATCCCGTTCCGATTTATGGCTGGTGCATCTCTATTTTTCATTATTGTTCAAATCATCCCCCGGACCGTATGTTTGACACCCCCCTGCTATAAACATTTTTCAACTCTTCCTCACATAAGAGTCTGTTCCCCTCATTAAAGCTCCAGAGAACCATCGTCTCCAACATTCAATGACCAGATGAGGAGTGCAATTAAAAATAAAACAACTCAAAGTACTACATTCATAATACATTGATAATACATTGATGAATAAAATAATAAATGAATGCACAAATATTCTTTATAAAAGCTGCTTGTCCTGTTTGTTCTCTTCTGCATTCTGAACTTATTAATCACGTACCACAAAACCCACAACCTGGCTCTGTCAGTGCATTTTCAATGCATATTTGGACATTTCATCATTCAGACATCACGATATCGTGTCAAGTTATACAGCATTGTGCATAAAAATAACAAATTAATTATCTTTTCCAGTTTTTTTTTGTTTTGTTTTGTTTTTTCCCCCATTTAAAAAAAGAAGGTTGTTCCAGTCCTGGCTCCAGCTTTGAGATTTATGATGGGCCAAGTGAAATTCCTGGTGGGAATTCAACATTATTTTATTTTTTCCCTGTAACAGGTTTCGTAACTAAAAAAGGGAGGTCTTGAAAGGAACAAGAAGAGTACAGAGACTGGATCTAATGCAGCAGTCTGTGACAAGCAGGGCGGCGCGAGAGCCGTGAGAGAACGGCGCGAGACCGGTCGCGTGATTGCTAAGGAGCGTCACCTGCGCACTACACCAGTCTCATATCTCTCACGGAGGAGCTCCGGAAGCATTAAGGGAGGAGCGACGACAGTGAAGGACGAGAGAGGACCAGGCCTGGATTTTGTTATGTTTTTATTTACAAAATAACAAATGCAGGAGCACTGCAGCACAGGATAAACTCAGGAGAACAGGATAAACACAACCAAATTAACACTGACATGGGAACGGACAGTGATGAACAGAAAATGTGTGCTATATATACAAAGAGTGAGCTAATTAACCCTCTGTGGTCTGAGGATTTCACGAAGTTTTATTAAGTAACTCAAAGGCAGATAAATCCAAGAACAAGTAAGCAACACAAAACAGTGTGCACAGCACAAACTATAACAGACAAATGTGAAGTGAGGACAGGGCAACTTAAATACACCACAAACAATAGTGATAAATGACAAACACCGGTGATGATTAAATGAATCTCCATAGCAACTCATAAGTGCCAGGAAACTGAACAAAGGAAAACAGGAACTAATGAATACAAACTAAAAGTCCATGAACACAAAACTAAATGAAACACATGACTGACAATTCGTGACATTACAGCCTCGCACCGTAGTGTGCAGGAGGGCCTTTGGAAAACAGTCGACATGACTGCAGTGGTTCAACCTCAATGTTATGAAGCGACGACAATACTTTTTGTGCGCAAAAACAAAATAAAAATAACGACTTTATTCAACAATTTTTCCTCTTCCCTGTCAGTCTCCTATGTCTGCATAAACAGAGGCTAAACACAAGCCTACTAATTATGAGAACAGGTGCTAACCTGTGGCAGCACTAGGAGTAAAGTCAAGTCAAGTCACCTTTATTTATATAGCGCTTTTTACAATGTAGATTGTGTCAAAGCAGCTTTACATTGATAACTGGTACATTATTTGGCTGCACAGCAGCTCTTAAAGAATAGTGTCAATGCAGGCAGATCAAAGCACTGTTGAATATCAAATGTCAAGTCAAATGTCAAGTGTCCCCAACTAAGCAAGCCAAAGGCGACAGCGGCAAGGAACCCAAACTCCATCAGGTGACATCAGGTGGCAGACAAGTGGCAAATAGGTGTTTAAATGGAGAAAAAAACCTTGGGAGAAACCAGGCTTAGTCGGGGGGCCAGTTCTCCTCTGGCCAACAGTGCTTTGTTACGATTCAGGTTGCTATCGTAAGTCCAATAGGATCGCAACATTCAAAGTATTTGTTCCAGTTCCATCCAATTGAGGATCGTATTCATCACGCCGGTATGGATGGTTGTTGAGGAACTGTGTCGTTGGAGTCCTGTGAGAACATGTTGGCGTATGTTTGTGTACTCCTCTCACTTTGAGAGTAAAAAGTGTTTTTACTGAGTACATTGCTGAGTGGCTGGCCTCTCAGGGTGTTTATTTAGTAAACCTTACGGTGTTTGGTTTTCTACATTTGCTCCCTTGAGCTTGGTAGCACTTCCATGAGCTGATGCCACGTGTCTGTTTGGAATCTTAGACCTGTCTTGAGGTCTCCTTAGGACGCGATGGCATATGTTGTACTCCTCTTGCTTAGAGAGTAAAAGGTTTTTTACTGAGTACATAGCTTGTTGGTTTGTATCGGTTTCTTTATCTCTAGTCGAGCTAAATAGCTGCCTCATAAGTAAGTTGGTTCTATTTTGCTCCTAGAACTTTAGTGGCCACTAGCTAACGCCACGTGTCTACAAGTAGTAGGCCCTCTGGGCCTCCTTTGAGAGCGTGTTTGTGTATGTAATGTGTACTCCTCTCGCTTAGAGAGTAAAAGGTGTTTTACTGAGTACACTGCTGGATGGCCGTTGGCCCAGGTTGAGCTGATTTAGTAACCTTTCTGTAGTTCGGTTGTTGTCCTCCCTGGAGCTTGAAACACCGCCACGAGCTGACGCCACGTGTCTGTCTGAAGTTGTAGGCCCGTTTTTGGGCCCCCTTTAGATCATGATGGCGTATGTTGTACTCCTCTTGCTTCTAAGAGTAAAAGGTGCTTTTACTGAGTACACTGCTTGTTGGATTGTGTTAGGTAGACTGTTGCGTGGGCACTTTACAGTTTTATCTGCTATTACTTTCATGTGGTAGATTCTTGCTCTCAGCAAGATAGGTGTTCAAGGTGTGTGGCCTTGGCAGGCCTCCCTTGGATTTTCCCACTCCCACTTCTGGGGTTGTAACTTTAGCAGCATAACATGTATTGTTTTTTACTCTGTGTAGAACTATGGTCATGTTGTAGGCCCCTTCATGGCCTCCATGATTGTGTGCCTACAGTATGGTCTATCTATTAGGTCGAGCTTTGTACTCCCCTGTTTGGGTTGTCCTATATAGTGCTTAGCTCCCTAAGCTGGTCATTGGTTGAAGGCTTCTATGAGGGCTCCCGTTTTAAGACCAGCCCCCAGGCTGGTTTGTGCTCCCCTTTATTAGGGTTTCTTTAGCGCACAGCCTCCTCAGTGCAAATAATCAGGCGCTGAGTAGATCCTAGGATTGAGCAGAGTCTACTCCCCTCAATAAGAGGGTAAAAAGCACTCAGCTGAGTTCTGCTGTCTGGGATGCCCGTCTCTACGCTCGGGTTTGAGTTGACTGCCTTTCTGCAGTCGCTCTTACTTGCTGTCTTCTCTGAAGAATGCGTTGTTGAGACTCTGTATACAGACAGGTTGCTGGCCAGAGACTAGGTTTTTGTCAGACCAGGTCGGCCTCCCTTGTGGCATTTGGGGTGACTATGTCCCCCCTCTAGTGGCTGGCTGGGGTTCCTTTCGGATCCCTGGCCACATTCCCTTAAAGGGACCTTCTTTCTTCGGAAGATTTGGTCCCAGAAGCCTTGGAGCAGCCTTGGTAGGCTTTCTGCGGAAGGCCTCTTTGAGGTTTAGCTTGGGCTGTTGGCCGTAGGGAATGCTGACACTGACAGCCTTTGTGTGACCCGAGGGTGAGTTGCTCTGGCGTTTCTTTCGAAACTGCTTTTACGTTTGTCTAGCCGTTGTGACATGCACTCCCCTCAAGTATGGCGGCGTGGGTATATCATTCCCCATAGCGTGTCAAACGCAGAGTAGAGTTCCCTTTCGAAAGGGAACGTCTCAGGTTACGTATGTAACCATGGTTCCCTGAGAACAGGGAACGAGACTTTGCATTTCCTTGCCATGCTCCGGGGCTGCCTGCTGAACAGTCCCTCAGACGATAAGATATGATGATGTCATAGGCTGTCGCCGGCCAATAGGATTGGAGAGATTTGATACTTGGCTTTCAGACATCGGTTCACGTGTGACGTTCCCCATAGCGTGTCAAACACAGAGTCTCGTTCCCTGTTCTCAGGGAACCATGGTTACATACGTAACCTGAGACGTTAAGCTTTTAAGAAATATGCTAAAGCACAAGCATACTTTAAGTGAAATTTTAGTGTATTTACAAAAAAAAAATAAAATCTTATTTTACTCTTACTTTTAAGTATATTTTATGTGTAATTTGTGTAAGAACATAGCAAAATGATTCAGATTTTAGTAGGTTTGAAGTATACATACTTTATTTATAACCGTGTGTAGGTCTACTGCAATATATTTTAAATATCTATATAATGAGCATGTGCTTCAGCCTGCTTTTCAAAAGTAAGATATTTCGAAAAACATTTTTAACATTTTAATATATTAATCTCACCCCCTTCACTCGTCGGGAAAAAAGTAAAGTCAGCCTAAAATCAGCCTAGCTCACTGTGTCCTCTTCCATAATACAGCATATTACCTTTGACAAGAAACAGCCAACAGCACAGTGGGTTTGAGAGTATTTACCAAAATAAAACACCATGGGCCCTATTTTAATGATCTAAGCGCATGGTCTGAAGTGCATGGTGCAGGTGCACTTGGGGCATGTCCGAATCCACTTTTGCTAGTTTAACGACTGGAAAAATGGTCAGCGCACCCGGTGCATATTTCTAAAAGGGTTGTCCCTATTCTCTTAATGGGTCATGGGTGTGTTTTGGGCGTAATGTGCAATAAACCAATCAGAGTCTCAACTCCCATTCACTTTAAAAGCCAGTTGTGCTCACGCCATGGTGGATTCGCAATTTACATGGCGGAATTTGCAAGCGGAAAAACTGAATGCTTCTCTAGTGAGGAAACGGATCTGCTCATGTGCGAGGTTAAAGCCCGTAAGCAGACCATCTACGGGACAAGCCGGATCCCACCAAAGCATTTTTATCTTTATGCACTCAATAATAATCCTTTACATTGTAATCCTTTTATTTTTAATATTTGGCATGTTTGTGTGTGTAACAAACAGAGCGTACGTGCGTTGTGCACCCGCCTATAGGTGAATATTATAAATTAAAAAAAATATATATATATGACTTTAGACCATGTTTCAGTTGGTCAGTGGCGCAGTCTATTTCAGTTTCCTCAAAATAGCAACACGCCAACAATGCACCTGAACACACCTCGTTTTCAGACCAGCACGCCCATGGGTGAACAGATGGGCGTGAGTGAATTTGCTATTTAAACAACGTGGTGCTGAACGTGAAAATGATAACTTTGTCGGGCTGAAACTAGCAAAAAACACTTGCATTGTGCCGGGTGTATGATAGGGCCCCTTGTAATAAAATGCAAATCCTCATTAAATAATTGCATCATCACACAATTGGTGTGTGCATTTTAGCAAAATATGGTGACAACTGGCCACAAAACCAGCAAAATTTAATGTAAGCCGACACAACATGACAGCGCTCAGACCAAAAGACATTAGCGACAGACACTTCCGCATCATTGAAAGTGAACAGCAATCATGGCGTTTTGGAATAAACCACCACAAACAAGCAATGTTGATGATAAATCATATTATTAGACTGGCACAGCAGCCAATTAAATGTATGTAACAGACTGTATTAAACTTATGATTTGGGAAAAATGTAACTATTATGCAGAATTACAGCAAATGTGCACGGTCACTATGTTAGTAAATTTACAGACTGACCAGTATAAATTTACAGACTGAGTGATGTAGTATCTAGTGTAAGTGATGAATCCCGCTTGACATTTGTGCTGGCTACTGTATACAGGCCACCAGGGCACCATACAGACTTTATCAAAGAATTTGCTGATTTTCTATCAGAGTTAGTACTGGCTGCAGTATCCATATAGATAATGAAAAAAGATGCATTGAGATTGGCATTTACAGACATTTTAAACTCTATTGGAGTTAGACAACATGTGTCAGGACCCACTCATTGTTGTAATCATACGATATTAATGCCGTTGAAATTATGCAGCAGAGCGATGACATCTCAGATCATTATCTAGTCTCATGTATACTTCATTTAGCCAAGGCTGCAAAGCCAACTCCTGGTTAAAAATATGGTAAAACCATCACTTCTACCACTAAAGATTGCTTTATAAATAATCTTCCTGATCAGTTTCATCTCCTCAGCATACCAGACAGCTTAGAAGAACTCGATGTTACAACAGAAACTCTCGACTCTCTCTTTTCCAGCACTTTAGACTCAGTTGCTCCTTTGCGCTTAAAAAAGATTAAAGAAAATAGTCCAACGCTGTGGTACAACGGTGTAACCCCGACATCCTGGCCACATTTGCCCATTGGCCTCTGTCCATCATGGCCTCCTAATCTTCCCCATACACTGATCGGCTTCATCACACTGTCTCCTCTCCACCAACAAGCTGGTGTGTGGTGGGCATTCTGGCGCAATATGGCTGCCGTCGCATCATCCAGGTGTATGCTGCACATTGGTGGTGGTTGAGGAGATTCCCCCTTCCATATGTAAAGCGCTTTGAGTACCGAGAAAGCGCTATATAAATGTAAGGTATTACAACGAGCACACTTGGGCCCTTAAGAGAGCCGCCAGAAAAATGGAATGCAGCTGGAAGAAAACAAAACTAGAATTTTTTTGCATTTCGTGGAGAAAGAGCATGATTGCGTACAGAAAGGTCTTAAAAACTGCTAGATGTGATTATTTTTCAAATCTTTTAGAAGAAAATAAACACAACCCTTTATTGTGTTTATTCAGTATTTATTTGATACAGTGGCTAAATTAATTTTAAATTAAATTAAGAAATAAAGCTTCAACCCCAGATGTTTCCAAACAGCACAGCAGTAATGACTTTATGAACTTTACTTGCAAGATTGACAATATTAGAGAGAAAATTATAACCATGCAACCGTCTACTACAGTATCG